>CM038467.1:16238126-16838126 GCA_021464415.1 Lonicera japonica | reverse complement strand
CTTGTAAGGGAATCCCTTACTTTAAGAACAATAAGGACTGTCCATTTCAAGGGTTAAATGAATGAATTTTTTCATGAAATGTGGAGATGATCTCTATAATGATTAGATCATCTCCACCAAATTTCATATAAAAAAAACTCAATTTAGAAGTTGGTAATATGATTATATAAAATTTAAATGGACGGAAATAAACATATATGTCACAATTTACACTACACCCATTTTTTGTTTGAATTTTTTTATGAAATTTTGGGAAGATGATCTACTCATCATAGAGATCATCTCTACCAAGTTTCATTAAAAAAATATCCGTTTTCCCCTCAAAATAGATAGTCATTATTGTTCTTAAAGTAAGGGATTCCCTTACAACTGCATTTTCGTATATATATATATATATATATATATCTGTAAATAGACACTTATATCAACCTATGATATCATATCCTTATTCATGTATGTTTCATTTTACCACCAACAGTGATAAATCATATTTTTTGCTGCTAGCAACTCAATGGAAGGCAGGTGATATGTAATTTGTTTTGTTTCGGAAAAAATGCTTTCATGCACATTTTTGATAAAACAGGAAGGTAGATAGGTTTGATTACTAGTGGTTTTGAGGGCACTCAATTGATAATGTATTTTCTTTCATTTCTTCCTTTTTGGTAAAGTACTTTCATTTTGTATTTATTTTTCTTCCCTGATAAAATTTTAAATGTTCACTTTCTTAACTATCTTCACATGAGTTTGGTTGTTTGGTATATAATCTATAAATTATAACCTATAAGTTGTCACCACCACAATTAACTTGAATTCTAGTCAATTTCTTGGTGTTATCCGGTCGCCATAGAGACTATAGAGGTCGAGATGCTTATTTATTTATTCATTTATTTTTATGTTCTCCTTTAGATAATGTAATGCGTATCTGTATTAATGTGTCACTATGTTTGCGAAAAGGCTCCTCGTGCTTAAGGCAGATCGAGGGAGAACTGTGTGCTGTTAAAGTTATGCAGAACTAATAAGTGATGTTCCAGTGCAGGGACAAATTTGCTTTGATTTTGACGTTGTCATATGCCATCTTGATTTGTAGCACAAAGTTTTGGCAATGGCGACCAAGTCAAGGCCCAGCACATTACCAGTGTACCTTTACATTCCCAACATCATTGGTGGGTTTTTAATCAACTTAGCAACTATTTGGTTTAATGGTTTTAGAAATAGAAGTTAATTTGTATGGTAAAAAAGGTTAACTGATAAGGGGCCCATAAATGTGTGAAAATATTAAATTGATGCTATATTATGTTTGTATACTGATTTGTATATTATTTTGTTCACGAGTTCACTGCAATTCTGTATGTTTTTATGGGTATGCCGTATGCGTATGTAAGGGAGCTTTATTCTTAATTAGAAGTTATGCCTTTTCCCCTTTTTGGTGAAAATATATTTATCAAAAATGGTATTAATGTAGAAGGAAGATATTTCAATATCCATAGCAAATGGGTTGGTTGGCAATGGATGGGAGTCAAAAAGGTGGACCTAGGATCCTATAGGAATTGTGGAAGTTAATTTCCAACGGCTTGGAGGAGTTCTTAAGGTTGACTAGTTTGCTGTAAGAGGTGGGGCTTCCTTTCCCTTTTCAAAGACCATTGGTTGGGTGATAATTCTTTCATGTCCTTATTCCCTTGCCTCTATACTGCATCCTTGAAACATCATGTCAATATTGCTTCATAGTTCTCTTATAAGTCTTTGTCAAATCCTACTTGGAGTCTTAGTTCTAGAAGAAACCTAGATAATGTAAGAAATTCCTGAGGTCTCATCTTTGTTGGGTATCCTTGGGGGGAGTTCAGTTGAAACCTGGTTGTGGGAGTGTAAGAAATTTAACATGTAGTAAATTTTTTAAAGATTGAATTGAATTGTTATTATCAAACCAAAATTGTTTACTTTCCAAAGCAGTCTGGGCGGACGTGTACCTACTAAAATAGTTTCTCATGGTTGGTTAATCAAAGGTATACTTGTGACATTTTACAAAGGAGAAGGCCTTCAACTTATTTAACTCCTCGGTACTGTTTATATGCATGAAAGATACGGAGGCCAGATGAAGTTCTTCGCCTCATTAAAATTTCTTGCTTCTTGTAACTTTTTTACATGTCATATAGAAGGAAAATTATCGCTGAAGGCCAAGTTGAGTGACACTTCATTTCCCTTTTTCCTAAAGTGTATAGTTTGTTGAACTCTTATTGTTATATAGGGTGCAGGAGACAGCATACTCTTCCATAATATTTTGCATCTTCATAATTTTCAGAAGTTCATCAAATTACATGTGTTTATTTAGATTCCCTAAATTCTTATGTATAATGTGGCAATGTGTAATTAAATTATGTTATGCTTTGTGGCAATGCAGGATACATAAGAATTATATTGAATTGTGTTGCCTTTGCCATTTGCTTTTCCGAGAAGAAGCTTTTTTCACTTCTGTATTTCATCAGGTGACGATAATATTCAGTACCATTTTTTTTTTGTTCTTTTTACTTTTTTTATTCCATCCTTATCTCATGATGAGCTTAGAATCTTGATGTGACAAAGAAGTAGGAGTGTTGATTGATGGACTGTGTTATTTCAGCTTTGTCTGTGATGCCTTGGATGGTTGGTTTGCCCGCAAGTTCAATCAAGGTATCAAATCATTGATATCTATTTCATCAATTTATATGTTTTTTTGGCAGTCTATATTGTTGATTAGATGATTTGATATAGATTCAGGGTTTTTTCTTGCTTAAATAAAGGTAGTGTAATTCCTATTTTATGCGAAGTACTTGGCTCCAAAAGCGATCTCTCTGTGTGTTCTATCTATCTATACTAGGCATAGGATATGAAACAACATGCTGACACAGCGTAAAGGTATTAGAAGAATTACCATTCTTCCAGTTTCAAAATGAGCCACAGTTCGAGTAATTATTTAGCCCTTAAAACATGTCAGAGAATTTAGGTAATTGTCCAAAAGTGTCTGAAGGATTTCAGATGTGTATTCTCATTATTCTGATTCGGTTTGTATCTAGATACAACCATGATTTCAGCAATACGACAGATGAAATAACGATAACAAAAGTTTGTGACAAACCTAAATCATCACTGAAATCAAAATCAATTATGATTCGCAATTCAATTATAGAAATCACAAAATTCGTGTTTTCACTTTAGAGCTATGACGATTCAAGAATCTATATATCTATTTACTGAGTTGAATCATATGAATTGTAACTATTCATTGTGATTCTTGTTCATTTCAGATTCGCTACACACTTTGTATCGATTGAGCCATGAATAGCTTAGCACAAGTTTCTTATTAAAACAATAAAATAAAATTGTGATCTTCTTATCATTATGAACTTAAAATGGTTAAATGCTTGTGAAAAGAATATAGGGTTCGATAGGAATTTGATCAGTTGTTTTCTCTTCCACCTTTTCAGTTTCGACCTTTGGAGCTGTTCTGGACATGGTGACTGATAGGTGAATCTTCTATAGAACTTCCCCCCTCTAACTTCCCTTCATTTTCTTTTTGTTCTCGTGTCATTTTCATTTATATGTTTTGTCTTGCAGGATTAGTACTGCTTGTCTACTGGTAATTCTTTCCCAAGTCTATAGGTAAAAGTTGCTTTTGAACCCAGGTTTGTTTGGATTGCTGAATAAGTATAATGTCCACTTAGTTGATATTCTTACCTGATCTTCTCCAGACCAGGCTTGGTTTTCCTGTCACTGCTTGCCTTAGATATCGCCAGCCATTGGCTGCAAATGTACAGGTATTTAATCTGTATATTTATAACATGTATTTTGCATTATTTTTTTAACTCAGGAATATATTTGAGTGGAAACTGGTGTTTGACCATTCTAACGATAGTTTCTGCTGATGGGATAAATA
Source organism: Lonicera japonica (assembly GCA_021464415.1). Lineage (NCBI taxonomy): Eukaryota > Viridiplantae > Streptophyta > Magnoliopsida > Dipsacales > Caprifoliaceae > Lonicera > Lonicera japonica. Next base: position 16,834,219 of record CM038467.1, on the reverse strand, counting down.
TCTACTGTTTGATAGAACTTTAATTTTTTTAAATATTTTGACCACTTTTGCAGTACTTTCTTGGTAGGGAAAGCTAGTCACAAGGATGTTAATGACAGCACCAGTTGGTTATTCAAGGCATACTACGGAAACCGAATGTTTATGGGGTATTGTTGTGTTGCATGTGAGGTGAATATCTCCTTGCAACTCTCTCCTGAATAATTTGGATCTTTATGTAAATATTACTCACGTGAATTGAATTCTTGATTTTGCAGCTTCTTTACATAACCCTATTTCTTCTTGCAAAGAACCAGACTGAAAATATTACCGATGTAAGAAATTTATTGGTGGTTTTAATTTTATAATTTATTTGTTGATAGATTCATAGTAAAATAATTGTCGGGATTTACAAAGGGGTGGTGAACTTCTGTCTTCAGGTCTTAGTAGATGCTTGGAGACAAAGTTTGCTACATGCTGTTCTACTTGCTCTACTTATCTTTGGATGGGCTATCAAGCAATCAATCAATGTCATACAGGTAACTAGTGATACTTTTGTTATGTTTTCTGTGAACTCGTGTCTACTTGAATTCTTTTAGGATTTTAATATACCCTTGTAGTGCCAAATTAAGAGTCTTACTTATGTTTTTGGGCACAATCAATTTACCAAATTTTCACAATTGAAAAGTTGTATTCTTGACCACTGGTTATGGTTGAAATTAGCATTGTTCTCATAAAGCACAAAAGATGAAGTTGGACACTGAATTTGAGGAGGGAGTATGAAATTATTGCTTTTGGCCAAAGACTTGGTTGTCTAGGCTACCCTTGGCAATAATGTCGTAGATACCATACTTGCTTGGTAGTTACATAAACACAAGATCACTGGCTGATTTGTTGTGACATAGTGCGTTTATCTTTAAACGATTGTGACTTACGTTTGATTTTGTTGGCAGATGAAAACAGCTGCAGATTTATGTGTTCTTTATGACATCAACAAGAAACAAAAGCAGAAGTAGAAGTAGCGTGGTGAATGGCAAATGCCGAAGCTGCAAATTTATCCCTCCCTCTCACAGAATGGTTGTTGATGCCAACTGCACTATTAAAATCCCATCATCATCTCTAAATTGGTCACCTATTTGTTTGAACAGAGCAACATACAAGAAGCAGCATCTCTCAGGAATCCTGTTTCTTTCCTTTTTTGTATGAATAATGGCCATAATTGGATATACCAACCAACCTACTCCACTAGTTTCATACGGAACCTACAAGGGAAAAATCTCATCTTGAAAAGCTAGGTCTATCCCGCTGCTCTTCTCTAGGTTGACTTTTGTGTGTATCCTTTTGTCCTATAAATGCTTTCTTCTTAATGTTCGCCAAACACGGCGGACTATTAATATTCCCTTCAATTTCTGAAAAATACAATAAAACCTGTTGACCTATATTTTTTTTTGTTTTGTTATTTGTTGTAAAAAAATTCAAAGTACGGTATGAGTGTGTGATGGTGCGATTGGGTACTGTTGATTGTCAAGCATGCCAAGCATACATATAGAAGATTGGGCAAATATAGATTATGAAATGTCTGGAGTGTGCTGTATCAAACAAACTTCATCTATTGATTGTGCAATTTTGTACATTTAATCGTCTTAAAAAAATTAGTAGTAGTCGTAATTGAAGACGTTCCGAGAACAACATAAATATTAAATCTTAATTTGGGATGTAGGGGATAACTTATAGTGCCCTTGCGGCTTAGGTTGTATGACTTTTGCGTAACAGGTTGTGTATATACTTGAAGATATACGGTGGTGAAATTATATGAATTAAAGGGATTGGACGTGAGTGTTTGCACAGGCCGCAGGGTGCTCGAGTCTTGCCCTTGCCGCTCTCCCCCTCTTTGTACCTCTTGGATCAGCATGGCTTGTATATGCATATAAAGTAGTGTTCCGTCCTGAATTATGGAGTTCACTGTTCCTTGTTGGGATAGTCCCAAATGTTGGATTCAATTCTTTTCAAAAACAAAATTAATGTACTAAAACACACGGTGTAAAACAAATTTTATTTTAAACCATCGATTGTTTTGAAAAAATCTCAAAATTCGAATAGTCAATAATTTAGGATGGATTGTGGTTAAAATGTGCGTAAAGGCGTATATTGCTGGTTGTATGGAGCATGAGCCAATACTTTATTTGAAATAGAGAAGAAATAAATACTCCCCAATCACAAATTGAATGAAAATATCAAACAGGAAAGAAGAAAAACAGAAATGTAGCAATAGACTAATAGACTAATATATGGCCATTACATTAGAAGTAGAACTTATGGAGGCCACTCTCGAGAGCTACATTAAACGGGTTAACTCAAAACTCATCAGTTCAGTTTGCTGATGCAAAAGGCAAAAGCACCAGGCAGAATCTAAATACATGCAAAACAACCTAAAGAGCAAAGAACAGGACAGGTCCTTGGTTGTGCAGGAAGTTTTCTCACAGAAATGCGAATAGTGTTTCCTAGTTTGAATCCCCTTTATCTTCAGAGAAAATAAATAGCAAATAACTGGTAACTATATTGTGTAAACTCATATCTGCATAGGATTGCCAAAGCAAAGAAATAGCTGACGAAAAAAAACAAATTACTTAAATCATTCGGGGTAAAACAAAAATACATGATAATTAACTGATTACGAATGAGATTATCATCAACACACAAAGCTTCAAGGATCAAATTTTCCTGCTGATTAATAGAGGCATCACTATCAAAATCCTTTTTCTGTAAACTCATATCTGCATAGGATTGCCAAAGCAAAGAAATAGCTGATGAATAAAAGCAAATTACTTAAATCATTCGGGGGGAAAACAAAAATACATGATAATTAATTGATTACGAATGAGATTATCATCAACACACAAAGCTACAAGGATCAAATTTTCGTGCTGATTAATAGAGGCATCACTATCAAAATCCTTTTTCTAACACTACAAAGCAGACTTAGTACGTGCCCAAACTTGACTCAATACAGGCTAAACCCAAAAAATTGACTAATGATAATACCCAATCCTAGACCAATTGCCACAAGTGAAGATGCCCAAGTAAGTTTCTCTGTTATCCGAGGGACCCTCTCTTTTAGAGCCTGACTACAAGATCCAATAAAAACTGTATAACTCCCCATGGCAATTACAGTCCCAACCAAAAACATACCTAGAAATGCAGCCCCAGCCAAACGAGAGGGCAATGCGAGTGCAGGCAAGACCATCATTAAGAGCGTCTGGTTGAAGCCCGTGCACTATCCCCGTAGCAAAAGTAGCAAACCCAATCTTCTTTTTCTTCCCAGTCGGTGTGTCCTCGAGATTTTCATACACGCTAACATCACACTCGCCATTTTCGAGCGCAACACAAGGGGTAGGTACTTCTGAAGCTTCTCTGATACCCATTGCACCAATGACTAGTAGAGTAAAGCCAACCACTCTTGTGCCCCATGTTCGGATAATTTCGATGTGCAGACGGTCCTTTAGAAGCAAAAACAGTAAACCGAAAATCACCTGTCCAGCATCGTGGCCACAACCCCAGAGGGCCCCAACTGCAGCACTTTCCATCCGGGTGCGTCCAATAGAAAGTGGGGCCAAGGCAGCTAGGTGGTCGGGCCCAGATAGTGTGTGTAAGCAACCGGCAAAGAAACCGGTCCATGCGCTGCTTAGTAACTCGCTGCGCATAAGTCTGTTCCCTGCTGCAGCTGGACCACCAGTTGTAGTAGCAGTTTGGAAAGAAGCAAATGCGGGAGAGATGAAGGCGTGTTGGATTAATATCACAAATAGAGCTGAGAGAAGTATTACCGTCCCAGCAGAAAGTGCCTGAAATGTATAGAAAAATAAACACTTTTATCTCCTTATTGTAAGATTTTTGTCACCGTAAAGAATAATGTGATTAAACCTGTCGTGCCTGAATGCAGGATTATGCATCTGGAACAAATAAGTTTCTAAATCAAGTTGCCTGAGGGAGTGTTTCTTTCTATGGTTCCAGCTCCTCTAGAGTGAATTCACAGCTAGTTAATTTGGACTGTTCATTTAAAATTGAATGGCTTAGATTTTGATAGATGTGTTCGCTTTGGCAAGGAATCATTTAAACAGAAACCTAATTTTAAACTAATAGTCCAGATTTCTTCAACTCTTCAATACATCTTTCTGTGCCCCGCCCCCGCATTCCAGACACACCCTCAAGTGATACCTTTACACGGTTCTTTATTATCTTCACCAAAATTCTCTCAAAATTTTGGGTCTGGCTGTCTAATTTTTCACGCCAAAAAGTTTGATGATGTTCAACTGCACTAGCAGTCGATATCTTGAGAACAATCTTCCAACTTTTGACAAAATGAAATCAGTGTTCAACTGTCACAGTATAAGGAACAACACACAAGGGGAGGGGACTATTAACTAGTCAATAGTGGTGGGCAGTCTCCCTTCCCCTCTTCCCTCCTATGCTACATCACCCTCATCTCAACCTGCCCAAAACAGAAAGAATAAACAGATAAAGAATAAAGGTAATATATATCTACTGCGCGATGGAGTAATTAAGTGCCAGTTAAGGGAATTACAGACTGTTTAGCACCTTTAGATACACGGGGTTAGCCAAATACTTGTGTGAAACTAAAGATAATGTGTAGCACTTGCAGACCAAAGCCAAAGAAAATAAGAGTAATAGATAAAGGGTCTGTGCGACAATTATCTGCAGTTAATAGAATATCAGTTGTATCATCAAACTTATTCCCCTTTGCAATCCTTTCCACGACAATTATCTCTGGTGATGGAATGAAAACTCTCCAAACAACATTGCGCGAAGGGATATAATTTAATATGGAAGAGGGAATCAATTATATACTAATCCAAGACTTTCAACTACATTAATACAAGGGACCCCTAATTACATAAAACAAAAGAATAAAAATAAACACGTAGAATAGAAAAGGGCAACAAAATAGGATATCAAAAATAAGCGCATTGGAGCCTAGACCCAAAAGAATACAAATTTATCTAAATTAGACGGGAAAGAAACCAATACCTTTTGATGCTCAGAAAATGCTCCTACAATTTGCTTGATAAAGTGGGAGTGGGATTTGGGAACCGGCGAGGGTACAGGTAACGACAAATTGTCAGATTTATCAGTATAAAGTGATGAAGGAGAAGAAATTGATGATGGGTCTTGGTGTTTGCAGGAGAACGAGTTGACTCGCCGGGACTCGGTGGGAAATGACGACGGAGAAACGAAGTTGCCGGCATCGAATCGGCGGAGGCGAAGGGGAAGAAATGGAGATGATAATGGATTTAGATGATGATGATGGAGTTTTGAGGAGGGGATGGGGTTAGAGTGAATAAGCCTCTCCATGACCTATTCTCTCTCTCTCTCTCTCACTCTCCCTACGTTAAAAAAAAAATGTTTGTTTACAGGTAAAAAAATTGCAGAGGAAAGAGAGAAAGGCTAAGGGGAGAGATTTAGGATAATCTATAAAAAGGGGGGCCTAATACGGTTAACAACTGTATATTCAAACTGCTTCCCTATATATTCGCACCACTTCCCCCCTGTATATTTGCACTGCACTGCTTCCCTATATGTTTGCATTATTAACTATGGATTGGTATCATATCTCAAATTTAAATTAAATAATCGAACTTTTATATCCGGCTTAGGTTTGAGTCTGTCAAATTCTTATCCCGAATCAAATCCAAAACTAAAAGCTTTTAGTAATAGTTTGTTTAATTGTAATGAATCAGAAATAGTATTGTAATTAGTCAAATTGAATTGTGGACTTCCACATTGACCACTACTACAACTTCTAATGGAAACTTGTGGCCTCTTTTTGTCCACACCACTTCTTTATAAAAGTTAATAATAATAATAATAATTCGCATGGTTTGGTTTGGGCTATACATCACAAAGTCCATTTTCAAACATGATGATGTGCTTCTGCCTAATTCCTGCCAGGCCAGGTCAGTCCATTTTCACTTTTGTTGGTGTAGCTATTCTCAAACCTCAAGTGTCCGTCCTGGTCGGCTTAATGTTCAAATTTATTTCAATTTACATACTATTTAATGTAATTATAAAAAAATGAAAATTTAGTCTCTATCTGATAATTGAATGACAAATAATAGAAAAACAATGTTTTTTTGTAAAAAGTTAAGTTGAGGGTTGTGGTGAAATATTCTCTTACTTTTTTTTATTTTTCCATTGAAAAAATTTCTTAGAGGTGTATTGAAGAAAAAAATTTCACAAAAAATAAAAGAGAGTGTAGGACATATACTCATAAAAATAATTACGAGATAAAAAAAAATATCACCACATATTTTAATTTATTTTTCAACTTCCCGTATAAATCAATTAATTTTACTATCATTTTGCTATCTTATTAGTAAACAGATTCTTGACAAGTAGTTTAGTAACATGAAATACTTTAAATTGAGAAAGACTCAGGAAAGTTGTATTTTCTTAACTCTATACAAAACACATTTTCCGTATACATGTAATATGTGTGCAATTTAAATATAAATAATTTAAATAAAACTACTTAAAAAATAATAAATAATTCAATATTTATGAACAATTTTACTGTTGTTATAACGAGCATTCAAATCTCATTACTTACGTTAGAAATATAAAAACAGTATGACACGGCTTGAAGGCTGTTCACATGCCTCATTCGAATAAAAGTGGTCAGTGTAGTTTTAACCTTACTAATATCATTTGTTCAAAATTTATTATGTGCACACTTTTTCCTTTTTTGTTTTTTAAAAAAAAAGTGTAAGAGTAAAATTGAAAATTCACATCCTGTGGTACAATCTCCACGGTTGTTAAAATGGTTGTTTTGGGTCATTCGATTACAAATTATTAGTTTATTTTAAATTAGACGAGAATAAGATGATAGGAACATTTTTAATTAAAAATTATGTCTTGCCAATTCAATATTTTTTATAGACAACAATACATTTTAGTATTGTTTCACTTTTCAAATTTTAAATCTAATATGGTAAGATTGGTTACTCTCTTCTTTCCAATAAAACAAAAAACTTCCTTGAATGCTACAAACAATTCTTTGCAATTAAATTTGTAAATTTCATTGCAATATTATTTTTTTACAAACTTGTAATCAACGTCTAAATAAGACACACACACACAAACATATATATATATATATATTTGCAATTTCAGTTGTGTATTTTGTATTTTATTTTTTTGTGCTTAAAAATTTCTTGCAAATCTGTAGCAGTATATATTTCAAGTTTGCAATGAATCTTATAAATTTCAATGGAAGTTTTGTAATCAAATTTTCAAAAGAAAAAATCATAATTTTGTACAGAAATTTGAAGTTGCTCAATGAATCTCATAAAGATATATAAACAAAAATGCAAACTAGAAACAAAAAATTGATAGAAAGATTATAATTAGCAAATTAAGAAACAATTGATAAGTAATTTTAATTATGTTGGATCTTTTACGTCCAGATCTGAATAATTGAACAGCAGAAGACAGGGATAAACACCAATTTTTTTACAAGAAACTATCACCTTTAGGCCCCCCAAACTGCTCTACCCCCTTCTTGTTGCTACTCCAAATAACACACGTACGAGTGCACGGGCCATTTCTTCTACTCACTTCCTGGCAAATAGAATTAGCTAGGGAGGTTAAAATGGTGGCTTAATGACATATTTGACTAAATAATTTTATCACTTTTTTTTTTATTTGGTTACTAAACTTTTTTTTTTGTCTAAAAATCCATTGAAATTTCAATAACGTTTTAATTTAACCAAACCCTTTAACACCGTTAATTAGAGTTAACGGCAAATTTGAGTTGAACATTAAGGAGTTCACTTGGCATCCACGTGAACAGATGAAATGGCATAAATCATCATGTTACATGGCGCGTGTGAAGTTCTCTCATTCAAATGAAGAGCTCTATTTTGATAAGGAAAAATACGCAGACTTTTTTCCACAAAACTCAACTAGGGGTGTTTTCAGCTTCGGTCGGGGTAGAAAGTAAAGTACCCCAAACCCAAACCAAATGTAAAAATTCAATTTCGGTTTGGTTTGGGTTCGGGTTCGGTTTCTAAATCTTCGAAACCCAAACTCAAACCAAACTTTTCGGTTCGGTTTCGATTCGGTTTTATTCGGTTTTGACATATATCTTTTTTTCCTTTTTACTGAATCAATTTAACGTAACAATGTAATACTAATAGTAATGTAAGAATAGTTTATATTCAAATTAAAGTCATGGATTTTTCAAAACAATGAACAAACATATATGTATACCATATTTTTTATTTAGTTACTATTTTATTTGTAAATTTATAAGAATAAAACACATTAAATAAAATGATGAATTATCTTGCCATGATGTATGTGATAAAAAAATCTTAGTATTGTATAGTTAATTCAATAATAAGGGTACGCGTTAATAATTTTTTTTTAAGATTATCACAATATGCAATTATTAAAGAACATATTCTTATAAAATGTTCTCTTTTTTGTATTATAGTATAATTAATGTGTATCCTTAGAATATATATTAACATTTTTTTTATATACATAATTCGGTTCAGTTTGGTTTAGTTCGGTTTTGGACTAGCTTGCCCCAAACTCAAACCAAACTTTTCGGTTATGGTTCGGTTCTCTCATTTTTGGTTTCAATTTTTTTCAGTTCAAGGTTTTACGGATCAGTCCGAATCGGTTCTGTCCGCTCACTCGATTTTCGGATTGGTCTTAACACCTCTAAACTCAACTATCGTTCCATCAATTTAAACCCTAGATTCATGTAAATCAAAATCTGATAAAGAAGACGATCAACAAAATTCAAAAAACTATATGGAAGCAATCATGCTTACCAATTTTGATAAAGAATCGACAACAATTTTTGTTTTATATAACTTTCTCCCAATTTTTGTTCGTATATAAAGCCCTAATTCTACAATTGTAGCCGTTGAGCACATTAATTAAGGAGGAGAGCCTAACACGTGCGTCTCACAAGGCGATTTTTGCCATCTCATCTATTCACGTGGGTGCCATATAGACTCCTTAAATGTCTAACGTATTCAGATTTTTCGTTAACTCTAATTAACGTTGTTAAAGGGTTTGATTAAATTGAAACATTATCGAAAGTTCAATGGGTTTTTAGACCAAAAAAAAGGTTTAGTGTCCAAATTGAAAAAAGTGGTAAAGTTAGTTGGTCAAATATGTTATTAAGCCTAAAATGGTTGATTTCCTTAATGATATACATAGAAATCAATTGGGTGCATGTCTACATTATTAATTACCTAGGTCTTCACAAATTATATATAGAAAGAAACTTGATTTCTCTATTTAGAGTGCTTTGCAGTTTGTAATGGTTGTGCGAACACAGTCTGCTTTACATTGAGTTTTGTAGATGGAACAAATGAATACCACATGAAAATTATATGTCCAAGAATACTAGGAATAATCAATACTTTCAACCAAGGGAGAGTGAACTATTTATATTATTATGTCATTTCCGAAAACAATAATGATAAGTAAACTAGCTACCTTACAATTACTTAAATGAAAATTATACCTTATTAATGTACTTGATACAAATAACCAACTAGTGTAGTATCGTTCATTTTCTCTATATTTTTAGGATTTTGTAATTTCATTTAATTTAAGTTCTCATTGTGATCTTGACGGAGAAATACCATTGCACAGATTGAGTTCATTGTTGCAATTCTCTAGAGCTTATGGTAAAACTAAAATGCTCAAGTATGGACGGGCAAAACTAAAATGCTCGAGTATGGACGGGCAAAACTAAAATGCTCAAGTATGGACGGGAAAAACTCAGTCTCCAAGCCGTATTATAAGATATGCAACAGCTCTTGTCCATCAATGGCAACCTGCTAATTCTCCCAGCCTGACTCAACAATGTTTAGCAGAGGTTCGTCATGCAAAATGGACCAAACCTCCTCTGAATTAGTGGAAATGCAATGTAGTAGTGAGTGTAGATTCCGAGCCAACAAAATGTGGATATGGTTGTGTTGTACGGGACTCCAATGGTAAATTTGTCGCAACTTTTCATGGATCAAGACCAGGCATCACTTCCCCCCAAATAGCAGTGGCTCTCGGCAAAGCACTCAGCTGATTAAAACAAAGGCAGCAGACCAATGTCATCATAGAAACAGATGCACAAGTTTTTGTCAATGCAATTTATAGTTTTGAGCGAATTTATCTAATGTTGGTTTACTTGTTGATGATTGTAAGTCCTTTGCTAAGAACATATATCAGTGTAAGGTTGTTTTTATCCGTAGATCAGCGAATTGTGTAACTCATAGTTTGGCTAGGGTGGCCTTCTCTATGTTTGGTCGTAAAGAGTGGGTGGGGACTCTTCCTTGATTCATTTGCAATGTATTGTATTCGGATTTGAATTAAGTTTATGGTACCGTTCTTTTCAAAAAAATAAAAAATAGTTCTCGTTGTCTTCCCTAGTGGTAAAGTTTCTTGTCTCTTTTAGATTTTTGCATGTATTCTCGTTCTATAATCATGAGTCCAGCCCCGCCTCTAACAATCTTGCCTATTTGCGTGAGAGGTGAACAATGATATAATCTAAACTCACGTGAGAGCTCATATAAAGCTAGGCTTTGCTATGTACGTGTTGCGTTTTGGTAAAGCCATATAATTAGGGGTTTTCAAACTTTCCGAAGTTTCCAAAGAAAATTGGAATGGAAATGAAAGCTTTCAAAAATACTTGTTTATATAATTTCTAAATTTAGTGATGATATATTTATACAATGTTTGTAGTTTTGTATTTATATATTTTAAGTATTCTTTCAATCAATGTCAACTTAAGGTAATGCTTGAATTTTTAGTACTTTCTAATAAAAAAATTAATTTTATCTTAACACAATCATACAACTTATTTTTTTTGATATGAAATTTTGTATATTGGTTAAACTCATATCTTTAATAATAATGCGTGGAAGAATACTACTAATTAATATCTACTATTTTGTTTTATAATTAAACTTCTAATAATGATAGTAGTATGTTGTTTGTTTTATTTTTGTGGTGGTGAATTATTGTAACATGGTCTGTTTAAAAAAAATTAAAATGCATTAGCTATTTTTTCAAATAATATTGAAGTTATTTCAAAAGTTTAAGAAATTGGAAACTTCCAAAAATTTAAAAGATTATTTGAAATTCCAATTTTTTTTTTCAAATAATAGTATTCCGATCCCTTCCATCCATCTGATAAGTACAAAAAAAATATTAAATACAATGATTACAATAATACATATTATCACTTATCTAATTAAATTACAAAAAAACTAATGACACGTGATTAAAACAAAAGAAATATACAATTTTTTTTTTTTAAAAAAAAATTAATTAACAAATGATAACCTATGTTGTAATTATTATATTAAATAAATATTTTGTCGATGAACACCCTACATATAACATCCTCGTTATCTGGTGCCCAAATGAGAGGTGCAAATGCTCCGATTACCACTCACCTCTCTCTCTACCCTTGAAAAGCGATAGACACTTTATCCAAAACCCACTCCAACCATCCCACACCCTTATAACTTGCATCCTTCAACAATCGACCCCACATCCACCCGTTGAGATTAGTTAGCCACTACTTATTGCAATACTCCCGCGTCACACCTTATCAAGAACTGGGAATTTTTAAAATCTCTGTCCCAAAACATATACACACTCTTTATTATATAGAATAGAATTTTCAACAAGTTTGTAGAGCTTCAATGGCAAAACCAGTTTCAATTGAGGTCTATAATCCAAATGGAAAGTACAGAGTTATCAGCACAAAATCCATGCCTGGAACTCGATGGATCAATCTCTTAATCGAACAAGATTGCCGTCTTGAAGTAATCCTCCTCCTCTTTCATTCAGTTATTTTAACTTTTTTTTTTTTTTTTACTTTGAATTAACAATGATCACACCATCACGTTCAGATTTGCACACTGAAGAAGACTATATTATCTGTTGAAGATATCATAGCTTTGATCGGAGATAAGTGTGATGGAGTGATTGGGCAGGTAATTGGATATTATATTGAATGATTGAGATGGGCTTCATATTTGGGGATTTTTGGGTCTGCTTATATGGGTTCTTGTGTGTGTTTCAGTTGACTGAAGATTGGGGAGACACACTATTCTCTGCATTGAGCAGGGCAGGGGGTAAAGCTTTCAGTAACATGGCTGTGGGATACAACAATGTTGATGTTAATGCTGCCACTAAGTATGGCGTTGCTGTTGGTAACACTCCTGTAAGTTGTTGCATATCACATGCTTCATTAAATGCTCTCGTGATATTGTGCTCTAAAGTTAACGTTTGCCTTTGTGCATCAACTGATTTTGTTGGATATGCTTCATACGAAAACAATTACTATAACTCTAGCTTCAGGTGATCAAAGTACAGATATATTCATATTGAAATACATGCAACATTATCTTGTTAGGGGGTACTTACGGAGACAACAGCCGAGTTAGCAGCTTCACTTTCGTTAGCTGCAGCTAGAAGAATTGTTGAGGCAGATGAATTCATGAGGGCTGGCTTATATGATGGATGGCTTCCTCATCTGTACGAACTCTGTTAATTCCATTATGTTGACGTTTTTGCTTGTTTATTTCTCTTCTAGAATCGAACGCTAGCTTTCCGATGCTTCTTACAATTGCGTATTTGGTTTCAATTCTCCTTTAGGTTTGTCGGGAACTTGCTTAAAGGGCAAACTGTTGGTGTAATTGGAGCTGGTCGAATTGGATCTGCTTATGCTAGAATGATGGTATTATCCTACTGTTTCATCCTAAGTATGTTTTGATACTTGTTATCTTATATTTCAAATACTGTAAATTAGTCCATATATGAAGTCTATGGTAGACGCTCCTTCAAGCATATAGTGCACTAGATTGGTGTCTTAACTAATGAGTAATGGCTCCCTGTGTTTTAGGATCTTTATCGTACATTCTTTTTCTTGGTGTCATACCACAAAATTATCTATGATTTAATGCACAAGCTATTACTGCCTGCTGTTTTAGGATCATCATGGATATGTATTCATTCTTTATTCTTTCGTCTATTTGCAGCATCAATTTTCTTAGGGTAGATTCATTAAGTGATGAACTAATATGTTGCTTTAATGTAACAGGTTGAAGGGTTCAAAATGAATCTCATTTACTATGATCTGTACCAATCCACACGTCTAGAGAAGTTTGTTACAGGCATGTCGATCTGCTCAATATCTTAATATTGATCAGTTCCTTACTCTTTGAAATTAAAGTTGAGATTTCCCCGTTGCAGCTTATGGTCAGTTTTTGAAAGCCAGTGGTGAACCACCTGTTACATGGAAAAGAGCGTCAAGCATGGAAGAAGTCCTCCGAGAGGCTGATGTGGTGAGACTATTTTCTTACAGCTTGACATACATTTTAACCATACTTAAGTTGTATCTCATGTTTTGGATAATGTGGGTTTTGATTTATATGCTGTTTAGATAAGTCTTCATCCGATATTGGATAAAACAACTTATCATCTTGTCAACAAGGAAAGGCTCTCAATGATGAAGAAGGTATATTTTGTATGAAAACATTACTTGTTCCTAATGATGAAATTTGGTGATTAAGTATTAGCATTATGGACTAAAGTTTCCGATCTGAATGTATAGGAAGCAATCCTTGTGAACTGCAGTAGGGGGCCCGTTATCGATGAAGCGGCTCTTGTCAACCATCTGAGAGAAAACCCTATGTTCCGAGTTGGTCTTGATGTCTTTGAGGTAAGAAAACAGCCCTTTTTTCTTTGATTTGAGGTCATATTCTTGGTAGTAATCCACTTTTAAAAATTACCGTAATATTTATTCATAAGTGGTGGTTTAACAGGAAGAGCCTTATATGAAACCTGGGCTAGCTGAAATGAAGAATGCCATTATCGTACCTCATATTGCTTCTGCTTCCAAGGTACTGGCACTAATTTTCTTTATATTAGATATTTAGATTTTTGCTTGAATAGCAAAACAGTAGTTTCACTTAAAGAATGAAAGTTTGTGGTTTTTCATAATCCCTTTTTTCCCCTTCTAGCTATTCAGTTTGGAAGGTACTTATACTCCTACATGGTTTATGTAGTGGACGCGTGAAGGAATGGCAACACTGGCTGCTTTGAATGTCCTGGTATGCAATTTCTTGAGGGAAGCCCTTAATCAGTGTTCATTTGTTTCAAAACTTTTTTGCTTTCCATGATTCTAAATTGGTAAATTCACATAAAAAGTCTCACCACATAAAAGTCAAAATTTCTCACGAAGAAGTTGAATCATCAATCGTATGATAAGATGCCAGTTACTTTATTGGATCTCTAACTTAAAATATGAAGTTACAGATTTTGAGTCCTGAAAAGCACAAAAACAACAAGAACCAAATGACCACTTACGAGTGTGTATGCCCCAATTCCAATCTTTGGAATTGCGGTTCCTAAACACACCATTAAAGTTTGATTTCAACTGGTATTCCACTGTTTTGTGTTGGTTTTGTGCTGGACTAATACTTGAATGTTCAGGAGAAATATATTGACCATCTTTATCTCAACAAATAATTATAGGGAAAGATTAAAGGCTACCCTATTTGGTCCGACTCAAATCGTGTTGAACCTTTCCTTGATGAGAAGTCTTCACCTCCGGCTGCTTGCCCGAGCATTGTCAATTCAAAAGCCTTGGGTAATATTACTTTGTGTATAATTTGGTGAAAATATTGTATTTGGGAATTCTCTTATGCATAATTTTTCTATTTGGTACAGGCTTACCTGTTTCAAAAATGTAAGCACGGATGGTTGATGATAAATGGGCCTCTTGGTGAAGATATTAATACCATTTTAGTTAAAGGAGGTTTATGGGATCAAGAGAGTTATAACTTTTTAAAGGAGTGGTGAAAACAGTGTATATTTGCTACTGATGAATGCTATTAGTATTGTATATTGTACTGTATCATCTTGGTGACTTCCTAAATCCTGTCAAATATAAGAACTTCTAGTGGCTTAATTCCCATTTACTCGTGTTCTGACTATTCATAATTTTTATGGTTGCCCTATTTTACAATCATATGTGTGTAGTTGTTAAAATTGATCAATTATAAATGTAATAATTCAAGTTTCTTCGTGAAAAATAAAATCAAGGCATTTCATGTTGAAGTTGAAATTATCTGAAGTGAAGAATTCAGTTATGCGTTCAATGCCTTTACACAAAATTTTATAACATCTTAGAACATGACATTACTTGATAAGAATTCTTATCATTTGGAGTTTTTCATTTAAGTATTCCAAATACTTCATATATCAGAATTGGATTTTTGTGAATGTACAAATATATAATTCATTAATTGAAAAAAAAAAAGAAAAAAGAAAAAAACTAATATACAAAAGTAGACAATTTATGCAACCAAACTGGCTCTGATATGTACTACTTTCAACTTGAGTCTCGAAAACAAAATGATAAACTTAATTTTTTTATTTTTCTTTCTTTTTTTTTTATACAAAATATTGATAGATTTAGTTGGCTCAAGTAAGGGGAGGAGATAAGGGTGGGATTTGAACCTGACATATGCGAGTACTGATCAACCACTTAAGCCGAAAACTTAATAATATACTTAAATTGAGATGAACCGAAAATATATAAAAAACTAAATTTAAAACGCATTGACTGAAAAAAAAAACAGTAACATTTATCTAATTCTTTGGGGGCATACGGGTGTGGTAATTGCAGCCAAAGTTGATTCAAATCTTGCACGAGAGAGTCATTCTTGTTTATGTAGAGTTGTTGTTATATCAATTCCTGTCATGAATTTTCTAAGGAATCGTTTATTGGCAACACGCTTGAGTTGGGCAATTCTTCTATTTCCAGGAAGTTTGGTTGGTGGATAGATTTTTTCTTCCGGCATCTATAAAAAAAGAACTCTGTTTAATTCTGAATAGGTTGACCTAATAATTCTTTGGTGATATAAATCGGATACATAATTCAAAGATATAATAATAAATTAATAATGTGTCACATATGTATTAAGTATCAGTAAATTTTGTGCAGGATTAATTCGTTATGGACCGTTTCACTTAAGGAATTTAAATGTGTTCCGGAGAAATATTCAATGACTTTTTTTTAGTTATATATCAAATTATCCATGCATATTTGCTACAAAATTGCATTGGTTGGGACTTTTTCAACATATTTGAAAGAGAACAAAAGGAAGAAAAGGGTGGCTCTATTGCCACACACTTAATATCTCTGTAACACTTTTTTTTTTTTTTCTGTGACGCTCTTTAAGTACAATGCTTTACTCCCTTTCACCCCCAATGGCCATTCACCTTTACATTGTATTAATTAGTAGTATTAATAATAATAATAATAATCATTAATAATCTTAAAAGAAGTAATTAACCAAACACCATTCTCTTTCATCTCATGTAATTAAACCAAACCAAACACAGACTTGCTCAATTGCTTCTTCCTCTTTTCTTCTTCCTTTATTTCTTCTCCAACTTCTCCATTATTAATGACCTCCGAAACTTAATATGAAGCTATACTCGGCTTAATGCAACTGATAAAATACCAAAGAACTTGGTGCAAATAAGCCGAGTCTAGCAAGATTTTCATTCAATGTTACTCGGTGGTAATCCATCTAGTGTGAAGGCATGTTGCTTGGCCTAAAATAACCGAGTATGATAAGAGAGGGATTGGTGCAAATCCGCCGAGTCAAGACAAATCCAGTCTTCGATCGACTGAAATCCAATTGAATAAGTTGCATAAAGTTTGACCCTTATGAACCAAGCAAATATTCTTTATTCGTATAAGCCAAGAATGTATGCTTGGTTATAAACAACCGAGCTTGTTCACTCCTACTTGATTACATATGGCCGAATACAATTAAAAACGTGCTCTATTTCTGGGTTGCAAACCGAAATTTAATCTGCCCAGTTTCTTTAGTTTTTCCTGAAAGTTTACTTCTTTTAGTGATACAAATGAACTTGATGATTTGTAATTGGGGTTTTGAAAGTGGGTTTGTAGAGAAGTATTTAAATGTGCTACGATTATTTGATGGTTTTGCAAGGCTTACTTTTTGTAAAATTATAAGATTGTAAAGAAGTATAAACGTGCTATGTTTTTTTATTTATTTTTTTGTAAACCGAAGGCTGTGAGGTTTTCTAATTGATGGTTGTAATGGGGGGGGGGTGGAAGTGTTGTTGAGGATGAATTTTAGAGATAGATAATGATAATGACAATGGAATTAATTAATTAATAATTGTTGATTATTGTAGTTATAAAAAAAAATTGTGGTGTGTGGCAATAGTAAATTTTTTTATTTTTAAGGGAGTGTTGCCGATATTTGGAGGATGGCAATAGCGCCATCCGAAGAAAAAGAAAGAGGAGCAAGAATGCCTTAGTCAACTCTAATGTGATTCGAAATCCATTAAATGTAGATATATCAAGATGTAAGTGAGAGAAAGAGAAAGAGATTTGGTTGATATATATATTGTCTAATCTTAGAGATTGGGTTTAATAAATTGTGCGATGTTCCAGGGTGTTGAAGCATCTCCAATCGTCTTGTATAAATTATGTGTAAATCATACGTGTCAGGGACTTACACAAAAATAATAAAGAATTCGTTTTGTTTTCCAACAGTCTGTTTTAAACTTTTGTGTAAATATTAAACAACAAATTAGATACGTACAAGTGGAACTTATCATATATTTATTCCCTTGCTTTTTAAATCCATTTATTTCTAGATACGGGATGAGGAAAAATAGACGCGAGATTATCTGACATGGTTGTGTAAATTGGGTTTGTATTTTACACAACCTTTTTACATAAATTCTAAGTGTCAAAGTTTTTTAAAAGACCACTCGATACCTTTTTTTTACAAAACGTGTAAATTTTACACAAACCAAAATTATACACTACGGTTGTAGATGCTCTTATTACTTGTTTAGTTCAATTTTTTTTTACTGTAAATTGATAAATTCATACTCAAAGTTCATTATAATTTATGTTAAATATTGAATTATAAGTTAATGACTCAAATTATTCATGTGAAATTACTATTTCGAGTTCCAGAAATTATTAAAATTCTAGACAAAACGAACACTTATTTTCCTTAAAATAAAGTGGTTCAAAATTAATAATCTTTTATATTTTCTAGATATTTCAAATTAAGAACTTATTATAGTGTTTCCTTTTTAAAAGTATAACATAACATAATAAATGTAGCAAAATTTACGATACGAGTATCAATTCACTTGTTATTTGACTATAAAAAGATAGTTTGGAGTTGTTATAAAATCTTGTTTCTATAAATTTCAATTTAATGAATTGAATTCTAAAATCTAAAACAGAAAAAGATGCAAAGGGCATCGGGACAGGAAAAGAAAAGTATATTATTCTTCTAATAGTTAATAACAAATTTTATAAAATCTGAACTATGGGAATCATGTTTTTCCTTCTCGTCTCCCTTGATTGAAAAATAGGTCCATCAATATAGCGTTGTATAAAAAAAATATGAAAATCCTCAATATGTGTTAACTTTTATTTATGAAAAATAGAAGCATAGTTAAATTTTAGAAAATAATTATAAATGACATTTTTGAGCTTATCTTTAGAATAAAGGACCATATTTTTAGAGACTTAGTTTAGAGGACAACTTTTGTAATGAAGAACATTTTTTTTTAATCAAGAACAAAATATTAATTATTTTATTACTTCAATTAATTAAGTTGAATTCCAATACTATCATTTTCAAAGACAAATACAACAAAATACATATACAAAAAAATCCAAATTAAATCAATAAAAATAAATTCAAACCAATTCAAAAACATATTACTAAAAATTTAAACATGAAGATAATGTAAGAATTATTCAAAAAAAAATCAAAGAATGTAAATATTTCAAACGAACCAAACATAATATGAAACCAAAACTGCAAATATGTCTGGGGCATAATTCTCCTATAATAGCAATCAGACATATTAAATTACATTACTCTAATTAAATTTCTAGTAAACATATTAAGCTACATCTTTTTAATTTACTGTTAGACATATTAAATTACATCTTTTCAATATTCTGTCAAACAAATTAAGTTACATTTTTTTCAATTTTATGAAAGATATATTAAATTACATTTTTTTCATTTTTCTGGCAGACATAATATAAAATATAATTTTATATTATGTCATGTTGGACTTCTTCTTCTTGTTGTTGTTGTTGTTATTTTTAATAATAGGTGTCTTACACCTTGTAACTCTGGATCATTTTGTTTAGTTAATGTCTAAACTTATAATTATCCTAAAAATCTAGTTATTGATAAAATTTAAGATATATATTGTTGAATTCATAATTATCAATGCCTTACTAATGGTCAAGACAACAAAAAACCTAGCTTAATATAAAATATATTAAAATGAGTAAAAATGGCGTGGTGCGAACTATAAGAGGAATTTTTTTTTGGTTTTTTTTAAATACATAGCCAATTTAAATTATGAAGCAAAAGAATATTTTTTAGTATAAGCATAATAGTGACAGGCATATCAACTTTGAAGCTATAAGAGGAATATTTTTTGCATATAATTATACTGTAGACATTATATATCTTGGTTACTTTCACTTATGTATTTTTTTTTCCTTTTTCATGTCCACGTATATCATTACGATACTTTAATTGTATGATGTGTCAGGCATATTTATCTAAGATCGCCTTGTTGTTATATTACCCTGTTTGTTCTAATTACTTTCATTCATATGTTTTGCATTCATTTTTTCTATTTAGATATATTATAATATGTTTTAGACATAATATTGTTTATTATAAAAAAGGATTTCAACATTCATATTAATATTGTTTTATTCATTGTCTTAATATGTGCATTTGATTAGTTTCGAACATTCCGTGAGCAAATTATATATGCTTAACAAGTTTTATATATGTTGTGTTATAAAGCAACATTGATAAAAAAAAATTCTTTTCTTTTTTTAAATATATCATAATGGGCTTTTGTTAAATTGTACTTGATAGGCTTATGTGAGAGGTTATGTAATTCAATAAAATTTGAAAGACTAAAACTAAAATTGATGGTGTAAATTAATAATCTGCTTTACCCAGCCAACCACAAGCTGACACGTGGCCATCCACGTCAACTACATGTTCTACCATAGCCAGAGGAGCTCTGTTCATATAGCCTATGTTGATTCGGAGGTTTAAACGAAGGAATTTGGCTGAAAAGTGATGTGCATCACCGCCAGAAGCAGTGACTTGAATTCTCTGGGTCGTTTCGGGCCAAATTGGCTAGATCCCACACAATTCTGAACAGTCTGAAGAAGGGAGCTTGAAAGCTCCACTTGAAGACCACCTGAAGGCCAGAGTAGAGCTCGGAAGCTCCTCCTAAAGACCAGAGTATGAGCGTCGGCCTAAAGACTTATTTCCGTGCTTCAAACTATGGAGCTCGAACACCAGAGCTCTTCTGATGAGCTCTAGAGCTCCCGTTAACCACTGTGTCAGAGAAAGCATGGGCAGTATGAGCGACTGCTACCAACTCCACTGGCGCAGCAGAGCCTCCCTCAACTTCATTAAATGTTCACCCACTACATGCAGAATACCGA
Source organism: Lonicera japonica (assembly GCA_021464415.1). Lineage (NCBI taxonomy): Eukaryota > Viridiplantae > Streptophyta > Magnoliopsida > Dipsacales > Caprifoliaceae > Lonicera > Lonicera japonica. The sequence continues at coordinate 16,813,620 of CM038467.1, read as the reverse complement.
AATTCAGGGAAAAGCAATGTCAGAAGTGGTGATGATCAAGTGATGGCCACAACCTGCTCCTAGAGCTCATCTACACGCTTTATATGTCTTATATATATAAAGAATAATTAAGCATTTAAGAAAAGGAGGAACAACCAGAAAAGAACACTCCAACGACCAAGAACCATCAAGCATTTACTACAAGTGTGAGATATAAAGAAATAGAGCTCCATAACCCGCTTCAGAGCTCCTAAGTTATAGAGATTAAACTCTGGGTGGCTTACCCTTTCTCTTGTTGTAATATTGCGATGATAAAATAGCTAGAGAGACTTTTGTGAGTTTGTAATACTTGCTAGTTTATTATAAATACAAAGCAAACCGAGCTCCTAGCTTTATTCCACATGGGAGGATTAACATGTATTCTCATACGAGGTCAACCTCCTCTATAAATCTTTAACTCTCTTAAATTCAGTACATTTACTGCTTTAATTAGTTGATATAATCATTTGATTATGTGGTTTAAAATACCCTTCCAGATTTTAGCACCAACAAAAATCATTCCAAACTTATCTAAAAGTGCAGTGCATAAACATATCTCTTCGTTTTCATCATCTTCTTCTGATAACGAGAATGATTTAAACTTGCTTTCCCATCCAAAGAAAAAAAGCCTGGTGGAAAATGTAATAATTCTCCTTTTGCTTATTCAATTTACAGAGTCTATTTTTATTAGACCGTTATGTTGGGTTTTCATACTTCAGATTGCTTTTGAATTTTTCAAGCATTTAAAAAGAAAATTAGTGATTTTCACATATGAAAATTAAGTTTTAACAAAAGATTGGCATTCAATTCAGAATAATTTTGTCACCTTCAGTGCTTTTGTTTGTCATTCTCTAATACTTGAATATATGATTTGATACAATAGCCTTTTGAACAAATTTTGGATAATGCTTAACATTGGTTAATATAAACTTTGGGAATAAATTGAGGTTACCATCTTTTATTTGTTGTTTATACTATTTTGTGGAAGTAAAGGTGTGTCATGCTCAAACATTAAACTCGTGCTTATTGTGTTAATCCAGTTGACTATCTCTTTATTTCTCTATTTTTCTCTATGTGTGTGTGTTTGTGTGAGTTTCAAAAATTTTGCTATCTTGTCATTGACTTTTGGACATGATTGATTTAGATGTTTAAATTTTGAATTATGTTTTTTTTAAGAATAATATCCATCTATTTATATTTTTTTTGTTTTTTAGTTTTTCATTTCTTTTTAAAAGGGCAATTCTGAAAATTATAATTAATTTTATTTTTAATTAATTAATTATTCGTTTATCCTTGTTACTAAAGTTGTCCTCTGAACAAAAGCAAACAAATGTTTGTCCTTAGTTAGAAAGAGAATGTGAGATTTGTCCTTTATAAAAAAGGCTCCTTGAAATTTTGCTAATATGTTCAAAATGGGTAATAATGATCAAATCCTGATATTATTTAAAACTAAAATATTTATTTTTGAGCAGATTAAAGTAAATCTTATCATAAAAAGTATTTAATTTCCTGACCATTAATTACAAAACAAATATTACAAAAATAAAATAAGAATAAACTACAACCCTAATTTAAGATGCAAAAGGAAAAAAATATGGATAACATTCCTATTGCAATTAAAATGGTGCAAGTGTCTTAAATTAAAATATTTATTTTTTGAGTAGATTAAAGTAAACTAATTAAAAGGCTAAAAATAATTATTTGCAACAGTAATATTTATGAGTCTATCAAACTTATGCTCACAATAACAAATCAAATTATCAAAAAATGCACTCACAGAATATATGCACATCTAAAAAATCCCCTCTCTACTCTCTCTCGTCAACTTTTTAACTAAAATTTTAAAATCTCATAAATTCAAATTCAAAAATCAAATTTAATACAAACTACATATTTAAAATCTATTAATTGAACTCTATAAAATAAAATATATTGTAACTATAAAATTATAAATGTAAAAAAAAAAAGTTAAATAGTAACTTATATATTTAGAACATATAATATTTAAATTTAAATAATGTATACACCAAAACTGAGGGCATGTTTGGTGAATGTTTTTTTTTTTAATTTTAAAAAATCAACTCTACTTTTACTCTTCTCAAAATTTATTTCACTTTACTTTCTCTCTCTAATTTTTTTTAAAACACTATAACTTTAAATCCAAAAATCAAAATATATATATATTAAAACCTACTCGTCGATATATATAAAATAAGATCTATTGTGACTATTTTTTGAAAAAAAAATTTTGAAAATTTTTAGTTAGTTGAAAAAAACTCAAATAAAAACTAAATTTATTTTTCAACATACTTCCAAATTCTACCAAACACCGTATTTTAAAAACTTAACTTAAAAACTCAACTCAAAACATTAACCAAACATCACCTGAATATATATTTTTTTCTCTCTTAGGATGGCAAAAAATTTAACCCAACCCAACCCAACCCAAATCTAAATTTTGACTGTGTTTTTTGACCAAGTCGGGTTTCTAAGTAAAATCCTATCTTGCGACGAATTCGGGTTTTCATAAAATAAATTTTTTAACTTAATTTAGGATGGGTTCAATTTGAATTTTTTTTTTTTTTTTGTCTAGGTTCAATTTGAATTCAAGTGTATAAATAAGTGGGGCGAATTTGGATTTTCGAGTATAAAACCCGTCTCGGGTATAATATATGTTTAGGCGAATCGGGATTAAATTTGGTCAAACCAGATAAGTTATCCTCACATAATTAAATTTTTAATTAAAAAATACAAAATTGAGCTATTTACAACAAAATCTACCATAATTATAAAATGATGTATGAGAACTTGTAAAAGACACAGGTTCTCAAGTATTATGCTATTTACTTTGCAATTTATAATTAAATTGTTAGGTTTTCAATTTGGGTGTAACAAGTGGGATCGATTAACCAAAATCAGTAGGTAAAATGATACTCCAATGACATGTGGCATCTTGTCAAAAATAAATTTCATCTTTCGCATTGAAAATACCCGGTTCGAAAAAAAAATAAAATTTATTAGTACAACATAATATCAGGAAGAAAAAACAAAAATTGGTTTCAGGATATACCCGAGTTCCAATTAAAACGATTTTATTTTATTTTTTTAAAAGTCGGCGAGGGAAAAAGGACGTAATCCAAAGGCACCGTAAGTCCGTAACCCAAATCTCCTCCAGTTATATAAAGGCCCCGTTCCCCCATCTCATCAGTTATTATTCTTTTAATTAATTTCCTCTCTCTCAATCTCCAAAACTCTCTTTCTCTTTCATTTTAGGGTTTTCGATTTATCATCATGTCGACGACACCGAAGATGATCGTGTTGAAGAGTTCTGATAACGAGACGTTCGAGGTGGAAGAGGCTGTGGCGGTGGAATCACAGACCATCAAGCACATGATCGAGGACGATTGTGCCGATACCTGTATTCCTCTACCCAACGTCACCAGCAAGATCTTGGCCAAGGTCATTGAGTACTGCAAGAAGCACGTCGATACCCCTAAGTCCGAGGACAAGGCTGGCGAGGACGATATCAAAAACTTTGACGCCGAGTTTGTAAAAGTCGACCAGGGCACTCTTTTCGATCTCATCTTGGTTTGATCCTTAATTCCCCTCAATTTATTATTTTCTTCTTTGGTAGTAGGGTTTCTGATTTGTTTGTGACTCTGTCTCTATTCTCGATGTGTGTGGAAATTAGGGTTTCTGATTGTGATTATTTGTGGCGTTTTGTAATTTAATTATGATTACTTGTTATGTTATTTTGTGGTTTTAATGTTTATGTAATAGTTTTCCTTGTTTTTCATTTCTAGTTTTTTATATTCTTTGTTGTTGATGGTCGTCATGTTGTTTTCGTAGTTTATGGGGCTATATCGCTAGTTTATGTTATGGAAGGAAAAGATTGGGGACTGGTTGGTTAGATTATCTATGTAAGAAGCGGGGATTCATTAGTTTTGTGGTCTTATCATACCCCATTTGTTGGTGCTCCCTAATTATTTATGTGAATCATTGAATTAAAATTAGCATTGGAATATAGAAGAGTTATTGATCTATAATAATGGTATATGCATTGTATTGGGAGCATTTGGGACCCTTTTGCTAGTTTCAAAAAATTATTATTTACACAGTCATAATCTTATTTTTAGGTAGACGCGATTCTCTATTTTTATTTTGAATTTTCACTATTATACTCGATACTAACTACTGAATTTGGGTCTCAAGTCACTATTTGACTACTAAGCAATACTAATTTCTGTGTAATATTTTTTTTAAATACAAGCAATACTGTTGTGAGATTTTTCATAAATTGAAATAGGAGAATCTCTCTCTTAAATGTGGGACAGATGGAGTACACCATATAGTTTTCACCGTAGGGGCGAGACACTTCTGTTTGTGAATGTAACCCTTTCTTAATGTTTGCCATGTTGTGGGGTATAATGAGGGCGGATATGTACAGTATATATGTTTTTGGAGTTTGATATATTTAGTACAACATTAACCCTAGAGGATAAATGGTTGCAGTGTAAATCAAACATCTGGGTTGCTCTTAAAACCACTTTCATTATTTTGGTTAACTTGCGTTACAAGATATGATTGGCCTGTTTGTATGAAGAATTAGGATGGTGTCATGGTGTGTACATTTCCATGTTTCTCTAATGATTTTTGTTAGCATGGTTGACCTGTTTTCATTCTCTAATATTTTCTATTACTTTTTGGGAAATAAGCTATAACAATCTCTGTTTTTAAATCTTTTTCAGGCAGCAAACTATCTCAACATAAAGAGCCTGCTTGATCTGACTTGTCAAACAGTAGCAGACATGATCAAAGGGAAGACCCCTGAGGAAATTCGCAAGACATTCAACATCAAGAATGATTTTACTCCCGAAGAAGAGGAGGAGGTCCGCAGGGAGAATGCTTGGGCTTTCGAGTGAAGATGCTAAATGAAGTCTGCAATACCCCGCACTTAAATTTCAGTTGAATTCTGTTAGGATTTATTATATAATTTCATATTCTAGTAGTAGTAGCAGCTTCTGGTAATGAATGGACCTTTTTTTTTAAGTGTATATGTGGTGGTTTTCCTGCTCCATTTATACCTGAAACTCTGGATATCCTTCTGAGGTGTTTTCATGAACAAAGATGAACCTGTGTTTTCGTGTCATCTTAACGCTCTTCTATGTTCAGCTTTTGAGGTTTAATGGTTCTAGTCTCTCTGTTTCTATGTCCGAATTTCTATTAACTTTGAAGTTCATTGTCTCGGCTCTAAATGAAAGTTTGGCCTCTTAATTTGGGACATTCTTGTAGAAGAATATCGGAGGATGGATCGGGACTCTGTTTTTTAATCTCGAGTACTTATCACAGTGAAGTCAAGTACTTGCACAAATTGATGTTTACATTTCTTGTATGCGTCTGTACCTGCAAATATGACTATAATGATGCCAATACCTTCAATTGTTAGCGAATGCTTGCGTTATACTTTCTTGTTCATTCGCTGATTGTTACTTTGTAGTATATTTAGTTCAGTTATTGGAGTTTCGATATTATATTATGATTGATGGCAGGCTGGATTAGAAGGAATGAGTGACACGGTGAACACTATATTAGCAGCGTCAAAGTAACTCTAACTTGTATTTGAGAGGTCACATATTCGAAATTCATAAACGTGGTATTCGAACTTAATAAAAAAAGTGGTTTGTTCACCCTTTGTGGGTGGTTAATGATATGTTTGCCTCTTATGTGGGTGGTTGTTAGTATGTCTACCTCGTATGTGGGTGGTTGGTGGTATTGTTCGTATAGTAAAGCTAGGGTGACAAAATTCTATATCTAACTCCATGTAATGATCTTTGATATGAGTGATTAATCAAAAAAAAAGTAACCCCAACTTTCTTTTAAGACTTTCAAATGTAACCATTTCAAATAGCGGAAACCTCTATTACAAAAGACTATATGGAAACATTTTCAAGCACCGGTGCTAGGTGATTTTGAAGAACCGGTAAAATCAATGATGGCCTTCGGAGGAAGTGTTCATCAATTGTCCTCCAATTTCATTCTATTAGTCCTTTTATGAAAGAAACCCTAGATTTGTCTTGAATAAAAACCTCGTGCTTGTTCTCCAAATCTAATAAATCAAGGATCATATTTTGACAATCAAAACTCTTTTTGTCCCAGATTAGGGCATTTTTCAAACCAAAATGTTACCTAAAGACATGATTATAATAAAACACATTGTTGGTGAAATTTGACTAAAATGGATACAAACGTAAATAACTAATTAAATTAGTCGAGGTGTGCTAAGTACTGTCTTTAAGAGAATATTTTACCCTTCTAAAATAATATCCCGGTGTAGTTAGGATACAACGACCATGGGTTTATAAGGGTGCACTCCTAAATATAAAACCCGATGGACAACTTTATATATTTCTCCAGCAAAGAGATTAATAAAATAATACTATAATTATTTTATGGATTTTGGTAATCTAACTAATATTCTAAAGTTGGATAATTAAAATAAGGCTTGATAGAAATATGGCTCTATCTTATTTTCATACTTTGGCTCATAAAAGGGACTCGTGTATATATATAGCATGTATTGTCAGCAAGAATGGTATGGATGTATATGTATCAAATTTTCTTGAAGCGCACACCAATTCTAGAAGTCACTTAGAATAATTAATATACTTGGAACTCTAACCAATTAACTAATTTACTTGGAATTTATAAAAATTTTAAGGTGTTACCTAATTAATCCCTTTGGAACTTACACAAATAATTTCTAGTCACATAAAATGCTTGGTGCTTAAGATATTTTAGAATGTGTAATGCTCGTCAAGTGAATTCCACAAAATAAAATTAAAATCCTTATATAATGATTTTTGTATTTTAAAATATATATAATATACAACACACATCAAGTTAACTATGTGTTATAATTTGATGAAAGATGTCCATGAGTTTATATTATATTGCTTCTTCTTATACATGTTGTGATTATTATCAATTAATCACGCCACATATCTTAATTCAAATATTGGATATTAATAATTAGAAATAATATAGATAAGAAAAAAGTAAAAAGATAGATAATATAACACACAATATTCGACAAACAAATATTTCACCAATTCTTTGAAAACGATTACAAAATCTAATACAAAAATTATTGCACTTAAAGCTCTCACAGAAGAAGAAAATCAATAGCCCTTTAATCTCTTTTTCTCACAACAAGATGAACTATCCCACAAATCCCCACAGAAAGAAGAATTATTCTACTTGCTTTAATCTCTTGAATGATTCTATCTATATATAGTGATATAATAGAGTTCATCCACTCTAGAACAAGGAAATACAATCCTACGTAAATAAAGAAACTATTAACAATGTAATAGAGACCAAAATATCCAAGTAAACTAAGTTTGATAAAGAAACCTATTTTTCGTCTAGGTGCAAAAGGACTTTTGCACCTTTCCCGCGTAGGTGCAAAATCACTTTTACACCTTTCCAGAATGTAATCTTTTATGTGCAAAAGTGTTTGTGCACCTTTCCAAAAACGCAAATCCTCTTTTGCATTATTCGAGCGAATAATCAGATTTTCAATAAAACTCATATTTTATTGGGTTTGGAACCGAGCAAAAAACACAATAATCACCACTTTTTGCGAAAAGAACCAACTACTATTTTCTTCTTCTTCTTCTTCTTCTTCTTCTTCTTCTTCTTCACATTGATGACACATTAAATCTTATTTTGTCTCACCCTTTATAAGAGTCACTCAATCATCAATGTCAATGATCAAGCCACATCCGATTATCTATATCGATAATTAAACCATGTTCGTATTAGATATCATCACTGACACGTAACTCTAAGTCGTCAACGGTCTAGAGCCACCACATAAGCCATAACTCATCCTTGCTGCATTTGCACCACCGAAACATATGCTTGTTAGTTCCCTAACACCATTGCACAACTCTCTCATGTAATCTATACAAGCCCCCGCAATGACTTGTTTTCAATACCATATTGTCGTCATGATACACGATCATGACTCCACTTCAAGTAGAATATCATATCCCAAGTGATTCTAATATAAAGAAACTGATTAGATTCTACTTTATCTCCGGTACATGTTTGACATTTATGATTATTTGAACTGAGCCATCAAACAATTGTAGTCGTATTTCACCAACTCTACGAACTAGCAATCTGGAGTCATCCCCCATGTAGACAAACCAGCTACAATATTCATATGTGTTATACGATAAACGATTGTTGCAAACATGCACAACGGCATCGCAATCTAAGAACCATCATTTTTGAACAATAAGACTTGCAAGCATCAGTAAAACATTTATAAGATTAGCTTCTTTAATATAAGAAGTCATCACAACGGTTGCAGCTTCATCAAGGTTAATAGGCGGATTTTTCCTGATATCATCCTTCTTCCTTGGGCAATCCCTAGCATAATGGCTCAGTTGACCATATTTAAAACAATATCTTTTAAATATAATATTCCGTCCTTTGCTAGAATCTTTTTTTCTATTCGCTATAAACGCCCATTCTTGAACGGTATTGATTCAATCCCTTTTTCTTATCATCTCTTCCCCAGACATAGTTTGACAAACTTCCGAGATGGTGAAAGATAATCTACTCATAAAGTTCTGAATTAGCGTTTTGTACAAATATAGTAGAGTCCAAATTAATTGCAAGGCTTTATTCTGATCTTTCAATTTTTCACCTACAGCTTTAAGTTTTGAGTATAATGAATCAAAAGCGAAAATATGATTCATAACCAGAGTATTATCTTCCATCCTCATGTTGTGGATAAAACCCTTAACATAAATCTTATTCATTATTGTCTTAACCACGAACAAATCTTGAAGAAACTTTTTCATAGTTGTTTTGCTGATGTAGCCTCCTTGATTGTAACATGACATTGAACCTTCATCGTGAGATGGGGACGAATCTCTGACAAACACTTATTGTCAATCTTTTTCTACTTATCATCAATAACATCAACCAACTCCATATCATCCGAATCCTTCTTCTTTTGTTCCACAGTTGGTGGGCCTTCTAGGGCATCATCCAAGTTCAGCATTACAAAATAGTCTTTCATACTCATCTGCCATTAGCTGAAATCCATGATTCCATCGAATTTCTCCATCCTATAAAATTTCTCCATTATAACACACACATCCTTAAATATCACCCTCTGATATCACTTGTTGTGATTATTATCAATTAATTACGCCACGGATCTTAATTAAATAGTGAATATTAATAACTAGAGATAATATGAATGAGAAAAAAGAAATTAGATAGATAATAGAACACACAAAATTCAACAAACGAAGATTTTACTAATTCTTTGAAAACGATTACAAAATATATTATAAGAATTATTCCACTCAAAACTCTCACAAAAGAAGAAAAGCAACAACCCTTTAATCTCTCTTTCATAATAAGATGAACTCTCCCACAAATCTCCATAGAAAGAAAAATTATTCCATTTGCCTTAATTTTTTGAATGATTCTATCTATATATAGTAATATAATAGAATCTATACAATTTAGAATAAGGAAATACAATCTTATGTAAATAAAAAAAACTACTAACAAAGTAATAGAGACCAAAATAAATAAGAAAACTAAGTTTGATAAAGAAACTTATTTTTCGTCCAGGTGTAAAACGACTTTTGCGCCTTCTCTGCGTAGGTGCAAAAGAAAACGCAAATCCTTTTTTACACCATTCGAGCAAACAATCCAATTTTTCAACAACTCATTTTTTATTAGATTTAGAACCGAGCAAAAAACACAACAATACCCTCTGTCCACTGTTTCTTGTGGACTCGCTAGAAATTTCACCAGTTTGCTGGCAATTTCTCTTTACCATGTGTTGATGTGGGGCTTGTGTAAAAGTTGAACAAGGTTAAAAGCCTTGGTCCTTCAAGTTTTAAATTGCTAGCACGCTTGAAAAAAAAAATGGTCGTGTTTTTATCCGGTTCAGGTCAGTTCTTTGATTATTATTATTATTATTATTATATAATATGCACACCTCTGCGTTTGCATATGTCTAATTAAATTATATTGTGATCATCAACAGCAACGTACGTGTGCTGATCGAGAGCGATAACCAAAATATTGTGGAGTGGTGATCCGCCATGGAAAGTTTAAGGCAATTATTTTGAACATCAAAGGTTTTGGGGTGTCAGCGAACCTGTCTCTCGGTCATGGGAAGAGCGCCAATGGGCTGCAAATTTGCTTGCTGGCTTGGCTTGGCTTGGCTTGGCTTGCGAAGGAGGATCTATTTCCAATTCTGCCGTCCCGTTCCCAGCTGATTTTTACAAATGTTTAGTGAATGATGTTAGGTTTTAAATAAAATAAAATAAATAATTATGTTTACATCCCCATTTTCTTTCTTTCTTATCATGTCTCTTTTAATTTTTCCGCACCACAATCACTCTCCTTTACTTTTCCTTAAAACTTAGTACTTTACCAACCGAAGATGGGCTACATTTAAATTTGGATCGTCCTTTCTATACTTGGGCCAAGTGTGCGACTTTTTTTTTTTTTTTTTTTTTTCAACCATCAGATAATTACAGAAACTATGCTAATGGAAGACAGATCATTAAAAGGATCAAATGGAATCATAAACATTATCTTCAAAATGATATACCAAATCCTGTTATCTTTTTATTTATTTTATCTTTGGATGCAAAATTTAATATTATAATACTCCAGCTACGAAAGTTTCTGACCGCACAGATAAATAATAACTTAACTGAAAAATGATATGCATTAGTTGTACTTTCCAATCATCAATAATTCGTGGGTCCGCTTGTTATTAATTTATTTTAATAAAATGATTTTATGAGTAGATTAGCAAATCAAACTCCGATTTGGAAGATAATATGCTAGATGGGATTAGTCTTTATGTTTAATTTAAAACTATATAATCAAAAGAAAAGTAAATCAAACAGAAGATCGATAATGGCAATCATTTGTTTAAAAAGTTAGAATAGAGTCACATATAGTTTAAGGAAGAGATCTGGGGGTTAAGTGCCTCGCATGAAGTTCATGCATTCAATTTTGAAGGAAGGAATGGCTTCTTTATAAACTCATTTAGAAGAAGAAGAAAAAAGGGTGGAAAGGAAAGAAAGGTTAATTTACAAAAAGTGTAGAGAATTTTTTACCAAATAGTTATTATTACTAACAAAACTGAACATCGATCAAAGGTCCACATTCTGATCGATCGATCGAGGACTGCAAAGGAGTGATCAAGCTGTGTTATTCTGTTTTGTTCCTGCAACTTCTAATAAAGCAGCTCATTTTGAGAAGTGGGTCGCATTCAACCCCTCCTTGTTTGGTAGCTCTTCTGTAGTTGTTGCTTGTTTATCAAATGATGAATTTTATTTTTAGATATTGTTATTCATAAGTACAACATTACTTCCTCTCTACTGTTGTAAAAGCTTAAAAAGTAAAAAAAAAAAACACACACACACAATGTGGTGAGCACAATTTTCTAACCACCACATTTGAATGTACCCGATCTTCTTTGTACTTAATGATTTCTTCCTCTCAAAACATCCAATCTAGCTTCAAAATTCAAATCATTAAAAAACGAATTGATTTTCAGTATTTAAGGAAATCAACATGTTATTATAGTTTGTTGAAGAGGACCAATTCACTGCATTAGATTAAGAGGAACTGAATGGGGCCAAAGACAATTTTAATCCTTGGTGAAAAAAAGAAGAGCATTTGGTTAGTTTAATTACAAATTCATAACTCCGGTTAGTATTGAATTCTGTCCAAAATGATAATCTAATATTAAATACCAAAACAAAATAATATAAAACATGGTCAGTATTTTATTAGACAGAATAACATGTTAGAAATGAACATTAGTTAATATTTTATGCGGACCATATATATTGATGAATGCAGTTTGTGATATATTATTTAAAGAAAATAATAACATGTGTCCTTAGAACACATGTTAAACCTACTATAAATGAAAATAATAAAATCTTGTATGGGAATTTGTGCTATATTTAATGTATGTTGGAAGTTACTTATTTTTAAAAATTGGTAATTGTTATGTGCTCTTAGGGCACACGTTAACAAGACCCATTATTTAAATAGCAAATTAGGTTTTAACTCAAAATTATGAGGGGACAATTGTTAATTAGTAAATAACCCATTTTTTTGTATTTAGCCCAACTTTCAAAATAAGTTTTTTCTAGATATTTTGAATATTTAATTGTAATTTGACGAAATTGTCCTTGTTAATAAAAAAAGAATAAAAGCTATAATTGTCAACAATTGTGGTAGAGAATATTTAATTATGTTTTTCAAAAAAAATTAAATTTTTCTGAGTATTATCCATTTGACTAAATTAATGTGTAATTATCTCATATCACTTGACAAAAATGACAAGGATAACTATTTATTTGATTAATTAATGTTTTATATGATCAGATCATGAATTTTAATTCGCATTCGCATTCTCTTCCTCTTTCTTTTGGTCTGAATATCACCACCAATAATGGTGATTTGAGTCACCTCCAAATTGCGTTGCTGCATTACTACTCCAAACTCCGACCAAAACTCCATCGATCTCATTATTACAATCTAAAAGCACTCTGTCGCATACGAAAAAATCCACAATAACCACCGTGGCCTACTAATGTCCCTGCTAAACTCTACTTCTACTTTTTAGTATATATGAGTTTTGGCATGGGGAATTGGGGTTTGCCATTTGTGTTTTTGGGTACATTGGTGTAAGAATGTGACGAATGTTTAAGAATGAGTGGCATTGAATCCATGTTGAGGTAAACCTTAACCCCATCTCAATTTCTTAATCGAGTGGGACTAAAGGAAGGCGGGCGCGTGTAATAACCAATGCCAAACATATTGCAAGGTCCATTTATTTTCTCTATTACGCAGTAATCATATTACGCAATAGTCATGTTACACAATAGTCATGTTACGCAATAATCATATTATAAAGTATGTTATCTAAACTTCTTGATTTTATAAAGCCATCAAACACATATAACTGTCTCACACAAATAAATTCCGTAATATGTATTATAGAAGTCATATTACTTATTATTTTTTAAAGAATTCAAATGTGTAATATATGTACATTATAATATGTTTGAATTTGTTAAGGATAATTATTATTTGTCAAAGATAATACATGAAAATCTTTAATAATGTTATCTCTAATTTATTTGACTTAAAGTTTGAAATTAATTTCAAAATTTTAAAAAGTGAATACAGTTATCTTAATTTTTGTTAGTTTATATTTTAAAAGTCATTTAATTTTAACGAAATGGAAAAAAGGAAAAATTTAAAAAAAATGCAAAATAAGTAAAATATATATAAAATCAATTATTTTAAATAATAAATTAGTAATTATCTAAAATATTGAACCAATAACTAATTAATCAAATAAAATGAGTTAAATGTAAAACAATTCAAAAATTATGAGCCAAACACAAAAAAAAAAAAAAAAAAAAAAAAAAACCCTTATTTAAATAGATTGATGATTTAATTTTGTAGAGCAACATGTTTTTTAGCGTGATGAGAGAGGGTCCTTATCGGCCATAAATTAACAAAAAAAGAATAAAAGGAAAAAAAAGCAAATGCTTTTCGAGAGAAAGAAAGAAAGCAAACATTGGAAAAAGGACAATTATAACGTGGGAGAGAGGAGTGCTGAATCCAAACTCACGGCCACAGAAACCCCAAACGGAAAAATTTATGACCGTTACGTATCGGAATTCGAGAAAGTATTAACTGTAGGGTAGGGGTAGGGGTGGGGCCGTAGGGGTCGCCCATTCTAACTACGCCTAAAAAGAGGAACACTCTGGAAACACCTTCTACCCACTTCAATTTCTGCCTCCAACTAATGCCACGTGTCCCTTTATTACTGGATCTAGCTGACATTTTTTAATAATTTTATTTATTTCAAAGGGTGGGTTTTTTTTTCTCTTTCTTCCTGTAAAATATTGTTTGTCGTATATGCTTTTCCATTGTAAAATTATGGCCCAATCGAATGAAAGAAGCTTTTCCTTTCCCAACAATATTCGATTTATACTTAGTTATAAGCCTGACAATATTTGACACGACACGCTAATCCGGTACAAACTCAACTCGGAGTTAGCGGATTTGGGTCAAGCATAAACGGGTTCGGGTCGATTTCGGGTCAGACACGCTTAACCCGTAAACTAAATGTGTCGTGTTCGGGTTAACCCGCTAACTCGAAATTGACCCGCACTTAACACGATTATTTTTTTTGCAGCTATATATATATATATTTTATTTTGCCATCTTGCTTAGATACTTATATTCTTATTTTAAGTATTGGTAGTATATGATAGTTATTATGTTTTTGATGATGGATAAACTACTAATTTTTTATATTTTTGCTTCGGTGATGGAATTTATTTTGGAGATAATGGGTTATAAGGTCTCGCTCCGTAATGTGTTGTAACTCTAAGGACGGATTCATGTTTAATAAAGAGAAGTAGTACTAATTTCATAATTTGGTTTTACAATAAGGACACTTTTCATAATATTAATTTATTTTAAGGAAAATGATAAATGTTGATGGACAAAACTACCCTACTATATCATTTATTCTAATTATACAAAAAAACATATTATTCTCTCTTACATACACATAGTTTAAAAAGAGAAAACAAAAAATAAGAGAAAAGAGAAATTGTCTCACCACCACCACCACCGCCACCACCACCGCCACCACCACCTTACTCTCCGATCGTATCTCCGAGAGGATCATCGTTCTCATCATCATCATCATCATCATCATCATCATCATCATCATCATCATCATCATCTTCTTCTTCTTCTTCTTCTTCTTCTTCTTCTTCTTCTTTTTTTCTATATCTACAATAGTAAAACATATATAACTTTTGATCAAACCGTTGGATTTGGCTAATTTTTGGATATGTTGTTCGGAAGACAAAGTTACTATTATTGCGCGAAAAATTAAGACGATCAGAAGTCGTTTTGCTATCGAAATCGATCAATTTTGACAGCCCAGCGGGATTTGAAAAAAAAATGATTGTAACTCTTTTTTTTTTATTTTTTTACAAACCCTACGTCGATCCATATCTATATACATATAAATAAATTGAGTGGATGTTGATCTCATCAATTTTGTTGTTCTCTATTTTGTAATGGTTCTAAAATTATTTTAGCACCTTTTGATTTGTTGTTCAAGTGATGTTATCTTATGGTTGTTGTTCAGAAGGTGCTAAATGCATTTAGCACCTTCTGGTTGTTGTCTAGATGGTGCTAAATGCATGTAGCACCCTTTGGTTACTGTCCAGATGGTGCTAAATACATTTAGCACTTTCTGGTTGTGGTGCTTAATGCATTTAGCACCTTCTGGTTGCTCTCTAGAGGGTGCTAAATGCATTTAGTACCTTTTGGTTGTGGCGCTAAATGCATTTAGCACCTTATTGTTGCTGTCTAGCGGGTGCTAAATGCATTTAGCACCCTCTGGTTGCTGTCCAACTGGTGCTAAATGCATTTAGCACCCTCTGGTTGCTGTCCAGCGGGTGTTAAATGCATTTAGCACCTTCTGGTTGTGGTGCTAAATGCATTTAGCACCCTCTGGTTGCTGTCTAGGGGGTGCTAAACGCATTTAGCACCTTCTGGTTGCTGTCCAGAGGGTGCTAAATGTATTTAGCACCTTCTGGTACTTTTTGGTTGTAGTGCTAAATGCATTTAGCACCCTTTGGTTGCTGTGCAGGGGGTGCTAAATGCATTTAGCACTTTCTGGTTGCTGTTCGTGTTATAATGAGACGATATTATAAGGAAGGGGTATTAGTGTCTTTTTTGTATAGTGTCCTTAATTTACATAACTAATTTTTAAATGTCCTTTATAATTATATTATTATTATAATGAGCCCTTATACTTAATTGCCTCTTTATTTTGACTCTAGATTATTATTCTCATATTATTTTGATTAAATATTGAATTTTGGTATTGAGTGATACTTATTAAAAATTTAAAACTATTATACACATGAGACTTAATTGTCATTATAATCTTAAAAGGTTAATGCACGTCGTGTCGAGTTGCAGGTTTAACACAATTTTTTTATTAAACGGGTTAGTCGGGTCATGTCGTGTAACCTGTAAAATAAACAGGTCGTGTTCGAGTTAATATAAATGACACGATTAGTTAAATGGGTCCTGTTCGGGTTGACACTAATACTGTAATACTTGTATGTTGACACGACCTGAATACGACACGCGAACCCGAATCGCCAGCCCTACTTAGTTACTAAAAATTTTACCATAATTAGATATTGATACCTATTTTTTCGCATATTGATATTTTCTTACTCATTCTCAATTTTTTTGGCTAGTTTAGAGCATCTCCAACATTGCTCTCTATTTTATAAAGCATATTCTTTAAAATAGAGAGTAATTTTTGAAATAAAGAGCTCAACTTAATGACAAACCCAACAACACTCTTTACTTGAAATAGTTTACCAATTTTTTATCTTTTTATCTTTTTCAATAAAATTATTTAGATGAGCAAAATTAAATAAGAAAAAATAAGAACCACAAATATATTATTAATTTATTAAGTAGAGAGCCAAAGAGGCTAGCTAAATTTGGAGAGCCAAATGAAGCTCTCTATTTTTATTAGCTATTATGGCTAATCTCTTGGAGCATTAATTTAACCATTTCACTCTTTATAATAAAGAGTATGAGGGTAATAAAGAGTCTATTAGAGATGCTCTTAGTACTCATTTTTTGCGGTTCTGATAGTTAAGTCAAAGAAAAATGTGATGTGTTGTACCGAAAATGACCCATGTTTACTCAACATGCTGCCCCTATTTGGTTCATTTTTAAAAAAACTATATTTTTAGTTTTATACCAAACGGTCAACTTTATTTTTATATTTTTTAAAATTTATTATACTACTTTACTTTTTCTCTCATAATTTTTTTAAAATACTATAATTTTAAATCCAAAAATCAGAATTAGATAAAAAAAAATTATATTTGAAACCTACTCATCGATTACTATAAAATTATTGTGACTATTTTTAAATTTTTTTATGATTTTTTTTAATTAGTTAAAAAACTGCAATAAAAACCGAATTCACTTTTCAACCTACTTTTACACTTCCCAAAAACTCAACTTCAAACATGAACCAAACACACCCTAACATTTTCCTTCGCCCGTTTCTCCCATTTACAAAGAAAGTAGATGAAGACCATTTTTACCAAGTTATTGACCAATAGTCTAAATTTCTTAACGTGCTTAATATTTTTGTATACAAATTATTGTAATTCTTTTTATTGATTTATATTAATTATTCTACTAATTCCTAAATTTTTGGGATGCTGCTATAAGAGAGAAATGGTAAGGATGGCAATGGGGCGAGGTAAGGACAAGTTTGCAATTTTCATTCCCACCCTCACTATGAAAATCCGTGTCCATCCCTGGTCTCATCCATGCTTTATTTTATTAAGGAATTCCAGTCCTCGTTGGGGATCGGGTATTTCACGGGTAGTCATCACTTTAGAGAGAAGTTAAGTCAAAAATCACCAAACATCTATAAGTGTCCAAATCTAACTTACAACTAAACATAGAACAACAAGGAACTTAAATACCTAAAACCTAAACAAAGAATCCATGACACCAGGAATAATTGAAAAGGTAATACCCTGATTTTTAACCCATAAAACTAGGGGTATTAAGTCTAATCCGAAAATCAACCGAACGGGTCGATCTGTAAAACCCCGAATCAAAAAAAAATAAACCAAAACCGAAAAGTTTTGTTCGGGTATGGGGCAAGCTATTCTAAAACCAAACCGAACCAAACTGAACCGAATTATTTATAAAAATGTTAATATATGCTATAAGATCACACATTAATTATACTATAATATAAAAAAATGGTATTTTATAAGAATATATTTCTTATTAATTGCATATTGTGATAATCTTAAAAAAAAGAGTCATTAATGCGTACCTTTATTATTGAATTAATTACACAATGCTAAAAAAATTTATCACATATATGATGGCAAGATAATTCATCATTTTATTTAATATGTTTTATTCTTGTAAATGTATAAATAAAATAGTAATTAAATAGAAAACATGTTATCTTTATGTTTGCTCCTTATTTCTAAAAACCCATGACTTTAATTTAAATATGAATCATTCTTACATTATTATTAGTATTACATTGTTATGTTAAATTGATTTAAAAAAAATCAAGATGAAGGCAACCAATATCTCAAGTTGGATAAAACACAGTGAAAAACAACCAGATCAACAATGGCATTATTTATATATATATAAAGGATTGGAAGTCAAAAGTGAAAAAACATGAAACGTGAGTGAAATATTGCTAAGAAAATAACGCCACTTTCTTATTTAATGGCCCAATCGTAAACCTTATATATATATATGTGTGTGTGTGCATAAATAGCTAATCGGGTTGGAGTCGTTGTCGAAACCTCAAAACTTGAGTCAAGGATACAATTGCCCCTGTATTTGCCCCCACCCCTGAAATTTTCCCTCCATACTTGCCCCATTTAGGACAAGGACCCGAACCCGTGGGGTTTTTTGACAACCCTAATAAAAGGACTTAAGTGTAAATTGGAGAGATAAGGAAAAGACAAGTAACCGTTATAGTGGGAAAAGATTGTGCTTTGTTTAGGTTGTTGGATACCATACTTATATAATTCAGGCCTACGAACATAGTAACCCCACCAACATACATACACCATGATTGATTATCCTTCGCATGTTTTCGCTGTATTCTTATCTCATTCTCTCTTTTTCACTAAATATAAAAATTTGGAGGGATCATTTAACTTGGTACTAAAGAAATATATAATTTTAAAAAGTATAAAATATAACTTCTCAAAGCAATACTATACTCTAACAATTAATATTCGCCAAACGAATACTTCTACATGAATATAAAAAACTGGCATATCGACGTGTCTATTTACCATTGGTGGTTATTATGGATTGTGATAAGATTATTTAACCACTACAGGGTGCCACATTTGATATGTCTAATTTTATATTAAATATTTATATGTGCTTAGAATTATTGAACAAAAATAGAGAATAAGAAAAGTTATAGGTCTCATTTATTTAATATCACATAATGTTATATAACATTCACATCATATTCGTTGATAGTGAAAATAATAACTTTATTTATACAATTTTATAGATAACTGGAAAAACCATTTTTATAAAAATTAATTGTGGTTAATAACACGAGTGATGACAAAAGCACGTATAAACTGTAGTTTTATCACCACATACATTTATTGTGATAATGGTGTATCATAATTAAATAGTAATGCATGCACTAATAACTAAAAGCTTCTCCAACAGTTGCGTAAAAATTTAAATGTAAATCTTTTGTGTCAATCAACTTTTACACAAAACTAGAAATTTGAGAAAATTTACTCCAATAGTACTTTTGTAAATTCTTGTGTAAATACTAAAATAACCAATAAGATATTAACACATGTTAAATATGATTTTATATAACTGTATATTTTTTTTCCTTCAATTTTTTTATACATAAGCTTATGCTTACTATGGGTGGTGAAAATCTGACAAAGCCCAAAATGAATTTGTATATGAGAAAATCGGCCTAGAAATAGCGGAATTGGTAAACAGACTGCAAAGGTGGTGAGTGAACAGTAAATTCTACAAGTAAGATAGATTGAATTTGTGGTTATGGGGTAGATTCATCCGATGGCTATTATACCCAGTCCGATAGTACGTTATCCATTGGTATGTGGTTGTGTCATTTACTTGGCTCAAGTGGCTTTTTAATAATGTATACAGTAGTTATGGCGATTCTCAAGGAGAATGGTTGTGTGTGGGAGTGAGTGTATTGCTGTTAAGAGCTCTTCTTATTATGAGCTTTCCCATTCTATTTATACGTATAGAATAAGGGTTACAATGCCCATTAGGCTAAAGGTAAAATGATTATAAAAAGTATTACTTGCTTATCAAACCTATCATTTTCACGTGTGGTATGTGCTCTTATCCACAAGTAATTTTTCACTTTACAGGTGTCGAGCTCCCATTCGTCTGAACACCAATATCGGCAATGAACACTGATAGTGCCCTCAAGTACAGGTGTCTCATTGTCATTCATCTAAGTGCCCACCTCAGCAACAGGTATTGAATGTACTCATGGGTACAAGTGTTCCTCTTATATTGGCTGGTACGCCCATCTCGGCATCTCCATCTTCGCCGATCTAGACGCTATGCTCGGCTAGTTGTCGTGTTTTATGCTTATCTCTTGTGATTCAATTTCCTTTTCCTGGGCTGGCCTCCCTGGGCTTGGGTCTGTCCTTGACTATTCGGCCCAAGTAGTGATTCTGATTTTATACTCCCACACTTACAATGAATTTTGATTTATAACTCTTGATGAATATATTTTATATATAATTTTTATTAAAACATATATATTTTGTAATAAAACTTATTATATTTTAAAATTTTAGTAAAAAAAATGAAGAAATAAAAAGATGATGTTGCAATGTAAAATAAAAGTGTATTTTATACAAAGCTTATTTTTAAATAACTGTTAGACTCATAAAATTTACACAAAATATAAATATAAAAAATTATTAAAAAAGCTCTAATAAAATAATTTTAAGAATGCCTTTATTATAAATCTAAGAACATCTCCAATAGGCTCTTCAAATAATTAAACTGTAAATTTATTAAAGAGTTGTGTAAGCAAAATTTACTCCAACAGAAGTAATAAAATGAAATCTATAATTTGAAGAGTCTTTCTTACTCTTCAAATATGAAGAGTGATGAAAGAACTCTTTAAACATATTTTTTAATATTTTATTAATAAAATTTTGTACTAATTTAAAATGATATTGTTAGAGAAAAATTGTATGAATATTAATTAAGAAATTAAAATAATAATATATTTGAAAATTCTTTTAAAACTCATTAAAAATAATTTTTAAAATAATTTTTCAAAATATTACATAAATTAATAAAATCATTTTTATAAAATCATTTTTAAAAGAGCTATTGGAGATGCTTTAACAACATACGTCTTTTTGCCCAATCTTTACTAAAAGTCTAAAACACAGAAAATAATAATAATAATAATAATAATAATATTTTTAAGGCAAAATATCAAATACCCAATATAGCCCTCGTCATTATCGATAAATGTTCTCGATTGTCCCTTAATCCTACTCCCCCCTCCACTCTTGAAAAAGAAAGTACACTCACCATTCCATCCCATTACGCCAAAATCCCTCAGCACACAGAAAATATACATAGTCTAGAGAGAGAGAGAAGATGACGAAGGAAGTGAGTGAGGAAGCACCATCTCATTACCATGGAAAGGACTACATGGACCCACCTCCAGCCCCACTCATCGACATGGCAGAACTCAAGCTCTGGTCCTTCTACAGAGCTCTCATCGCCGAGTTCATCGCCACCCTCCTCTTCCTCTACATCACCGTCGCCACCGTCATCGGCCACAAGAAGCAAACCGGCCCCTGTGACGGCGTCGGCCTCCTCGGCATAGCCTGGGCCTTCGGCGGCATGATTTTTATCCTTGTCTACTGCACCGCCGGCATCTCAGGTAAAGATAGAAAACCCTTTTTTAAAACTTGAATTGATGATTCACACAAAGTAAATAAATGAATAATTTTGTTGGTTTGAAAATGATATGATATATGTAGGGGGTCACATAAACCCAGCAGTGACGTTTGGACTGTTCTTGGCGAGGAAGGTGTCGTTGATTAGGGCAGTGGCATACATGGTAGGACAGTGCTTGGGTGCTATCTGTGGGGTGGGTTTGGTGAAGGCTTTCATGAAGCATCCTTACAACTCGCTAGGGGGTGGTGCTAACTCAGTAGCACCAGGGTACAACAAGGGCACAGCTCTAGGAGCCGAGATTATTGGGACTTTTGTGTTGGTCTACACAGTTTTCTCAGCTACTGACCCCAAGAGGAGCGCGCGTGACTCTCACGTTCCTGTAAGTAGTAGATAGATAGATAGCTAGAGTAATTAATTTAATTTGAAATTATTTTTAAAGGATTTGGGTTTGAATTAGAATTATTATTGATGGATGGATTGGATTGGATTACATGCATAAAATAAAATACAGGTGTTGGCTCCACTTCCAATTGGGTTTGCAGTGTTTATGGTTCATTTGGCAACAATACCTATAACGGGGACTGGTATTAACCCAGCTAGGAGCATTGGTGCAGCTGTGATCTACAACAACGACAAAGTATGGGATGACCATTGGATATTCTGGGTAGGACCATTTGTGGGAGCTTTGGCAGCAGCGGCGTACCATCAGTACATATTGAGAGCTGCAGCTATTAAGGCCTTGGGTTCTTTCCGCAGCAATCCTACCAACTAAAACTCTTATCTATTCTATTTTTGTCTGTCTTTGTTTTGCTTAGCTTAGATCTCTCTGTGTGAATGAGAAATCATCATCATCATCATTTTCTTCATCAATCTATGTTTAATAGCTAAAAGTTCTAGCCCTTAGCTTCCTCTCTGTCTTTTTAATGTTTTCAGATTTAAGAGTATAGTTTGATATATATCAGAAGATTCTGCTTCCTGCTGCTGTTGGTTGCTTGTGTAATTTTTTGGGTATGATGATAGATATAGATATAGATATAGATATTATATTATATTATATTATATTATGAGAATGAGAATGTTATTGGTGATGTTTTTTTCTTTCTTATTATTTCTGTTCTGTGGGCGCTACTTGAGTAGTCTCTTTTCATTATGGAAAATGATAATACATGCCGCGCGTGTCAAAATTATTATAAATAAAAATAATAAAATTTTGTGTTATATTTAATGCAAGTTAAAAATTAATTAATTTTAAAATAAATAATTAATATTTTTTTCTGTCTAATTTAATTGTTCACTATTTTATTTATAAATATTTTAAAATAGTTGTTCACTTTTTATATTTCATATGTCATTAATTATAATAAATATTTTTATTTTTAATATTATTCTTTAAGTTTTTAATATTTTTTTTATTTTAGGTTTTGTCATTTTTTTATGAGAAAAAAAATAAATAATATTTTTGAAAGTAAGTATTTTTTGAAAGTAATAAATGTCTTTTTAATTTTTAGTTTTTTAAAATGTGGTAATTAATTTAGGACAGAGAGAGTATAAACCTTTAAAACATATGTTAATATGATTTATTATTATTATTATTATTATTATCTGTTCCTGTGAAAAAATGGACAGCTTGAATTGATGTTTCTATTTGCTTTTATGTCTTGTTTGATTCACGAATTTTAGTATTTGAAAAAGAAAAGTCGTTCTTTTTTGTTTATTTTGATAAGCACAAATTTCAAGAACACTTTCTCTTAAAATATATGAGATTAATTTGTTCATCTAATTTCTAAGCATTTTTTTATAAAAAAACGTAAATAATAATATTCTTACATAAATATTTTTTATATTTTATTAAATATAAAAAAAAATTAACAAAAAATTTAATTTTTCGTCTCTAAAAAAAAATTAATTTTTTTCTTCGTGAACCAAAAGTTGCCATAGGCGCAAGTGGAAATCCTTGGTCAGGGCCCGCCCACCGCCATGACACGTGTTTGTAACTAGAAGCATCTGGAAATAATCTAAAGATGCGCTCTCCTATCCTAGAATACGCCCCACCCACGCACCCACCCAGCCCTATGTATGTGTTCTCTTTTTACCTCTGGAAGGGTCTACTGGAAATTGGGCGGAGCCTTATGGAGTCGTTGCAAGGCTATGATTGGCTGCCTTTTTATTTTACTTATCAAATTCTTTTACACATTTTTTATATTTACTTGATATTACAATATTTTTAATATTAAATTTGATAATTATAAGTTAACAATTTTTTTCAGCAAATATTTTTATAAGGTTTATCACACTAACTGGTCACGAATTAATTAAATTTTTTTTTTTTAAAAGAGATATTATCTCTACCTAAATTCAGCAGATCTGTTTTAGTAAGTGGGGAAGAAATTGCTGCTGCTGCTGCTGCTGTTACTCTTTAACTACGCGACGAACACTCCTACATACCCACGGAAAGTACAAGAAAAGAAAAACAGTAATAAGAAGAGAAAACAATGGCATTCATTCAGTTACGTGTCGGACTGTGAGAGTGTGGAGCAGTTCAAGGTCACGTGGGCTTAAACTGTGAATTCAGCTTTCACACACTTGCGTTTTTACTCTCTCTCTCTCGCTCTCCTAAAGCCGGGAATCCAAAGCAATTATATATATATATATATATATATATTTTTATTTAATCTTTTATTTTTACTCCTTGACATCGCTTTTACTCAAGGAAACACCTATTTTTTGTATTATCAATAATTTATACTATTAATAAAATAAGTGAGAATGGTATTTTTAGTGTGTCAGTGAAATATTAAGGTATTCCTTCAATGCTAAAAAAATAAATAAAATACAATATAAAAATTTAAATTTGTGATTTTATATATAAAATAAATAAATATTATTACTCGATTAAATACAACATTTGTTTATAAAGGTATTATTACTTAGTCAAAGTTTTTTATTGGTATTCTTATACAATTATTAGAATATTCTACAAATTCTCTTTCCTTTTTTACAATTTATTAAATTTTCTTAAGTGACGTTTGTTGTATTTTTTAGTTTCCTCACATTACTCTCACAAATTTCACCCTTAATCTCTTTACATGATTTATTATCTACTTTTGCTAAAAGAAAAAATTTATTTTTGCTCTACTTATGAAGGCATGTGTGAAATCAAATAGTGCCATATAATATTTTTTTACCTTTTAATTACATAATCTTATAATATTATTTGGTTACAATAGGTCAGAATGGATCCATTCGGATAGTAGCATAATCAAGTCTAACTATAAGTAGAAATTTGTGTTTTTTGTTATATTTGGCATCACACGACACGACTCGACACAAAGTCGTGTTACTTTTACATAATACGACCCGCCGAATACACAATGCAAGACTACATATAGTATTACGATTTTTGGGTCCTAATAAACGTGTTATAACACAATTTGGATCAATGATTTTCTCCCATTAAACACAATAAGACCTAATTAACATGACAAGACAAAACAAATCATAGGGTCATAATAAACGTGTTGTAATATGAGTATAAGTAATAATTTTCTCTAATTTAGATGCCATAAAACCTAATTAACATGATAAGGCACGATTAATACAACATAGCTCTAATTTTATATTAATTTTGTTTTAAAATTAAGACATAAATACGATTTTGTGTTAAAAAATTTAGACACGAACACCAATTCTTTACTCAATTTTTTTATCATACTATCTAGTCTTTTCTAAAATTACCACCTCTAGATCCAACCACAACTATTTTATTTTATTTTTGAGAAGGGGTTCAAAATTTTCAACATAAACCTACCTCAAATTAAGCCATAAAGGGTTCAGGTCAGACATAGTTTTAGATAGGTTGAGTTTCAATCTTTCTAACCCACTCACAAATGTACCCGTTACAATCCCTACTAACAACTACAAGGAATTCAAATTTAATTTTCTTTCAATAAAAATATAAATATGGCAATCAAATCTATGAGAATTAGATAATTTATATACCAAAAATTTATGTTTTAAAATCGACACATATAAACCAAGTTAATTAAAAAAAATTAATTACTAATTTAATTAGGATAGTTAAACCTCTAATTTACACGCGATAAAACCTAATTAACATGATTAGATATGACTAACACAACATATCTCTAATTTCATGTTAATTTTGTTTAAAATTCGGACACGAATATGACATAATAAGATTTCGTATTAAAAATTCTTAACATGAATTCTTGACTCAATTATTTTTATCATACTGTCATGTTGTTTCTAAAATTGACACCTCTAGATCTAGCCATAACTATTTTTTTTTTTGGGGGGGGGGGGGGGGTGTGAGTTCAAAATTTTCAACATAAGACATGCCTCAGGTTAAGGCAAGAAGGATTCAAATCAGGCATAATTTTAGATGGGTTGGGTTCTGATCTTTCCAACCCGTTCACAATTGTACCCATTATTATCCCTACTAACATCTACAAAAAAATTTAAATTTAATTTGCTTTCAATAAAAATATAAATACGACAATTAAATCTATGAGTATTAGATAATTTATATTAAATAAAAAGTTTATGTTTTAAAATCAAGACATATAAAGAAAGATATAATTAAAAAAAAAACTAATTACTAATTTAATTAAGACAAGTAAACATCTATTTACATAGCTATGTTCATGAACATTTAAAGTTATCGGTTTTATAATCATCATTTGTTACAGAGTTAGTTTTTCATGAAATAAACTAATTATACAATTACTAGCCTTTGGGGGCAAGTTCGAAGAAACAAAAGACCAATCTTTACTTAGATCTTACATTTTTTTTAATTTTTTTTGCATAATTTACTTAGTATAGCAAATTGCATAAATAAACTGTATATATCATTGAGTTTTATAATAATGTCGCAAGTGCCTAATTATATAAAATCTGAATAAAACAATTGTAAGTTGGACTCTGTAAATACCTTAGGAAAAAGAAGCAAAGTATTATAGAGTAAATGGAAAATTAATTAAAGGCCATTCCATGGTTTGATTTTTAAAGAGTTGTATTTTTCAGGGTATCGTATACTCATAAATCATTTTCATATATATATGTATGTGTATTTTATTTGAGTACTATTTTGAATGATAGATTTATAATATTTGATGTCATTTGGTGCTTGATAACATTTTAGATATTCTTGCATGTATATGAAATATGAAGAGGTTTTTTTCTCCATGGGATATATATGTTATTTGCACAATTTATTTCTTTAATCCGTTACATTGAGGAAATTAATGCTAAATTCTTTTAAGATTTTATATAAAGATTAGTTTTTTATTTTTTAAATTTTTTCACAAATGTGTGTTGCCACTTAGGTTAATACCTTATTTAGTGTCTTTATGCAATTATTCGAATGTCCTTACCATTTTCTTTCTGTTTTCCCTCTTTTATATCAAGGATAATTTATTTTATCATTGCATACATGTAGGGTGCGCTTCTGAGGTTAATTATTAATTAAAAGTAAGGAAGATTTTTTTGTTTTAATCGAATTACTAAAATGCCCTTACTAGGCCTTACGTGCTAAGAAAAAAAAATCAATTAAGAGATTTAAACCCAAGAACTTACATATAAAATGAGTTTCACTTTACATAATTATCTGTACAATTAATTAAGCTAAAAAAAGGTTTGTTTTTTTTTTTCTTTCAGTTGAATTACTAAAGTACGTCTATGTGCTATAGAATAAAGAAAATTTAATTAACGGATTCAAACCCCAAACTTTTCAAATAAAATGTACTTTATTTTATCCTTAATTGAATACAATAATATGTTACAAAAGTGTTGCAACTTGACCAAACTCAAAGAAGGAATTTTTTTTTTCTAATTTAATTACTAAAATATCACTATGTGCTATAAGAATAAAGAAAAATCAATAAAGGCATTCAAACCCAAGAACTTACAAATAAAATGTACTTTACTTCACCACTTAAGTAAACATAATAATATTTACAAAAATATTATAATTTGACCAAATCCCTTTCTTTGGCATCTCTATACAAATACTAAAATGTCTTCCCTATTATTTTTTCCTCTTTCTTATTAATAATAATTTAATAAATTGCTTTACGTAGTTTTTACTACATTCTAAAGTTTCTTTGTACTACTTGCACGAACTCTCCCATTTTTCTCTCTACATCATTTATCAATTATTTTTGCTTAAAAAAATAATACATTACTTTTGTTGTATTTTTTAAGGCAATATGTGAGATTTAATAATATTTTTTTAACTATACTAGAGTTCACCGTATACGCGATACGTGTGCACAACGAATAAGAGCAAATTCAAATCGAGACAAATTAGGATCCAAGTATGGGTAAAAATTCGTACTTTTAGGTCATGTTTGGGCCTGACAATATAGTACGTGACAAAAAATTAATAAGACAAGTCACGAAGTCGTGTTATTTTTTCGAAACAGAAACATAACCTATCTAAAATACATCACTAGACAATGTATATGATTATAGATTTTGAGTCATAATAAATATGTTATAACATGAGTAGAAATATGAATTTCTTATAATTTAGATTCTAGACCCTATAAAACCACAACAAGAGACAATTAACATGACATATTTCCTATTTCATTTTAAAATTTAGACACGAACATGAATTTCGTATTATTTTATTCCTAAAATTGCCACCTCTCAATCCAAACACAATTAATTAATGGAGACGATATTTTTCAAATAACACCCACCCGCTTAGGTCAGGAAGAATACAAGTCGGATATGCTTTAGAAGAGTCGAGTCCGGATCTTGCAAACCCTCTCGACCCATTCTCATCCCTACTAACAACTAAGAAAGAAGTTCAAATTAATTTTTTTTAAATAAAAATATAATAAATCACATCTAGGGAGATTGGATAATGTTTATTTAATTGAAAGATTATGATTTAATATTTACACCTATAAATCTAAAGAGAGATAATGGGAAAAAATTAATCACTATTTTAATATAGCTAAACATGTATTTACATATCCTATAATTAGGAATTATTTTATATAATATATAATATACACCAAACTAATCAAAGATGACATGCAAATAATTTTATTTATTTACTACATAGTTAGTATTATGATATATACTATTTGTTTGTCTAATTTATTTATTTCATCCTTGCACACACGTAGGGTGTGCTCTGGAGGCTATTTAATAGTTAATGATATCAATTTTTAAAAAAAGAATAATTTGAGACAATAATAATAATAATAATAATAATAATAAAACATCTACATTTGTGTGAGATTGTGAAAAGAGTTGTTCTTTGTTTGTTCATAAAATATCTCAAAACAAATATTTTTGAGGTTGAATCTTTTTTACTTCTCAATTAAATCCATAAAACAACTTTTCTCTACGGTTCGTTTTTTCATAAGAAAAATTGGACAAATCCAACTAAACACAGCAACCATGTTTGCGTATGTATACGAACAATTGTTACTCGTTGCAAAACCACATATTACATTCGTATGCTAGTTTGCTAGCTTTTAAGTCCCTGAACACTAACCCAAACTATTCAAATTCTTTCTGATAAGGCTCATCACAGCATATGACTTTTATTTCTTTGATATAAATGGACTAGATCAAATTCAAATCTAAATACCAACTACTACGGTGTCATCAAATCTAGAAAGACCAAAATATTACAAAGATTTTTTCTTCTTCGTCAAAGGTGCTAGAATAGTCCAGCAACTATGGGGTACAGTTAGAGAGCACGAATTTAGGTCTCATGACTAGAGGACCGGCCCTGCTCCTGTTACATTTGCACATTTAGATGCTATTACCGTACTGTCAAGAGAATTGGCCACCAAGGGTATCTATCCACCAGTACATCCTCTAGATTCAACGTCAACCATTCTTCAACCTGATACTTCTCGATACCATGAAAGAACCTCTTTACGCATAATTGAGTTTATTTTTTAAGTTTTTGTCCAGGATTTTATTTTAACAAACACACATAAATGACCAATTTGTCGAACGCTAATGGTGCAAGGTTAAAAGTTGACTTCTAATCAAGAGTGTTATTAAGAATGTGGCAAAACAGGTGCAGTCCACAAGGATGACAGGACCTAAATATGAACAGGCACTTATAGTTGAAAAAAGAATTATGGGAATATCAACGCCCACAGCTCGCTCATGTGCACTAATATTAGCAATCTTGAAATTGACACAAATCATACTAGGCTAATTAACCGATTTATTTTACGAAAAAGTATGAGCTTACTTAAAACACGGAATTCATAGCAGTTATCAAGTTAATCCACAGCAGTTTCAAGTATGTGTAGTGGACTGACTGTGGACTGTAAACGGTGAGACTTGGGTGTTTGTTAAGAAGTGGGTAGTGGATCATGTTTGTGAGTGTAATGGAATTGTATTAAGACCATGTGTAGTATCAATTACGGGAAGTTGAAAGTGTATTGGTGGGTAATTATATTGTTAGTGGGAGCATGGGTAGTTATTAAGTCTGGTAAATGCTTAGTCTTATACTAGGCTAACTAGCACATCGTGCGCGACTTTGATTTGAACAAAAAATAAGATAAAAATGGTAAGTAGCTTGGTGGTGAATTGTAAGTTTCAACATATCATCTATGATTCAACCCCTGTTGCCAGCAATTTTTTTTTATTATTGAAAATGTAAGGGTAAAATTGGCAATTCAGACAAAGTTTGACGCAGCTAACCTAACGGTTAAAATCCGTCCTACTTTTATATAATAGTATTGATATACACTTATACTATATATATATCTTTGTTCTCCGGATTCTGAGTATATATATTTTGTTTTCCTAAATAAGCAATGTAGCATCAAGTAAAGCGAAATGTCAATTGTGGTTTGTTTCTGCCTAAAAAGACTGTTACCCAAAGTGGAATAATTATTCTTGTTCATTCCTACCCCAAAGGAACCGAATATACTATCCACTGTGGATGCACTAGAGTTCAGAATTTAAGTATTCTACAATAGCCTGCAATAAGAACAAATGGCGTTGCCCTGGAATTCAAGACTTGGGTACAACTAGCACATTAAAAGGGCATGTTGAAATCTCTATCACAGGAAGGATATTGACTACATGGTCAGAATATAAGTCGACCCACGCCAATGATCAGCATAAAGAAAGCAATCTCAATAATTATACTCCCAAAACAAGTGTGTGCTCACGACAAGTGCAACAAAGAAAGTAAATAGCTTACACGGAGCTAAATAGGCATGGTAACCATTGAGATCAAATTCTTCTGTAAACCATGTGTGGTACAATTTGACGATATTAGGAGGAGAGGTGATAAAGGAGCGCGGACCATTTTAAACAATAACTTTGTACTCCAACATCAAACGTAAAATACAAGGCATATAAGGCACTACTAGTACCTTAGTCGGGCAAAGCAGTTCCTCTCTCAAGATTATTCTTGATCTCAAGTGTGTACTTGCCAAAGGCACGCTCGATCTTCTTATTGAAGTGTTCGTTACGGTCATTAATCGAGTCAATGTCCTTCTCTTCACGGAACTTTCTCCTCCTGCTAAACGACTGTCGCTTCTCATCCCTGTCCTTGAGCTCCTTCACCATCCTATCAATGTTGTCCTCTGAAATCTTCGGAGCCTGTCCAATCAAAACACATAAAAAAATCTTGACGTTTTAGCTCAAAAGTGCAAAAATAAACATAAATTTAGGTGAAAAACTCAGAAGGAATGTTTACCTTTCCATATTGGAGGCTTGAAGCTTCTCGGTAGAACTCAGGATCAGCTTCTTTCATTTTGTTGTATTCTTCAACATCAACTTTAATATTCTTGGTCCTTTTCTTGTAAGCATCGTACAGTGTCTTCTGATTGAAAACTGTTTAAACAAGACACGGTGCATTAGTTTCTAGAGCACCGTTAGCAGCAATTTGCTAACAATAACGTCATAACTTCATTCTCCTGCCATGGATGTGAGTTTTGGTCTCACCCCTCTCATGGAGAGCTGACGCGTATCATATATAAAATCTGTAGATTTATGCATATTAATGCATATACCCATGCTATTAGTCTGGATTTACATGTAACTGCATTGATTTTAGTAAAAAGTGCTTTAGATGAACTTGGTTGCAAGT
Source organism: Lonicera japonica (assembly GCA_021464415.1). Taxonomy (NCBI): domain Eukaryota; kingdom Viridiplantae; phylum Streptophyta; class Magnoliopsida; order Dipsacales; family Caprifoliaceae; genus Lonicera; species Lonicera japonica. Next base: position 16,781,834 of record CM038467.1, on the reverse strand, counting down.
TGATACCAACAAAAAAGGATTTGGATCATAATCACTTTTCTGTTTGTGCACATACAAGTGCATATGCAACTTAAAAACAGAGACTCAGTCATATGACTCATACCATCCCAACCAAACGGAGCTGGCTCTTTTTCCCATTTCTTATACTTTGTCTCTGCCATTTGCTGAGTATCTAACATATAAGCTTTAGTCATATCCAAACCATTGGCATCTAAAAGTTTCCCAATCTTTTTCTTCCTCTCCTCCATCCACTTCTGTTTAGAAATGCCCCTAGACTCTGTTGGAGCTTCCATTCGTTTCTTCTCTGCCACCATGGCAGTTTGATTGGCTTTTCTTGCCTCATTCTGCAATTTAAGAACCACAAGGAAAATAAGACAAGTGATAAATAAACATAATAAATGAGTTTCTCTTTTATAAAACTAGGATAAATAAGGAAATCTGTCCCACAGATGCCTTGTACTTGCCATCTTTAGCCTCAACTCAAACAGTTTTTTCTTCTTCCCTTTGTATTTTGTGACATCTCCTTCTAAATTTTCCTCAACAGCATTGTCACTATCCACATTTGGATGACCTTCGAGACCATGCATTTCATCATGTTGATCTTCCTCCTGGTCAGAAGGGGTAACTGTACCGGGCTGAACATCACCACCACTGGCTTGCGTTACTCCTGGTAAAGTTCAAGATGCAAACCAGGTCAGTAAAGAATGCTACAATACCAAACTGATTAGGAACAAAATGTACAATATCCCAAAGCAGGACTGCTTTAGTAAAGTCACAGCTATGGTGATACCACTCGCCCTGAGAGTAAAAATTCTACATCTACAACATGTTAGACACCCATTCAGCTTGTTATGATGACACAGAGGCTAAGAAATTGACAATTAATAATGTGTAAAATCAGTGGTACGTCACCCGCAATATGACAGGGTCAAGGATTCAACCACAATTTGAAGAACCATACGATCACCATCTGCCGACATAGTGTTCAAAGTGCTTCAGATACATGCATTGGATTGGCAGAAGCTAAAGTATGGTTGCTTTCTGCTAGAACCTACTTCTCAACTTCTGTTTGCAGTAAAAACATATGTGCCACTGCTTTCAGTAGTCACTTGCTTCAACTCCACTCCTCTTGTACCTAGTACACCTCATACTAATTCGTGCATTGTATGTAGATTTCTTCTTATTCACAATCCTACCCAAGGGACGAGAAAAAAAAAGAAAAGAAAAGACAAACTTATTCATGAACATACTCCGACCATCTCAAATCAAGAGTCCCTATTTGAGTTTCCACATTTAAGGAAAAAAAAATCAAATTGATTACTGGTCAAGAATAAAACTATTTGCTACCGTGATATTTTGTATATTTTATTATGTCCCAAAAATGAAACTAGACTCTTAATTTGAGTAGTACCAGAAAGGAGAGTGGAATTCTTGATTTGAAATAGGGAGGGAGCGTTTAGAGAATATTTCTAGAATCACAATTGGTAAGAAGATAAGTGGGTTCATACAGCACTAGCATGCCTCAGTGCCTCACCAACAAAATATTCATTGAATCACAATCCCCAAGACAAGGGGGCAGCTGTTCACAGCTCATTGACAAAGTGTATCAGTCCTTCGACTCAAGGAAACACAAAGGACATGAGTACCATGGGATATTATTACTATAAGAACAGGTCCTGGGGGTATCAATAAATTCAAGGAGGAAACAGTCCATGGTGCACCAACCCAAGGGGCATCAGCCCATGGAGGTATCCATCAAAGTAGAACCCAGTAATCAGCACAATCTCAGGGGGAACTGATATTGAAGACTTGCCGAAAGGTGGCAAATCAAGAGAAAAATTCTTTGGGAGTCATTAAATTATTGTGCACAAGATATCAAATCTTATGACCTGAAACCATCAAAGGTCGACTTGGTCATATGCTCTTAACAGGTAACTCTGATATAGGACAAACATGAATTTGATCTGCCCCAATGCCAAGAGGATACTACCTGCAGCATTGTTTTTTATTAGGAATTCCAACCATGTTGGGGCTAATGGCATCATAAACTTATTACTCTGGAATTGCTCAAGAGATTGTGACATTGCAAATTTTACTTCACAAATAAAATTCAGAATCATATTATTATATGAGTATTTGAGATGTGTCAATAATATTAAAATCGCTCGTACTAGTTACAAAATTACTTCAAGGACCCAATGAGCAACAGTTATAACTATTGAAAGCTAACCTGATTCATTTTTATTCAACTGCTTCTTGACTTCCGCAATAACTTTAAAGCAATATTCACTACATTCATGGTAGGGGTTGCCTGCATTTCTGCAATCTGGGTGCACTCCTCTTCCTCCTCCTCCTCCAGACATCGTTTTTGCTTCTATGCCACTGCGAATAATTGATGAAAACATATTACTACATAAGTCAACAATCACTCAAAACAAGTAAACAAATTACTCAACTTAAAGAGCAACCCAGCAATATGAATTACGTAACAAAAACAAATCCAAAAAAAAATAAAAATAATCGATAAGAAGCGTGAGTAGTAAGAAATCGTCGTTTTCAGATATTCTCTGCCCTGAATGAATTTGAAAACCTAAATTCCGTTCCTTCAATAACCTAAAAAACAAAGAACAAAACGCAGTTTGAAGTTTCCTCTTGTTTTATCTCTTCGCCTTAGGGTTTGTCAGTATCCACAAGTAACTTGAAAGCGAAAAGAATACAAAACAACAAATATCAAAGAAGGAAGTGTGCCGATAACACTTGAAACTGCCAATCAAATCGTAATCTTTAAAGGAAAGAAGGATGAACGTACCTCTACTGCAAATTGGGTGCGGGGGAATTGGGAATATCTTCGTTGGTGGAATTGGAAGAATACACAACAACAACAAAAAATCAGAGGAGGAATTGTGCTTGATGTGCTCCAAAATGAGAGAAGATGCGTAAACCCAAGTCAAAAAATTTGGGCCGACTAGGAAGAAATGTGGGCAGCCCGTTTCTAAGGCGATCAGAGTTCGGGTTGCGGTACGAGTAGGATCCGGTACAATAAAATAAAAAAAATTAGATAAAAAGATAAAAAAAAATAACGGATAACTGATTTAATAGTAAATTTCAATTATTTTACATTGAACAATTGAAACATATGTTTGATCTTAATGTTAGAAAAACTAAAATAAAAATGATTGGATCGTCTTGTTTTAACTTTTTCAGAAGCATTTTTGATCTTTTTTTCTAATCTTAACAAAATACTTTTTAAAAAAATTAAAGTCAACACTAAATATGAAAATAATCTAATAGCTTTGATAACTGAAGTATCATAAATACACACACTAAGATGACCAATAATATACAAATACATAAAGTATTAAATGTTACTCAATATTTTTTCTTAATTTTTTTACATAGTTACATAGTTATGATGGATTTTGTTTAATTGATAATGTTTAGAATATTTAAATATATAAATTTTATTAAAATTAGATTTTTTTTATTTAAAGTTATAATATTTAAATTACAAATAAAATTATTATTGTATAAGAGTTTTTTGCACATATACACGAGAAAATAATGAATAATGATAACAAAATCTACTTTTTGTGGGGCACAATATATATACTATTTTTATTATACAATAATTTTAGAGATAATGGGTTATAGGGTCTCGCTCCGTAATATTTTATAACTCCAAGGACGGACTTATGTTTAATAAAGAGAAGTAGTATTAATTTCATAATTTGATTTTATAATAAGGATACTTTTCATAATATTAATTTATTTTAAGAAAAATGATAAATGTTGATCGACAAATATACTCTTAATTAGTTTAAGTTAATGTTAAAAGTAACAATTATCTCTCTATCTTTAGTTCCCATTTCTTCTCTTTTCTCTCTCTCTCTCTCTAAAATCAAATACCTTGTTCTCTTTCTTTAAAATTAACAAACCAACCTCAGTTTCGACCAACGATTTCACCTCCACCACCACCACCACCACCACTTGACTCTCCGATTGTATCGCCGAGAGGAGTATCGTTCTCATATTCTTCTTTTTCTTTTTTTCGCAGGAGCAATCATAAAACATATATAACTTTTGATTGAACCGTTGGATTTAGCTGATTTTTGGATATGTTGTTCAGAAGACAAAATTACTCAATCATTGTATAAATCAAGATGACAGAAGTCGTTTTGCTATCAAAATCGACCAATTTCGACAGCCCATCGGGATATTGAAAAAAAATAAAAAAATCTGATCGTAACTCTTTTTTTTACAAACCCTACATCAATCCATATATATAAATAGAGTGGATGTTGATCTCATCAATTTTGTTATTCTATGTTTTGTAATGGTGCTAAAATCATTTTAGCACATTCCGGTTGTTATTCAAGTGGTGCTAAATGCATTTAGCCATTCTGGTTATAGTGCTAAATGCATTTAGCACCTTCTGATTGTTGTACAGGTGGTGCTAAATGCATTTAGCATCTTCTAGTTGTGGTGCTAAATGCATTTAGCAGGTTGTTGTCTAGGTGATACTAAATGCTTTTAGCACCTTCTGGTTATGGTGCTAAATGCATTTAGTACCTTTTATTTGCTGTCTAGGTTGTGCTAAATGCATTTAGCACATTCTGGTTGTTGTTAGTGTCATAATGAAACGTGAATTTATCAACAGTACTTTATTATAAGTAATTTAGTTATGCGCCAAAGAATTAGTATAATTTATTATGTTAATTTATAATTTGAAGAGCATATATTATTACTAATATTTATATTTTTAATATTTTTCAGGTGTTAGAAAAGAATTTAAGAAGATAGAAAAAAATAGAGAAATTAAAGCTTGTGAAGACACCTAAAAGTGCTAAATACTTTCAGAGGCATAACTTTTTATTCAGAACTCCAAATGATGCAATTCTTGAGCCTAAATTGAAGAGAATTTCGAGAGCTATAACTTTCCAGTTCATCACTTTTTCAAATTCACTCATCTCGAAGTCCGAAATTGCGACGCAAGACGCAGCAGCATAAATGGGTGAAAATTCAAGTTGTATTTTAATATGGGCCTAAAATCATATGATTCAAAAGCCAGCCCAATTGTATTTAATTAGTTAGCAGTCCACTAGCCTTGCAAAGCCCAACGATCCATAAACCAAGCCTAAGCCCATAAATAAACCTAATCCTAATTAAATAAAGATTTTCCAAATTATAAATGGAGAGGATGGCCACAAGATTAAATAACAGCCGAGCAGCACAGCAGTGCACAGTGCCGTGCACCTCTCTTTCCCCTCTTTTCTTTGTTTTTCTTTTCTTTTATTTTTGCTTTGAAGACTAGAAGATTGAAGACTTTATATTATTTTTTATTAATGCCAAGTAAGTTTTCTTTTAATTCTATTTGTTATTTAATTTTTATTATGCTAGCGTAAATTTGTGCTAGGGTGTTAGGATGAGTATATTTAATTGATTCTCTTGCACGTATTCATGCCAATTGACTCTACCAGTTTAATGCTTTAGTTTTAAATACAATTATTCCTATTAGATGCCTATTTTAATTGATAAAAAATAAAGTTGGATTCTCATTATTTTTTGTTGGATTTACCTTATGATTTTTCAAGAGCGGATATAGGGTGTGTTTTGACGGATATAGTGAGTGTTTTGATTTTATACATTAGTTTGGCTGTGGAAGAATTACAATTGGATTTTATAAATTAATTGGACTTCATTGATTTTATTTTCCGCATCTAATAGAGTCGAGAGACCAAATTAGTGCGAGATAAGAGTAGAGTTTATGCGCATGAATACTAATGAAGATGATATTGAATATATGATTCCAAAACCCTAGTCAATCAATTCATTAATTTTATTATCTTGCTTAGTAGTATTTAATTTAGTTCTATTAATTTAATTTACTTGCTTTACTTTAGTTTAATTTAATTTAATTTAATTTTATTATCTTGCTTAGTATGTTTTAAATTTTGTCTTGTTAATTTTTTCACTAATTCCTAATCTAGCCAACAATAATTGATGCAAATCAAACAAATAAAATAAAGCAAATTAAATAAAATAAAGTAAACTAAATTAATGGAACTAAATTAAATAATACGAAGCAAGATAATAAAATTAATGAATTAATTGACTAGGGTTTTGGAATCATATATTTAATATCATCTTCCTTAGTATTCATGCGTATAAACTATACTCTTATCTCGCACTAATTTGGTCTCTCGACTCTATTAGATGCGGAAAATAAAATCAATGAAGTTCAATTAATTTATAAAATCCAATTGTAATTCTTCCACAGCCAAACTAATGTATAAAATCAAAACACTCACTATATCCGTCAAAACACACCCTATATCCGCTTTTAACAAATCATAGGGTGAATCCAACAAAAAATAATGAGAATCCAACTTTATTTTTTATCAATTAAAATAGGCATCCAATAGGAAGAATTGTATTTAACATTAAAGCATTAAACTGGTAGAGTTAATTGGCATGAACACGTGCAAGGGAATCAATTAAATATACTCATCATAACTCTAGCACAAATTTACGCTAACATAATAAAAATTAAATAACAAATAGAATTAAAAGAAAATTTACTTGACATTAAATTAAAGAATAAATATAAATCTTCAATCTTTAATTCTCCAAACCAAAAGAAAGAAAACAAAAGAAATCAAGATGAGAGAGAAAGGGGGGCCACAGCACTGCTGCTCGGCTGTTGTTGATTTGTTGCTGTTGCATTCCTTTTATAATTGCTTTTAATGATGGCCGATGGGCTTTTGGAGTTTAGATGGGCTTTGACTAAACTTAGATAATTAATGGACTTCATTTTATGTGTGCTGGTTGCAATGGAGTGAGCTTGGGCCCATTAATTTAAATATACTTTGAATTTTTGTCCTTATTAACCGCAGAATTTTGCGTCGCAATTCCGGACTTCGAGATGAATGAATTTGAAAAAGTGTTGAACTGGAAAGTTGTAGCTCTCAAAATTATATTCAATTTAGGCTCAAGAATTGCATTATTTGGAGTTCCGAGTAAAAAGTTATGCATCCAGAAGTATTGCGCACTTTTAGGTGTCTTCACAAGCTTTAATTTTTCTACTTTTTTCTATCTTCTTAAATTCTTTTCTAAAACCTGAAAAGCATTAAAAATATAAATATTAGTAATATTTTATGCTCTTTAAATTATAAATTAACATAATAAATTATACCAATTATTTGGCATATTAAATGGGTATTAGTGTCTTTTTGTACAGTGTCATTAATTTACATGTCTAATTTTTAAGTATCTTTTATAATTATATTATTATTAGAATGAACCTTTATATCCGATTGCCCCATAATTTTAATATATCTTATTATTTATATCTATTAACATTATTTAGGCCGATTTTTTTGAAAAACACTATCTTTACATACTACGAATGTTTATCAACAAAATGTATATACCACGTTGTCACCTCAATTTATTAATGTGAAACTATCTATATTACACACTCACACTCTATTAATTAATTTTTTTCACTAAATTGTCCTACTTACAAACAACACTTTTATGTTATGTTGTGAAAATAATAAACAGAAGTCCTCTTTAACTGCATTCGGCAAAGTATTGTTGTATCTCTTTTCCCTGTTTTTGGGCGTCACCTATCCTTGGTTTTTTCGCTAGTTTTTTAAACTATTCAAAAAGCAAGCTTCAGGAATTTAACTTTGAGATTTTCATGCACCCAATCAAAAGTTAGGATATCACTCACTATTTGCATATATAATAGGGGTGTGATTTAAAAAATAATACGTGGGTGACAAAAATTTCATTAAACAATTTTTTTTTTAATTTTATTTATTTATACCACAAACTTGGTTTAATAGAATAAAATGAAAAATAATAAAGCCCCATTTGATAATAAGTTAAAAAATAATATCAAAAATTATTAATTTGTATAAAAATTTTAAAAATAAGTTGAACTAAGGTGGTGAGATGCTCTTAATGTTATCGGTCATATTTACTATAATGAGTAGATATTTTTTGAGAATTTTTTATTGCTCAACCCCCCCCCCCCCCCCCCCCCCCCCAAATGAATTATAATTTATAAAAAAAGAAAATGAAAAAATAAGATAATATTTTACTATCCAGAAAAGAGGTAAAATGTCCTATGTAATAATATTTTTTGCAAAAAATCTAACGAATAATATATTTAAAAAATAAGAGCCAATATATCATTATCATGCTAAAATAAGGACTTGTTTATCAAATTGTGTTTTAAAATAAGGGTTTTGACTGCGTGCAAACTTAACTTTGAACATAATTGTGTTTAGTGCAAATTTAATTTTATACAAAATTGTGTTTTGTGCAAACTTAACTTTGTAATAAAAAAAATTAATGTAAATTTGTTTTACATGATGTGTTTATATTTTTAACAAATATATTCTTATGTTTTATTCATAAAACTTTAAAACAACGCAAAATAAACACAAATACATAACAATGTCTTAAAAAATAAGGACTGCAAACTTAACTTTGCATAACTCCGAAAAAATTATTATAAGCATTTTATTAATAAATAGGCTTTCAATATGCAGCTTGTTAAAATTATTCTAAATTCTTATAAATTAAACACTTATATATATTAATATGCTAAAAAATATATAGTGCAAACTTAATTTTGCATGATTTCATAAAAAAATACAATTTAAAAATCTACTACAAAGTTAATTTTACACTCTTTTTAGAATTTAGTCAAATATGAGCCCTTAATTTACAAAAATATTATTTTCTAATTATTTTATGAAAATATTTTTTATATAAATCCTATTTTTCAATATCAACTTATTTTTTAACTTCTTATATAAATTAATAAAAAAAAAATTCATCATTTTTATTAGACGGACTCTAATTAAAGAAGCAATGCATTGAAAGGCAACGACGTCGTTCAAGTCACAAGATAGTCAGTTAATCCCTCTCATTACTTGTCGGAAACTCCAAAACCCTAAATAAGAAAAACAAAACCCTAGCCTTTGAAGAAGAAGAACGAACCTCCACCTTCACTGCAATCAGATCCACCTTTCCCCACACATCAATGGCCACCGCTCGATTTAAAGAGCTATTCAAGAAGTACGGTAAAGTCGCCCTTGGAGTACACTTCTCAGTCTCAGCGGCTTCAATCACCGGCCTTTACGTCGCCATTAAGAACAACGTCGATGTCGAATCAATGTTAGAAAAAGTTGGTATGGGAGGTGTTTCCTCTCCCAAAGAAGAAGAAACCCTACAAAATCCCCAAACTTTCCCCCAAAACAATTCAGATGGGTTCGTTCTCGACGAGATTCTGCCGGATCAACAGATTCCGGTGAAAACGAGGAATAGGACGGCGGAATTGGCGGCGTCGAGTGGCGGAGCCATTGCTTTAGCGATTCTGTGTAACAAGGCTCTATTTCCGATTAGGGTTCCGATTACGTTAGCACTTACGCCTCCGATTGCTAGGTTCTTGGCCAGGCGGAGGATTATTAAGAACGGTGTATGAGTATGATCCTTTTTCGAATTTTGTTTTATGTTTATCTCTCTGTTGATTTCTTGGTATGTTAGCGTAGCATTGAGATGATGTGGAAGGAGAAAAAGAAAGAGGGGGATATAAATAAAAAAAAAATTGTTGGGGTTTTACGTTGTTTGATTGGATATGAGTTTTTGTTTGATATCCGTTTGATGCCTTCACACTGCACCGATATGTTGAATCTCTTATTATTCCTTTTTGTTTTATGATGTTTGTGAATGGAAGTAGTAAAATTTCAAGTTTTTGTAATTTGGGGTTTAATTCCACGAGGGTTGATAGTTTTCTTATGGCGAACTTGTAGTTCTTGTCAAGCCTACTTGTTTGTGAAGTACTACATGATACTAGAATCAGACAAGTTTGGTTTTGGGCTTGACATTTTTAGCCTTTGATGCTTTATCATTGGGTTCTCAGATTTTGAACTTTTGTTTCTTCTCTACCTACCTTAGAATAGTATTTAATTCCATTTTGAGATGGTAGAAATATGTAGTTTTGTTCACAAAGAGTTTTATATTTTATAAGCAGTTTGACACTTGAAATGTGTCTCTCTGGAAATTGAATCAACCTGTCTGTTTCGATAAGATAAAATGTTATATGATACATTTCAATTGAAAAAAATATTTGTGTAGTTATGTACGCCTGGATACTGGATAATGTGGTGTAGGCACATGTAATCCGAGCTAGGACAGAATTCCTATTGTCTTTGTAGACATGGGTTATTTTAGCTTGCAGATTAGTGAGCTTATAGGTTACAGGTAATGCTGTGAGAATATCCCTAGATGATGCCATAAGCACATGTAGATTAAATTATTAGATAGGCACATATTGGATAGACACTAATAATCACAATTTGCAAGAACAATGCCATAAGCTTTTGTTACTGTGTTGCTTACGCATCTATTCATAGAAGATTTTAGTCTTTCTACACATCTATATGTATAAAGACTTGTATTTACGCAAACATTGTCGTCTACTGTACATATTATATACATATGGCCCCTTTGGGCCCAATGTATATTCACCATTCGGATCTGGTTGGGCTAGGTAGATGTTGGTTACCAGTTATTTGCTGGAAAGGAGTTTGCGCCTTTTCATTCAGTAGATCGAACAGCCAAACTCAAGATTTAAAATTTTGAATTATTGTGTGAAGTTATGTCCTCGGAAGACCAACTACGGTCAAGAAAAGGCAGTGGATGTAATGCTACTATGGGCCTATGGCGAAGGAACTACATTTTCACTCTAGATTTTTGGCCTTACAGATACAGAAGAGAACTTTCTCCCTCTGGGGAAAGGAATAAGATTAACCTTAAGTTGCACGTTCAAGTGATGGTACTATCTCCAACCATTTTTAAGTCCTACTTAGCACCAACGAAGCCCTTCTACTTCTCAGGTCAATAGGGAGAAACCATCTTGTGCCTTCAAAGAAAGGTTGTTTTCATTTCCTTCTAGATTGTAAATGGAATTTTAGGTGGTTAGGCTGTGTATTTCAATATACTCTTTAAGATGTGAGGATTGTTTTGATTTGTTATTCTCTCTTGTATCCGAGCTACTAGGTGTGGGTGTCACTGGAGGTGGAGAGTGACCTTTCTCCTCTGTTTGGTGCTCCAGTCTGTTATGTTCGTTTTGTTATTCCCTCCATCTTAAATTGTTAGTCCCAATTTGACTTTGGTACTTTCTATAAAATTCCTTGGAGATGGAAAATCTGACCACTGGGCACTAAAATTTCAATGGAATTAACGGTTAAAGATACAGCTTATTTTCAATTGTGAGATTTGGAGCATTGATTGGTCCCAAAAAAGTAATAGACTATTAATTCAAGACTCCCCGAAAAGGTAAGCGAGAATTTTAATTTGAGATGGAGTATATCATATCCTCTTCTTACCTTCTAAAGTTGATGTGCAATTTCATAAAAACAGTGCTTTGTTAACATTATTATGTCACCTAAATTTAAAAGTTCTTGTGCGAATCATGTTCTGACTTATGATGTCAAAGTTGATATTAACTTTGCATGTGAGAAGAAATATTTCTCTATGGAAATTTAAGTTATATTACCTTTTTTTTGGAGAAAAGAGAAAAGAGGAGGGCGATAAGGGGAGCTTAAATGTTGGTAAACTTTATTTGTTTGCCTTTTTTTTTTCCTGCAATGCAAAATAAACGCGGTGCCTTTGCTTTTCTAACAGCAGGAATGAAGTCGTTTTCCGGTTGAAACAAGCAGTGAGATGGGCTTAATAAATTCCTCCTGTTAGATAACTTAATAAATTAGAATTAGGAATTGTTCGTTTTGCTCACTTAAATTGTTTTAAAATTGTTTATTTGCATCAAAAAATTGCAAATTGTTAGATAACTTAATCCATTTAATAAAATTGCAAATTTGCATCAAAAAATTTAAGTGGCAAATTAGTCACTTAAATCTGAAAACTTAAAAAACTCTATTGTAAAATGCCTATTTTACCCTCTTCAAAATACCAAACAAGGGCAAAATTGTCATTTAAAAAAATAGTTTTTAGATGTGTAATACTCAAACAAATAACATTTTTTTAAATACAATTTTCAGAATTAAACAAACAATTTTTTCAGTTTCAGTTGTTTGATTAAATGCCACCTAAGAATTTAAACTTGGCATTTCTGTATTTTTCTACGTGAGAGAAAGAGCCTATATAGACAACTTACAAAATTAGAACTATGGATTTCAAATTCAACACGCAGAGTTCTTGGAATAGACTTGACAAATCCACTATATATTTATGGAGAGTAGTTGGATGGTAGATACTTTTTACCATAAGTTATAGTGAGTATTTTTTTAAATTAACACATCTTTAAGTTTCGAACAGATGATTTAATATTTTAATTATGTTTAAAATGATATTTAAAAAACTAATTGTTCAATTTGAGAAGAGAAAATAATAAAATTAACCATTGAATTTTATCCCGAGTTTTAATTTGTCCACTCATTTTTCTTTTTCTTAATTTACCACTTAAAATTTAGACCGCGTTCCAATGTGACCATTCCATCCATTTTAAATCATTAACTTCACAAAAATAAGCATGTGCAAGGCGCATGGCCTCAAATGAAGGGTAAAACAGTCAATTGAGCTAAACCCAACTCGGCCGTTAAAATCAGTTAAACCTCAAACTCAACTCCATCTAGAGAAAAAATCTTCTTTCATTATACAAAGAACATATCTGGATATAAGAGATCAGCAATACGAATGATTTTAAATTCTAGTATGTTTAAATCCAACTCGAAGAAAGCATCTTGATGAAAATAGGAAGGAAAAGTAGATGAGCCTCAAGAGCAACAAAATCAGGTAAACAGGGCAAAAACAAAGGGCACCAAATAAAGAAGTCGAGTAAGAATGGAAACCCTATCCCCTAAAAAAATTAACCCTCAAATAAAAAAGGTTGTAACAAAATTGTGTGTAATAAGAATCTCTCAAATTTATCTCTGATTTTTTCATGCACAGTTAAAACAAACACCATATCACCAAATTAAAATAAAATATGGCGTTTGATTTAATTTTAACTTAATGTTTGACTCGCACCTTTCACTTCCTGCCTCTCTTCTTCCACCATGAAGCTCTCTTATAAAGCCTTCCTCAGAATATGACCCAAAATCAAAATCGAGGGTTGAATGCGAATAATAAGCAACATAGAGAGTGCTTGTTGGGGAGCAGTCAAAGATGATCGAGTTAAATTTCTATTGACGATTTCTGAAGCTTCGAGGATATTTGGGGCAGAGATTAACTATTTATTTTCGTGCAAGTCGTTCTTCTTTTTCAACGAGTGAAAGGGAGAAGAAAGAGAAGGAGGCGGCAGAGGGTCAGAGTAAGTTCTACTTTGGTTATTTACTCATTTGATAACTTTTTTTAAAATTAAAACTATTTATTTTAATTTTTTAAGTAACATAGAATATTTATTGTGCTGTGTATATACATACTATATTTTATTATTATTTATTATAAATTAGTACTTATCATATTAATCATCATATATATAATTAATATAACAATATTTAATTGTCACCATAAAATATAACAAAAATGTATAAATTTAAAGAGTTACTTACAATAGGAAATGGCCTACCATCCTGCTGCTCCTTTTATGAATAAGATGGACTGAGTTTGGTAAAGTAAAATTCAACTTTCTATAGTGTTATCCACTTATCCAACATACCCTGTGAAGTAAAAGGCAAGTACCGCATTACTGTATGGAGTTTAATGCAACTAAATTGTTTTCAGTCAAATAATTGAAACCATTGGATTTAAAAGTTTCGTTCTTTGTACTTTGGAACTTGGGCACGTAACTTCAACCATTTGAAGAATCATGGAGCAAGCATTTAACTATTTATTATCAAATCGAAATTGTACTCAATTTATGTACCCCACCAAGGACAAATATTGGCCAAAATTTTATGACTCTCGAATGAAATGTCCATTCTAGCCGGAGCACTTCTCACATGATTTTTTTAATTTTTTTAGCCTGATGTACCCTTTTATTAATGGATTCCAAATATCATCTCCCCAACGAGTTTATCGTCCATTAAAAAATAAAATCATCACAAAAGATTAAAGAAAAAGGCCTCAATACTTGATTCAAAAAATAATCAATACATGCTTCTGTAAAAGTGAAGCTGACATGGCCAATCATTTGGCAAAGTTATCAATACTTGTACAACTTCAATTGAGATTAGAATATGATTTCAAATGTACAAATGTCTCCAACTGATTAAAAAAACAACAATACGACCAGTCGCAATCTATAACAAGGGTTATGAACATACAACAAATTGCCATTAAAAGAATCTGGATGCACACCAGCAAAATTTGATTCACCCATCCTAAACAAGAAAAACACACAAGTCAACCAAATCAGTCCTATGAAAAACACACAACTCCCTCGCTTCTCAAGAGGGAAAAAACAAATAAAAAATTGTGCGTGCATATCACATCGGAAAACTGAAATTTTCCCAATATACTGTGTTACCTTATGAAATATTGTCGACAATATTTCTCACATTGAAAAAATATTGTTTCTTATACCAATTCAGAAAGATAAAATTCCCATGGTATTTGAAGTTGTTAAATTGGAGAGTAATTTGTTTCTCAAAGTAGCTGACCTTTTTGGGGTTGATGAAGAAGAGAGGAGACCGCCCTTTTTAAACTCTGTGTTACAACTGTTTTTGGAGATGCTTGAACTCATGACAATCGGCTCCAACTTCATTTAGTGCAACAAAAAGCTTTGGCACAATCTTAGCCAACATTAGCTTGAATCCAACAGAATTTGCATTAGCTATGCTCTTATCACTTACGGAGGCATCCTTTGTCAGAGTTCCGATCAAGTAGCCTTTCATGTAAGCATCACAGGCCTTGAGTATGTAATAACCCTGTCTCTTGAAATGCTCTCTGATAAGAGCATCAAAGTCCTGTGCAAATGATTTTACACACAGTTAAAAGTTTATTCTTAGTACTTACAGTGGCTCTAAAAGGCGTCTGCCCTAGGCAGGTTTTTCATTCTTTTATTTAAAAAAGACCTTTTGCGTGTGTGATATTTTCACCTTGCAAAACCCTAATTAGACACCACATTGAAAATTCACTTTAGTACAATGAGTTACCGCAATCGATTACTCGCCAAGAGATATAGAAAACTAGTAAAAATAAGCGCATTAAAATAAGAACCCATTTGGTTCAGCATGAAACACTTTTACCTATGTAAAAATAAGATGGTCAAAGTACTTTCACCTATTTTGCATAAATTTTGTTTATATAAAATTACAACTAAATGCAAACACTATAACTGTGCAATTTTAAAAGAAAACAGTGAACAATTACAATGCCGACTACTGAAATTACTTACGAGTTTTTGCCCTTCTATGATTCACTTGAGTGAATATTAGTTCACCCAAACCAAACAGGCCCTAAAGTTTGATGGACGATGCCAATTAATAGTTTCTAAAGTGCAAGCAATTAAATTCTCGTAAATGGATAGCATATTTAGATACAAAATGCTGGGAATAGAAAAAAAGAAGAAGCACCATTTAAATACAGAATGTTCAGCACTACCCATGCTTATTTGTGCCTATGACAATTAAGCATGGCATAACCTGCACCAATTGTGACTCTGGGAAAGGCCAACCAGAAATAAATACTGGAGGTGTTATTATTACCTTGGGAGGCCTTCGTATAAGATACATCATTGTCTTGCAGTTCAGCAAGAATGTATTCTCATTGTAGGACAATGAGTTCTTCTCCCCTTCAGCACTCCCTATCTGTTTATCATACCCAGCTTCATTAAAATACGGCCTAGAATTTAGTACTAGTCCCTGAAGTGAAACTAGAACTTGAAGAATACTTGAGGATGAAGGATCCCAGACTTCATTTCCTCTGCCCGTCCAAGTATTTAATAGGCTAAGGCAAACTTTGCCTTCCTCGTACAAATTTGGATTTATTCGCCACCCTCCAGAATGATAATATGCTGACTGCATAAAAATAAAAATAAACAATTGGGTGACAAAGTTGAATTATGTTAGCATAAATTAGGAAAAACAAAGTCAGATTAGTAAGAGAAGATTAATGAGACGTAATAGATTTAGGAAAAGCAATATCAACTTTTTTCTTACAGGTGGAACATCAGGGTACTCTGGTGGAAGGTGAAAATCAAAAAAGAAAAGGCCATCTTGGTATGGTGTCCCATATGCTCCAACTATCACCGATCTCAAAAGATCCATTCGATCTTCATATACTCGTACGTAAATCCCATCTGTTAAAAAAAAGTATAACTTCAATTTATTTATTTTTTTGCTGAAATTGAACATGGTTACCAAAATATAGCACCATCTAGTTTCAAGGAACCATCATAATTATACCAGGCAGGTTATTCTGAAGGATATTCCAATCTTGTTGGACCTTCTTGAGCCATTTTCGTCCAGAATTATTCTGCAAGGGAAATTAATGTGTCAAGTTCAAGAATTCATAGGCCCAAGACGTGATAGTTCAGATTGATTTCAAAGTACCCAACTAAATGCCATCACCTTTAAAAATATAACTTACAATTTGGAAAGAAAAGAAAAGACGGGGATTGACACCTTAGTAACAATAAGCTTTGAAATGTTAAAGGCCAATATTAGAAGTCAGAGATAGTGAGCCAGAGGTTTTTCAAACTCTAAAAAAGAATTGATTTGATTAGTCTTTTCATTTGAGCTTTTGTGTTTTCCATGTCCTTAATTGGTAAGCGTAAATATAAACTCTTATCTTTTTTATATCTGCTAAAGCTCAAACTATAAGTGAATCACCAATTTCTAATTCAAGAGAACATGGCAACTTAAAAGTACTAAAAGGATATCATTATAATAATGATTAATGAAGGCGGTTTTGGGGAAACAAATAATCAAGGAAAGAGTATACCTGTCCATTAGAACCAAGAAAATAATGATCGTAAGGATCTTTAGTAATATCAAATCCTTTGAAAAAGGAAGTTTCATCTCTGTGTCGTGCTGGAGCATTTGGTTCTTCAGGCTTTAAGCTGCAAAGAGCTTCTGCCACGTCCAACAAATCTTTGGCCTCGGTATCAACATGTTCATCATCTCCTCCATGGGAAGTTAGAGAATTAAAATTATTGACATCAATTTGTTTCTTGGAGTTAGATTCGTCAGTACTCTCTCCTTTTGAAGAGAAATTTGCAGTCCCTGGAGACTGAAGATCGTTTTCACCCTGGGAAACTGAACTAGATGGATCCAAGTTTTTGCGACCCTTGGAAAATATGCCGGTGGCCAGTCTGGTCATAAATCCAATGGCAGCCAGGGGAATAGAAAGAGCTCCTCCAGCATTATCTGCAACAATTGTGCTATCTTCTGCCTCGGGATTGATGTCAGTGACATTTTGCAACTCCAGGCCCTGAACACAAATGACTTGAATCATTCACTTATCCAAATATAAGATGTAAAAACTGTTGATTAAAACAAAAGCTATAGGCCTACGGTTGATTCACCTGCTGAATAAAAATTCTAAACATAGAAATCACAAAAGAATTAGCAAATCAATGATATAATGGTATTAAACATCTCGATCTAAATGTAAATGATCCCTCACCCCTGGTGCAGGTAGAAACAAATATCGGCAAGCTAGATAGGATAACAAAGAAGGCATGTATTTATGCCAATGGACGATAGACCGGTATGAAGTTATAAGAAACACTTATATAAAGCATGATCCACAACTGAGAATACATTTCAATAGAGCCCATTGGCAGAGCCACAAAACCACAAGAAGAAAACGTATATTTCTTCGTAATTGTAGAGAATATAACTTCATGTTGGGACAACTAGAAACCTTTATAACCACAACACTTAGAACCTGTTGTCCGCCGATTTTAAAAAGACACTTCAACTAACAGGACAATATCAAGTTTATGTTAGAAGCGCATGTGATAGAGTTAGTTATATAATATCCAGTAGATGATAGTTATTAGCAGTAACTTACTTGGAGTTAGTTATATAATATATTAATATCCAGTAGATGATGTATAACATTCAGAAGAAAGCAGTCAATTTCCAAAATAGGACTTTTATTCTTCAGAGGTTTTCGTGTCCTCCACTAAGATACTTTTGAAGATAGAATATAAGACAAGAAAAGAGAATGGGGGGGGATGCAAGAGTCTTTTAGAGGTTCAAAGAACGAGACCTCCTAAAGAGTGAATGCCCAGGCTGAAACCATCTCTACTTCTTTTGTACTCAAATGTATATATACTATCACTAGTAGAAAATGTAAGTAACTGCAAAAATCAACTACTATTAAGTCTTTACCTGAAACAACCCAACTATTTATCCTCACAACTATTATCAAAAAAATAAAGAAAGAAAGAAAAGGTTGCATTGGATGTTAGGCTGGTTCCCATCACTTGACACCATATAAACTGAAGCTAAAGTTCCTTAATCATAAGTAATCCAAATTAAACTAGAGTTAGAGGACATCATAAAATAATGTTTGCAGCCGAAAAGAACCTGTTCTGCATTCTCAAGGGTGTCCAATTCATCATCCTGAACTGTTTCCCAGCTGGCTGCATCATCACTAACCTCACTTCCAGCTCCAACTGACTCATCATCATCATCCCGGCCAACAACATAAATCGCTTGAGGCCCAACCTAATAACAAACCAAAGATAGTATCAAGGAAAACTGTAGCCAATCCCTCGGAACAACAACAAATTATTGTCATAGAAATGACTATAAATGCAAACATCACAAAAACTTCCATTTTCTCTCTTCTTTTTTAATTTACCTTTTAGATAACTCAGAATTACAGAATAACAAGTGGTGTTGTGTTTTTTTGTTGCATTTAATGTCCAAGACTGGAAGAAATGAGAGGAATTTAGTTTACCTCCAATAATTCCTAATCAAGGATAAACAAAAAAATAAATTACTATTAAGTTTCTCATACGTGACAGATTAAACATTTATATATCTATATTACTATATAAAAAGAGCACACATTTCAATGCCAAAATGAAGCTGTCATTTTTTTGAAATGCATATTTTACTTGCAATCTTCATTCTCATAAAAAAATTTGCTTACAGCAGGACTAAAACTCTTGCTACTAAGAAATCTACACTTATGCTTAACCACTGGACCATCTTTCTTTTTTTTGGTTAAATCTTTCTCCTCAAATATATACATACAAGTAGCACATCACATGCATTGCCTGTGCAAGTAGTCTAGTATAGATATATACATATACTATATACATATTATACACTATCAATCGTGAGGACGACTTTTGGTAGGTATGTGACATTATGAAATTACCCTTCATGATTAAGGAAATACAATGAAAATAATGTTTTAAGCAGTGACTCAAACCCATGATCTTAAACCTAAATAACACATGTTATTACCGCTTGACCAAATACCATTTGATATACTTTTTTTGTTTTACAACACTAAAAATGTCAGAACCATTAGGTATCATACTACTCCAAGGCCAGTGTATGTATATGTACATCAAAATTCTTATAGAATTTCAAGATACTATTTAGGTCTTTCCTATTATTTCTTTATTCGTGTATAACTTTCCCGTCATAACATATGGTGAACAATTTTTATTTGGATGAATTATCATTCGATATTAAAAGTCCTCCCACAGGTTATATATCAATCCTCACTTGTAAGTATATCAGCTGTGCTTAGGTTGTTAAATTCACAGGAGCTGACGTGAACAGTCTCAGTATAAAACCAAGTAGAATAATTTTATCCCTTTATTTAAGGATTACTCTTGTACATTCTATGGCCTGGAACCTCAATTCGGAGACCAATGATATAATAGCATAGATATATATATATATATATATATAATAGCATAGATATATCATATATCACAAATGTTTATACATGCCCGCATATTGGGACTTGGAATATAGGCACACTCACAGGAAAATCGATGGAAATAGTTGACACTATATCAGGAGGAGGACAATTTCATGTGCCTTCAAGAAACTAAGTGGGTTGGAGCTAAGGCGAAGGAATTGACACTTCGGGTTTTAACTTTGGTACACTGGCAAGGTTAAATCGAGAAATGGAGTGGGTATAATTGTCGACAAATGTGGAAGAAGGACATTGTAGATGTAAAGAGGGTAGGAGATAGGATCCTGCCCTAAAATTCGTAGTGGACAGGACCTTTTAATGTGATAAGTCTTATGCACCTCAAGTCGGGTGTAAGAACACCTCAAGATAAAATTTTGGGAGGACTTAGAAGGCTTGATCCAGGAAACCACTTAGAGAAAAATTTTCCTAGGAGGGGTTGAATGGGCACGTAGGGAGCTCTTCTGAAAACTATAGGGGGGTGCATGGAGGTTATGGCATTGGGGTGGTAAATACCGAGGGAAAATCTATCCTTGATTTCTCGTCTGCTTATGATCTTATGGTTGCCAATCATGTTTTAAGAAGCGGAGGAGCACCTCACCTACAAGAGTGGGGCAGCATGCTCGCAGATCGATTTCTTCCTCTTTAGGAAAGGAGACGAAAGAGTTGTATGACTTAAATCATACTGGAGAGAGCTTGCTACCCAACATGAGTCCTGGTGATGGATATACGAGTTAAGGGAAATGAAGAGAAGGGGCCAAGGTAAGGTTTCAAGGATAGATGGTGATTTGAAGGGTGAAAAACAAAGGATCTTTCAACACAAGGTGCTGGAGGGAGGGTTTTGGGAGGCAAACGGAAGCGCAAATGATTTGGGACAAGGCGGCCGAGGGGACAGGAAGATACTAAAGAGACGCTGGGTAATCAAAGGGTGTGGACCTAGGATAAAGAACTTGGTGGTGGGATGATAGTGTACAAGATAAAGTTAAGGTAAAAAGAAATGCTTTAAAGCTTGGTCTCATGTAAGAATGCGGAAAATTGGGAATCTACAAAGAAGCAAAGAAAGAGACTAAGAAGGCGGTGAGTGAGTCAGACTAAAGCTTTTATGATTATACCAATCTTTAGGCACCAAAGCTGGGGAAAAAGCTATTTACCGACTTGCTAAAGGTCGAGAAAGGAAGACAAAACTTGGATCAAGTGAGATGCATAAGGACGAAGAAGTAATGTCTTGGTTAAAGAACAAGACATCAAGAGAGATGGAAGAACTATTTTACAAATTATTTATGAAGGTTAGGATTTTCATGTGGAGATGAGCTGAACATGCGAGAGGATGACCAAAATTACCTTTTTCGCAGAATTCAAGAAAAGGAAGTGAAAGAAGCATTTCGAATGTAGTGGTAAAAGTTGGGCCAGATTTACCTATTGAGGTTTGGAAGGGTCTAGGTGATAAAGGCATTGGTTGGTCACAGGTTTTTAACAAGATATTGAGGTCAAAGAAGATGCCGGAAGAATGGAGGAGAGCACCCTAATCCCGATTTTAAGAATAAAGGGGATATACAAAATTGGCCAATACAGGGGATTAAACTCATGAGTATCTATGAAGTTATGGGAAAGGGTGATTGAGCGGAGATAAGAAAAGAAACCAGCATTTTAGATAATCAATTTGGTTTTATGCCCGGAAGGTCGACCATGGAACAATTTACTTGTTGCGGCGTTTGATGGAGCAATATCGGAGGGATCAAAAGGACCTACACATGGTTTTCATGACTTGGAGAAGGCTCGATAGGGTACCCAGAGAGATTTTGTGGAAAGCCCTAGAGAAGAAAGGGGTAGGATTGCCTATATTCGTGTTATCAGCATGTATGAAGGAGCTATGCTAGTTAGAACACATAGTGGGTCCACAGAAGATTTTCCTATAACTAAGGATACACCAAGGGTCACTTTGAGCCCTTATCTGTTTACCTTGGCTTGGATGTACTCACGAACACATTCAAGAGCCAGCACCGCGATGTATGCTGTTTGCAGATGATATTGTCTAGTGGGTGAGTCCAGAGAAGAGCTAAATGGGAAGGTGGAAACTTGGAGACAAAATTTAAAGCGCATGGCTTTCGTTTAAGCAGAAGTAAGACAGAATAATGGAGTGCAAGTTCAATAAAAGGCGGAGCACTACTAACTTAGAGGTAAAAGTTGGGGATATTCATACCACAAGTCACTCGGTTTAAGATCTTGGATCCATTATACAAGAAGATGGGGAGATAGAGGGAGATGTAAATCACCGGATTCAACAGGATGGTTGAAATGGAGGAAAGCTTCGGGTGTGTTATGTATAAAAAGGTACCACCAAGTTAAAAGGAAAATTCTATCGTACCGGTTAGACCAGCAATGTTGTATGGGACTGAGTGTTGGGCGGTCAAAAGCCAACACGAGAATCTAAGTGTAGTTGAGATGAGAATGTTGAGATGGATGAGTGGCAAGACTAGGAAAGATAAGATCAGGAATGTTACCATCAGAGAGGGAGTTGGGGTACCTATACAGAAAAGATGGTTGAATCTCATAGATGGGCATATGGAGGAGATGCAGATGCCATGGTTAGGAGAGTTATATATGGAGGGATAGCCTAGTTGTTAGAGCAGAGGAAGACCTAGAAAAATATATGAAACATAAGAAGGATAGAGGCGAATGGTTTCACTAGAAATGTTCACGACAGACCACTATGGCGTCGTTTACATGTAGCCGACCCCACCTAGTGGGATAAAGGCTTGTTGTTGTTGTTGTTGTTGCATATTGTTTCTTTCCTAATATTTGATAATACAGCAGATTTTTGAAATTTTATTTGTTAGTTAATGGAATTATTGATTATCTACAGAGGACTATATAATCCATCCAGAAACTTTGAATTTCAAAATTAAGTTGTGGGCGATCAGTGTCCACCTCTCACTAAAATGTCCTATTTGGGACTTGAGCCCTAACCACGCCTTATGGTGGAGAGAGATACCACTCAAGCTAAAACCCCGGAAATAAAGGGATATCATACACAGAAAAGCAACCTAATTAAGCAGTCTTCAAGTAAGAGTAGTAAAAATATGGCATATTCCTTATGAAAAAAAGAAAGAAAGAAAAACAATATTTTAGCAGACCAGGAAGTGGCAAATATACCATTGATATCATCCCATCAGCCCATGTAACTTCGATATCACCATTTCTGAGCCCAGTGATGTTCCCAACCCAGGAGAGATCTGAGAAATCTTTGCAAGTTTCATCAGTGGATGCCCCCTCTACCTTCTTACAATTAGAGTGACTTTCCTTATCCCTTTCGACCTCGCTCAGACTAGCTAGTTGCTTTGAATCCTCGCCAGAGCTCTTCAATGAATCTGTTTGTGGTGGTAAAAAAACGGGTGACAGTCGGACAACAACATCCCCATAACAGTAGTCATAATCGGGATGACCCTCGAGCTCATAAACACTTACCACTTCCTCCTTCGCAAACTCTTTTGGATCTTCAGCCCTGGCAACGGACTTTAACCACCTCACACAAGCAGTCCTCTCTTTGGCATTAACACTTTTCACAACCCCAACTCGCCTAACTTCAGCAGTATCATCATTGTCATCAGTGTTCTTCTCCACCACATATTGTTCGGCAACAAATTCATGGTCACCGGGACTATCAATCGGAATCAAAGCCGTGGAATCCAATCCACACTCTGTTGTTCCATCCTGCCATGCCACATCAACTCTTGTCTTAGTGTTGACAATTAAAAGAGCTCTTTCAAAGTTCTCCTCTTTTCTCCTAGCCTTCTTATCCCTTCTAACCACAACTTTACGGATCTTTTTTCTATGAAGAGGCCATGACTCATGGACAGGCTCCTTTGAAACTGACAATGAACTACTGCATGAGCTTGATTCATTAGAGACGTTATTATTTTCTATATTTGCGCTCTTTCCATCCAATTTAGTAACTGCATCAATATCCATTAAATTACTGTTCCCTTTTGATTCTTCCGAAGTGACCACTTCTGAATCACTGTCTGGTCTTATATGACTGTTCCCTAATTCATCTTTAGTAGAATCATCAAGGCCTAATTTTGATAAACCCTTGTCCAGTGGAGTAGAGGAGGACAATGTGGGCGATGGAAGAAGACACCAGTCACCCAACTGCCAGTTTGCGTGAGTAAAACAAGACAATAACTTCAAGTTCTTGGGACTCTGCTCTTGATCAGGGGTGGTAGATGAGTCAGGCCCATACCCCGCAGATGCTATCCAATAAACAAACACTGAACCAACTGTAACTTTAGTTACTGTACCTTCCAGCCGATTAGCTTTCCACAAGCCAGACAGCCACCTAGAATTCTTGAAAACTGATGAAGAGCTAGCCTTGACACGCTGACCGGGATAGTAAGGGAAATGTCCGTCTTCAAGAATATTCTTGCCAACCGGCTTAAGACGCGTTGGGTCAGCCTTCATAACTTTACACACGGAACCATCATCAAATGACACTGTCACATTATCCAAAACATCATCAAGTCTACCCAGCCAGGGACCAAGGACTACATAATCACCCACTGTGAAATCTCTCACACGTTTTATGTCTCTGCATGAGACATTGCTTATAACAGACCCATCACTTTTTAACAAATCAATGAAAATATTGACATCGACCACTACACCAACCTGACCTGTCGGCTCCGAAGCAGCAGCAACAAAATCCCCGTGCAAAAATCCCCTATCAATGACTGTCACATCATTAAGATTTTGTGTTGTCTCGGACTCATCCATCCAAAGCACTCGAACTTGGTCATCTGGGAGAGGACTGCTCTTATAATTACTACCATCCCTGTTCCCATCTGTACTCTCATTAGTATCTCCACTGTCATCTACACCACCTTCCTCATTTTCACCAGCCCCGTCATAGTCATCATCGTCGTCATCACTGGAGCTGCTATCTGAATCAGAGTCACCAGCAACTTCAGTCACAATCCCAATGCGACCACTCGTTTTGCTCCTCACGACATCTTGTCTATAAATATAAGAGGCACTTTGCAGGTTACTAATAGCCTCATCCGCCTTGCTTTTGGAAATCATATTTGGATCTTCACTATGCCCATTTAACATGGAGTCACCTTGGTTCGAAATGGCATTATCATTTCCAACTGTTGTTGGCTCACTAACGTTGGAAGCATCACTATGTTGCTTGTTTTCCATCTAATAAACACACATACAAAAATAAAACAAAAAATGAGATAAGAAAATATTCAAATCCCTGGTGCTGTACCGCAAAAATAGATATAGTAATTATTAAACTCTTGAAAGAACTTTGCCCTTAAACTTGTATTTATCTGTATAAGGAACTATCTTCAAATACCCAATACAATTTTGCAGGACCGCACGCTGTATTAATTGCATTGCTTTCTAATACCCTTCATCAAATCCAAGCCAGAGGAACGAAAAAACATGATAATAACAATCACAATTAACAAGCAGATTACCTCTAAAACTTCTGGTCTGCAAACCTATGATACAAATGGAACCCAATCCACATATTCTAATATAGCTGTTAATCCATTCCCAACATACAATTGTTCAGCAAATTCACATACTAAGATCATAAAATATAAAACACACTTAATAGACATTTGCTTCACAGCCCCACAATGATATTGAAATTGAACAAACATATCTCCGTCTTCAAATCAACTCAACTCAGCTGAATGCTTATCCAAACCACTTGGGATCGGTTACGAGATACAATGTTAACTATTTCTAAAACTAAGTTTGGCAGTCCCAGTCCATAACACCCCCAAAACAAAACCCTCAACTAAGCTGTACGAAATAAAATATGAAAATCCTCAGCTAAGCTGCCCCAAATCACACAAAACATAAAATTTAAGCTGACACCAATCACCAGGGAACACAATCAGAACTCAAAATCATATAAAGCTTACAAAGATCCCTCCACCAGCTCAAAATTCACAAGATTAACCGATCACTATTTGGAACTAACACAACCTAAACGAGCTGAAATCCGTGGGGAATTTAGTGGATGAATCGCAATGCACGTCATCAACATATTAGTGGATTCATCAAACCAAATACATTACATCATCAACAAAGTTCAAAAATTAAGAAAAAAAAATAATAAAAAAATAATGAAATGTTACACAGTCGTATGTATACGTGTGTATCTGTCTGTATAGGTGATTGCGAAAGTTTTAAGCTTTGAGATATAAGAAGAGGTTGAATCGATTAATTTACCTCTGGAATCTGGAGATTGTTTGAAATAGAGACAGAAAAAAAGATCGGTCACAAGGCCTTTTTCTCCTATTTTCGGAACAAACGGCTCTTCGCCGTCTATTTGTGATCGTAGAAATCAGAAATGTTTGTATATATATATATATATTGATATCGAAAAGGTTTATCAAAGAGACATGAATGTAATTACGAGCTCTGTTGGTATTACTAAAACAAAAAGTAAGTATATAATTGATAATTTGACGCACACTGCCCTTCTCTTTCTCACTAATTCCTCATTTATCCGGACCGTCAAATCTAGCTCTTAAACGTAAATAATCCCTCCAATTGTATCATTTGTGATAAAGTTAAACACCGATTGCCTTCTAATTTATGAATTGAATGATTTAAATTTATTTAATTTATAAATTATTTAATTTAAGTGTTTAATTGTAAAATTAATTAATATATAAAGTCATAAATTTAAGTTAATACCTAATATATTAAATAAAAATACGTAAAGATATAATTGATATTATATAACTTATAACTATTATAAAAGTTAGCACGGAAAAAATTATCCCACAATTATTTTTTGTTGAAATGGAAAAATTTATAATTTGTTAATTTACAATGAAATAGTTATAAATAAAATAATTTACTCAACCAAATGAACTCTTAAAAAATAAGTTAATTGGTATAATGCGATAATTTTTTTTACTTTATTTTTTTTTATAAAGGATATTTCCTTTTTTCTTATAAGAAATAAGGAGAATTAAAAAATATCTCACCAAATTATTTATCCTATTTATAACTTCTCATAATAGATATTTTGTTTTTTTGATTATTTTTCAACTTCGTCATTAAGCATACCTTAAATTTTATAATCTAATATAAATTAGATGAGATCGTTGGTTAAGTTAAAACTATTTTTTCCTTAAAACATTTGTAAATGAGCATTAACTTTTTTATAGAGAAAACCTAGAATTTTG
Organism: Lonicera japonica; assembly: GCA_021464415.1. NCBI lineage: Eukaryota > Viridiplantae > Streptophyta > Magnoliopsida > Dipsacales > Caprifoliaceae > Lonicera > Lonicera japonica. The sequence goes on along the minus strand of CM038467.1, from coordinate 16,754,748 downwards.
TTCAGGTAAAGAAGTATGATGCTTGCTTAAGGCGATGGGAAATATAAGGTATATACTTGTACAAGCAGGCAATGTGAAAGCTAAGGTAGTTTTGTACACAAGGGCAAAGTGCTTAATAAACTTGAGCGTATGTTACTATGTTATATAATAATAATAATAATAATAATAATAATAATAATAATAATAATAATAATAATAATAATAATAATTAATAGTGCAAATTAATAATTTAATTTATCTCGCCAACCTCGAGCTGACACGTGGTCATCCACGTTAGCCACCGAGTCCGTTTATGTGCAAAGAACTCAGAGGAGACCTATTACGACCTTATAAGAAAATGAATCCCCTCGAGGGTCTGGGAATTTACTCAAGGGTTAATTGCGGACGATGTATTGCGAACCCCGAGCTCCAAAGCCCTTTTGACGAGCTTCGAAGTTGTTTCTCTCCTTCCATTGCCCAACCACTTTGCTAGAGTATTTAGCGAGAGCATGGGCGACTGCCACCTTCTCTGCAGAGCGCACAGAGCTTCCCTTACATTCATTAAATGCACACCAACTGCATTTAATGCACTGAAATTCATGGAAAAGCAAAGTCAGAGTTTGTACTGATAGAAGCATGGCTCCAGACCTACTCTAAGAGCTTTGACCACACGTTTCCTCCAGTTATATATATATATAAGAGGCATTTACTCCTTCCACCAACTAAGCAATCGTAAAGTTTTAATTAAGAGGAATTAGGGAGAGACAAAAACAGATCATTAACAAACACAGCAAGGCATAAGTAGGGCTCGGCAGTTAGCTTCAGAGCTCCTCTTTGCGAGAGATTAAACTGGTGTTAGCTCAGCTCCCCCATCTTACTGTAATATTAAGAAAATATAGTGATTAGGGAGACCTTAATTTATGAGTTTGTAACACTTGTTAATCTATTATTAATACAAGTCAAACCGAGCTCTGAGCTCCATGACACATGCGAAGATTAACTCGTATCTTCATACGAGGCCAACCTCCTCTATAAATCCTTAATTCTCTTAAATTCAGCACTTCCACCTTTACTACTCTGATCATTTATTATTATCAATTAACTGTGTGGTGCTGAAAACAACCTTCTAAGTTTTTAGCACCAATAATAATAATAATAATACTGCTACTACTACCACCACCACTACCTTAGACTTCAGATGTGATAAAATACATTTGTTTAGATAAAAAAAAATAGAGATTAGATAAAAAAAATAAAACTTTTTAAAATTTAGGCTATGATTCATTAAAGTTACCATACTACTTATTTGTATATTACAACCTAACTCTTGTGGTCATTAGACTGTCTTTTGTATATAATCGATGTATGTGCAATTTGTATAAATATAATTTGAATAAAGTAAATTAATAAAAATGATAAATTGTCAAATGGTTAAGCATGTGCTTATGTTGTTTGGTTGCAAAGGTTTGGATCTCTTGGAAAGCACATTCTTTATGGAAAAATAAGTAAATTAAAGTAGCAAAATTGGAAACCAAAACCAATATGTTTAATATTTATTCGGAACTCAGATCCAGACAATAAAATAAAACGTTGTATAAAAAATAATAATTGAATGAAAAATAAATTAAACTTTAAGTTACGAAACTTTGACCTTGAATCTAAATAACAACTAAATATAATTTTATTTTTATTTTTATTTTAAAAACTAAAATATAATTCCTAAAATTAATATGTGTTGTATTGCATCAGCGAAAAGTTATTCACAATTAGGTAAAATTATCTTAATAGGTATTATTAAGTTGGGTCTTGTCATGTAATAACAAATCAAGTGGTAGATGAATTTTTATTTTATTTTTTTGACAAAAGTGATAGATGAATTCAAATACTAACTTAGGCAGTGATGTTTGGGTGAAAATGGACACAAAAATAAAAGGTAGTAATAAATGCACCCCTTTTATTGTCACGAACACCCTTTATATCTTACGCCAATCACTTTTAAGAAATTTATCACAAACACCCCACTCCATCACCCTCTATCTTAATAATCATAATTATGTTAATACTCTTGTGTCATTGGGAGAGTATATTCATTAGTGCTCACTCGACATTGAACATATGAAATTTCAACAATAACTTAAGTATCTTTATTGGCATTTCACCTTGAATATCTCGAACTTCATCAATAATTTAAGGTATAACCCATTTTTTTTAGATATACTCGTCCAATTTATGGTGAGTAAATGTGTTAATACTATCCCGTCATTAGGAGAGTATATTCATTGGTACTCGCTCGACATTGAGCATTTGCAATTTCAACAATAACTTAAGTTATGACCCATTTTTTTAAATATACTCATTCAATTTACAGTAAGTAAATGTGGTAAAAATCTACTGTCATTGGGGGGGTATCTTCATTGTTACTCACTCAACATTGAGTATCTGAAATTTAAACAGATCTGTGGGTGTGATTTTTTTTCCTTTTTTTACAATAGATTTATATATATATGCATTTTTTTTGTTTTTTTTCTTTCATTTTAAAATATATATGTGTATGTGTGTATGTATGTATATATGTATGTTTTGAATATATATACATATATGTGTATGTATATATGTATATTTTGGAGAAAAAGGAGGATGAGAAATAATCTATATTCTTTTGTTTTCGAATATATATATGTATATTTTGAAGAAGAGGAGGATGAGAAAAAGGAAGAGGAGGAGAGGAAGAAGGCAGTGAGGAGGTGGTGAAAGATTGTAGTATTTTGTTATGATTAATAATTAATTAATAGTTAACTTTTGGATAAAAAAATAAATGAGAAAGTGGTGAGTAGGGGTGTGCACGGTCCGGTTAACCGGACCGTTCACTCACACGGCAGACCGGACCGGACATATCGGTCCTTTAAATTTTGGGACCGGACCGGACCAAAAAGATATTGAAGACCGGACTGGACCAGACCGTTTTGATCAGCCCGGTCTCGGTCGGTCCACTCGGTTTGGCTTCACGCGTTCTCTTGGCCGGAAAACTCCATTTTTAGTTGTCGGAAAACACCATTTTCGTTGTTAAAAAACTCCATTTAAGCAAAACAGAAAGGAAAGAAAAATGAGAGAAATAAAGAAGGGTACCAACGAGGGGTTGAAGACGAGAATGGTGTTATGGACGTTGGCGGCAAAGATGGTGAAATCCGGCGCATATATGAGCGAGGAGGATAGTAAAAGATGAGAGTGACGGCTTGTATTTGGGTTTAGATTTAGGGTTTGAAAGAGAAAAATGGCCTGAAGATAGGGAGAGAGAGAATTTGAAAATAGGGAAAAAGGAATAGACAATGTGAGGAAAAGAAGGAGGAAAAGAAGGAAAAGAGGAGGAAAGGACGGAGGGGTAGGTGAGGGTTTTGAATGTCTCTGACTTTTGAGAGAGAGAGAGAGATATGTATATTTTTTAAATATATATTTTTTAAAATATATATATATATAACTAGTTCGGTCCGGTCCGGTTTTTTAGAGTTTTTTTTCACAAGACCGAAGACCGGACCGGTTAAGTTCGGTCCTTTAAAAATTGGACCGGACCGGACCGTTGTATATGTAAAACCCGAAAAAAACCCTATTATTTGGTCCGGTCCGGTCGGTCCAATCGGTCCGGTTCGGTTCTTGCACACCCCTAGTGGTGAGAATAAAATTTATTTTAATATTAATAAATTTTTTAGAAGAAAAAGGGTGCTTATCACTGCCTAAAATAAAAACGAACCAAGATCTACAATTGACGTAGTCTAGTAACATCCAGATTCGGAAACGACCATAAAAAAAAACACTTTGAATGTGACACGAAGGCTACATTGATTATTCATAATTGGGTAAACTTATCTTAACATGTATTATTAAGTTGGGTCTTGTCATTTAATAACAAATCAAGTGGTAGATGAATTTTTATTTTTATTTTTTGACAAAAGTGATAGACAAGTTCAAATACTAACTTACGCAGTGGTGTTTGAGTGAAAATGGACAAAAAAATAAAGGGTGGTGATAAATGCACCCCTTTTGTTGTCACTAATACCATCTATACCTTACATCATCCATTTTTAAAAAAGTTATCATAAACACCCCACTCCATCACCCTCTATTTTAATAACCATAATTATGTTAATACTCTCATGTCACTGGGGGAGTATCTTTATTGACATTCGACATTGAGTATCTCGAATTTTATCAATAATTTAAGGTATAACTCATTTTTTTAGATATATTCGTCCAATTTATAATAAATAAATGTATTAATACTCTCCCGTCATTAGAAAAGTGTATTAATTGGTACTCGCTCGACATTGAGCACATGGAACTTAAACAATAACTTAAATTACGGTCCATTTTTTGAAATATATTAATTCAATTTATAGTAAGTAAATGTGGTAAAACTCTACCGTCATTGAGTGAGTATCTTCATTGTTACTCGCTTAACATTGAACATTTGAAACTTAAACAGATCTGTGTGTATAATTTTTTTTTGTTTTTTTAGAATATATATATATATGCATTTTTAGTTTTTTTTTCTTTTTATTTTTTTGTTTCCTTTTAGAATATATATATGTGTGTATGTATGTATGTATATATGTATGTTTTGAATATATATATGTATATTTTGAAGAAAAAAAAAAGGATGAATAAGAATTTATATTCTTTTGTTTTAGAATCTATATATACGTATGTTTTGAAGAAGATAAAGAAGACGAGGAGGAGGAGAGGAAGACGGTGGTGAAACTTAAAAATTGTATTATTTTATTATGATTAATAATTAATTAATTGAATTAATAATTAACTTTTGGATAAAAAAACAAAATGAAAAAGTGGTAGAAATTTATTCTAATATTAATAAAAAATTTAGAAGAAAAAGGGTGGTTATCACCACCTAAAATAAAAACGAACCGAGATCTACAATTGACGTAGTCCAGTGACATCCAGATTCGGAAACACTTTGAATGTGACGCGAAGGCGACGGTGATTATAAGTTTTTAAGATTCATCTGCAACTATCACTTAAGATCAGATCAACCGATCGAAGCGAGAGCGAGTGAAGAAAGATGATCGTATGCGTCGCCGTCGTCGGCCACCAGGTATGCACTTTTTGGGATCATACTAATTTCAATCCATCATTCACATCTATCTATACAAACAACTTTTTTCTATGTAGCTATTCATCTAATTTTAAACTTGGTGCATCTATATCTTTATTATGTATATATGTATATGTATGGTATGTATTACTAATTTGAGTAATTTGGGGGTGAGCAGAACAACCCACTGTACATACAAAGCTTCACAGAAGCAGATGATGCCCTAAAGCTTCATCATATTGTCCATTGCTCTCTTGACGTTGTTGATGAAAGAGGTCCAACTCCCCCACCTTTCTATCTCTTTAAAACCATACACACACACATATATATACTGCACAATGCACACCATTTTGTATACTATGATCACTTGAGTTGATTTTGCTAATTTCTATATTCTATTCATGATGGTCTATGAGATTGGGAGAGGTGTTGGGAGTGTGCTTAAACGAGACTCGTTTGTGAGGGCAAGACAAATTTTAGATTTACCATAGGAGATGAAGATTAGGAGTTAGAATAAGGAATTTATGATTCTTAATGGGAGACCACGGGGGAATTTTAGGGCAATTAGAGCAGTTAGGCAAGTGATCCTTTAACCCTTTTAGGATTGCTATAGTTGTGGATACTTTGAGTGGGACAATGGAGGGGTTGAGTTTGGGACTTGATGGAGGGGCTTCATGTATAGTTTAGGGATGACACTAATCTCTTTTTCTTTTTCTTTTCTAGTGTGCATCTCCAGGGAGGAGAGTAGATTCAGGACTTGGTGCTTCTTCCAGAGTTTCTTTTCAAGTTGTTGGGTCTCAAAATTAATTTGTCCTATAGTTTTATGATGGGAATAAATGTTGGAAATTAGGTGGCTCTGCCACCTTGTCTACAGAGGATTCCCTTTAGGGGTAACCCGTGCTGCAGTGGCTTTTGGATATGGGTAAATGAAAAAGGTGCTTAGGTAGTTAGATGGTTGGTTGAAATGGATGTTTGTTGGGAGAAGGCAGGCTTTCTTTAGTTTTATCAGTCATTAGTGTTATTTCCAATTTTTTGTCTGTTTGATTGTTTTTAAGATTCCAGTAAATGTTATAAGACTACAAAAGCTAGTTCAGGGTTCCTTGTGGGGAGGATAAAAATTTACACTGAACAATTGGGACATACTCCATAGAAGTCGTAAGCAAGGTGGGTCGAGTGTGGATAATCTTGAAAAGAATAAACCGCGCTATTTTGGGCAAGTGTTATGGAGATTCCCAAACATGTATCTCTTTAGTGTTCAATTATTAAAGGGGAAACTTGGGCTGGAAAGGTGTTTGTTTAGAAGCCCCGGGATTTCATTCTACAAGGTTTTGATTCCTCGCTTATTCATGGCTTGTTGTGGGAGAGGAAATAAAATTCATTTTTGGGAAGACTTGTGAGCCATTGAGTCTCGTTTATTCTCTTTGTTCTGTAGCCTTTGTAGATTCTCTTTTAATTCCATTTGCTTGTTGGACCTTCTGTCTCTTGGAATTCAGGTTTAAGTTTTCTAGGAACCTATCTCTTTGAATAAATTATAATCACAGGGTGTTTGGAAATTTCAGCTATGTTTCCCTTGGTGGGATTCGTATGGCTAAGGATGTGGCCATGTGGGTGATATAGTGTGAAAATTCTTGTGGACTTCCTTCATTTCCTATTATTTAACTTTACGCAATGACTTGAAAATCCGGAACATCTTTAAAAGTATTGTTTTTGATCGTTTGGCTGCTGGGGATAGAGTCAATATGTGCAATTTCATCCAAAAGAGAAGACCTAATTCTGGACTATCACCCTTTAGGAACGTTTATGCTTTACACAACATAGATGGCAAGAATGTTGACCGAATTACACTACAAATATTCTAGTTTCTCTTTAGCATTATGGGTTCTTTTCCATAAACTTGGAGCCTTTTTTTGTTATAGAGGGGACAAGGATGGCACTTTTGTGGATAGTTTTGTTGTAGCGTGATAGAAGGACTTACGAAGTTGATTTCTGTTTGAAGTATTGAGTTGCCGGAGAAAGTGTACTTTTGGCATCTTTATCTTAATATTTTATGGGATTTATGGTCTTGACTATCGGAAACAAATAGGCTGAAGTGACATGTAGGGATAATTTTGAAGGATTACTTTCTGACGGGCCAATAACGAATGTTTGATTCTAAAGTCCTGATATATTTTTTTCTTGGTCTTGATTTTTTTCTGTTTGTAACACTTTGTGCTTGTACTCAGAGTTCTGCCTCCTCCTTTGTAGGTTTTGTTTTTGTTTATCTAGAAAAAGAATGCCAAACATGTTCTCGGGCTTTTGAAGTATCTTGCTTCTGTCAGTCTGCTTATATACATGTTCAATGGCTGACGCTTGTTTAATTTACAGTGAACAATCCAAAAAAATCTGGACCAACGCTGAATGAGACATTTCTTGGTCTTCTTTATCCAACTGAGAATTACAAAGTGTGAGTCTGTCACAAAAAATAAAAAAATATGATAAGTGCATACTCGCATGATTTTCCTATCTGCATGCTCTATTGATCTCAAACTGCTAATTGTCTACAGGTATGGTTATCTGACGAACACAAAGGTGAAATTTATATTGGTGACAACAGACCTTGATGTTCGAGATGCAGACGTTAGAAATGTGAGTATTACTCTGGTCTGGTGAAGTTTCTCGCTCTCCTGGAAATATGATACTCATATATTTCTATGCCCAGGTTATATGGCCATGGATTCGTGTTTTTTTATGTAATTCGCGCCTTGGTCTAGTAATAACCTGGGGCCCATTTGTGGAGAGAAATTGCGAGTTTTCAAAACCGTCTTAAATAAAAGGATTTTCATATTACCAACTAACAAGTCAAAAGTTATTGTAACACTATCAAGTGCTTGCATGATGCTTGTGGAGGGAGTTAGTTTAGAATTAGGTCAATCTTGTGTACCATTTGGGTTTGGTGGGTGGGTTATTACTTATTACTTGCCCGTTGCTTGCAGATTTTGGTTAAAAAGTTGGAATGCCAAACTAGAATTGGTTGGGAGTGTTGGGTCCCTTACTGGGAAAAGGTGAGAGTTGTGAGAGATGAGGTAAGAGTAAGTGAGAGAGTTTGCATCATGCGGGTCCCATTTTGAAGTAACAGTACATTCCCTCCATCCCATCCCAAATCAAGAGTCAGAGTCAGATTTGGAAATTCAATATTCCAATCTCATAATAGCTGAATAAGTTTTGATCCTGGCCTTAAATTAAATTAGCTTTCTGTTGAAAAGGTTGACGGTCAAATTGCAACCATTAATTTTAGAACAAGGTATATATTAGAAAACTATATGGATATAAACCCAGGGGTTGCCACAGCGGTAAGGGCGAACTTGAGACTGTGTGGGTAGGCGCACGGTCTCAAGTTCGATTCCCCGCTGCTTGAAACCTTTCTTGGGCCACTGGGGGGCGTCTCCTGGTCAAGCAACCGGGCCTCATGGGATTAGTGGGGGAGGGGCCCCAATAGCCTTGGTTATAAAAAAAAACACTATATGGATATATTCCCTATGTCCCAAGTTACTTGTCCACTATTTCCTTTTGGGAAGTCCCAAATGAGGGGTTCAGTTTCCTTTCCGGGAGATTAATCAATGGACCAAATGCTACAATAGTAAACAAGTTTTCTTCTACCCAGTGTTTTAAAAGGCGTTTGAGGCGCACGCCTCGAGGCGTTTGAGGCGTTCTGCAGTGAGTGCAGTGAGAGAGAGAGAGACATTCTGCTCAGGTAGGGTTTCACGGTGGAAGAAGAAAAAGTAGCAGCAGCTAGGTTAAAATGGAAGAACGAAGAAGAAGAAATGAGATTGAGAGAGACCAGAGAAGGGAGGAGACTTACTCGAAATAGAGAGTTTCAAGGAGGGAAGCTCCAATCTTGATGGCAGTGGTGAATTTTGAAGAAGAGAGGGATGTGCGGATGGGAGAGAGGAGAGGAGAGGAGAGTGGCTGCTGTCGTATATTCTCAAATGGAGAAGACGTTATGAGATATTTTTTATATTTAGGTTTTTATAAAGACCAAAATGACTTGTGTGTCCTTGGTCATTTAAAATATTTACCATGGGTCCCTTAAATTTGTGAGATTTGCTCTTTCTTTTCTTTCTTTTTTAGAGCAAATTACTCTCTTTCTTTTTTAAAAACAAATTGTTACTTATTTAAATGATATTTAATATTTTGACAAGTAACCAAAAATAAATAAATAATACATTTAGTTAAAATTTTGCTACATAATGTAATTTAATATATATATATAAAGTAATTTAATTTATGTTTTTTGTGATTTTATTAGACAAAAATAAAATAAAAATGAGGCTTACGCCTCAATACGCCTCGAAACTTACGCCTCGCCTCGTCCGGGCCAAACGCCTCAAACTCGCCTTTTTGCCTTTTAAAACATTGCTTCTACCATTGATTATGTTGAAATCAGCGTATCCTCAGAAAAAAGTGTAAAAGTCAAACACGATCTCTTAATTTAGGACGGAGGGGGTAATAAATATTCATATTTTACATTTGTAGCAAGTATACCTCTAACTTTTACCTTTTATGTTTGTTGGAAACTCTTAAACCAGTTTTTCAGGAGGTTTCACTCTGCATACGTGGATGCAGTTTCAAACCCATTTCATGTTCCAGGCAAAAAGATAACCTCAAGAACCTTTGCTGAAAGGGTCAGTACAATTGTCAAGTCATTTGGGTTAAGTTCTAGTGGGTGAATGACCGAGTGCTCGGTGCAGGAGTAAACCTCATTTATAGAAAAGGTGGCATCTGTTCGATTTCATTGGCTGTGTTATTCCGCTGTAGGTTCTTGCTCTATAGTGGTTGAAGCTATTTTAGCTAAATGAGAATTTGAATCTAAAGAGATCATTTGTAGATTACTGCATGTAACAATCCTTTTCATGAAATTGAAATGGAAAATTTCTGACTATTGAAGTTTTTCAGTGATGTTTTTTTCCCTTACCCTGGTCAAATTATTGCATGTAACAATCCTTTTCACGAAATTGAAATGGAAAATTTCTGATTATTCAAGTTTTCAAGATGTCTATTTTTCCTTTTCCGTAGTGCAGACAGATGATTGAATCTACCTACTACGGTGGGCATTTTGGTGTCCGTAAAAATAGAAAGATTTTAATGTTTGTAAGATTCTACAACAACAACAACAACAACAAGCCTTTATGACATGGTTTGTAAGATTCTGATTTCAAAATTTTAATTTGTTTTGAAATTCCATATAATATGATGTGGTGGACGAAATGTCGCACTTGTATTCGGCCTCACCAAAAATAAAGATGAACACTCAGAGAACTGATGTTTTAAAGATCCACTTGAACATTCTGTCTATTATTATTCTGTCACCAATTTGCTGAATTCTTGTTAGCTTTATGATCCATAATTTAATTTTCTTTTTCAAAATACCACTTCCTTTACCTGTGTTTTAGAAAACTAATTCTAGAGACTTTGATAGTTGATACCCCTCAACTTGTTGCACTGTTCATTTATACTCCCACTTTTCAAAATCCCTTTCAATTATACCTAATATGAGGCTTTTGAAACACTGGGAAGGTTTTCCCTTTTGTGAATTTCTAAATGGAAAAAGATATATAAAAAAAACTAATTTTAATTATAAGTTGAAAAATAAGTTTACACATGGAGTGAGACACCCTATATCTAATGTTCATTTTTCTGTCCTCCACCCTTTACTTTTTGTGGAAAAATCTTGTTCTTAACCCCTCAGAAAAAAATTCAAGTATTTTTCAACTTTTCACACAAATCAATTATTTTTTCGACCATTTTCTATGTTGCTGTCAAATGGAACCTAAATATCTTCTTTCTACTACCTATTAATGACATGGATGTGGAGGGGATCAACTCATGACCTATATCCCTTATTAGAAGCGACAGCACTGGCCTCTGGCCTAGCCTAGCTGTTAAATCCCAACCAGGTTATTCCAGCACTAAAACTAGATGAAATCTATTTTGAAAATCAGTCCAATTGCATAAAAAAGGTAAGCTCGTTTTGCCATCAAGATTTGACCATAAAGTGCATCCTAAACAGCAAATGTTTAAATAGAGGGAAATGGTAACAAGAGGACAATATCCCACAGTATGTTTTCAAATGGCCAACAGCAACTTACTACTCAGTGCCCCAAAACAAGGAAACAGACACAACACAAATCAAGAATATAAAGCAAAAAAAGCTATCACATGCGATAGTCCATGATGGACGGGGAATCCGAAAAGATGGTTTTGTGAAATAACACAAAGAAAGCATATGCATCATATTAGAACTCATCATCATCTTCCTCAGCTATATGCTTGGCAAGCTCTTGTTCCTGCTGTTGTCTCTCTCTCCTCTTCTCCGCGCTTTCTTTCTCCTTGTGGGAATTTGGTGGAAATCGAAGGGCGCGGACCGCCTCATTATGCATATTAAGACAGAAAGCTATCCTAGAGTTGAACGCAATCTGAGGCTCATTTGTAGAGTAAATGTCCCCCGTCTCCTTCGATACCATCCACCCGTTTGCATGATCCAATGTAGCATCAATGGCACCGTCTCGGATCGCCTTGGACACAATGCTCTCGGCATCCGCAACTGGGTTTGGTGAGTCCAATCTCAGCTTTTTGGCAACATCGACCAAGGAAATGCGGGAGTAAGATATACTTATGTTTCGGAGCCCAGTCCTTATGACATTGTGCCTCAGCCTAACGATCAAGTTGTGGGTCCGGTCTGCGGTGAAAGTACTTGAGAATTTATCAGCCACGGTTCTAAACAGCTCGAGGTCTCCAATTCGAACAGCCTGAAAGGACATATATTAAATTGAGATTCAGTCACAAAGGATGTGTTTGAATGGAAGCATGGCAAAAGGCTAGAAAACGATTAAAACTCTAGGCAGTTGAACCGTGAGCAATTGGTCTCAATGGAAAATGCTCTTTGAAGAAGCCTGACTGCCTTACCTTTTGGGGTGCGTTTGCTTGGGTTACGTGGAAAAGAAATGGATTTCATGGGAGTAACTCCATGCAGAAAAGTTGGAGGTGGTTCTTCAGTTACTTGGAAATGAGAAATTAGGCTATAACAAATTGTACCATTGAAACCGATTCTATGGATGATTATGTAATCAAACTCCCCTAAAAATAGAATACATGATCTTTGAGCATTTTTCATACAAGTTAGTGTTATCAAATATATCCTTTGGATAAATCAGAACACCAAACGATAAAAAGTAAAAGACTCTAGGGAGTAGAAGCAAACTTGTCCTTAAAATATGTGCAATATTCTCCATGGAACCAAATTTCTTGGGGGAGGAGACAACTGAAATTATGGCTCTTTAAAGAATTGGATGGGTATGGCCATCCCACTGAACTTTATTTGCATGAAAAAAGATGGGTGTCAAACGCCATGAAAAATATGGAAAACTGAAGGAAAATATTCATTTCCCTTGGAAACAGTGTCCCATCAAACACCCTCTGAAGGTTCACCTATTCAAGCCAAGTTTTCAAATTCAATAGATTCAGCACTTATGGGTTTTTCAAATGGGGTTGAACTCTAGCAAACATTGAATAATGTTCAGATTTGTGTTGTTTAGACTCACATTTGTAAGCTCAAAATATGGCCTCAATGCCTTCTCCATACCCTTCTGCATAAAAACAGTTCGCTCAGGGATCTCCCCAAGCAGTAGCCGGACGATCACAGCCCACTTATTGCATTGAACTCTGAAACCAAGAGCTGCTACAGGGGCTTTCCTAGCAGCTTGGAGGAGGGACTCTTTTGCATCTGTATACTCTAGCTGAATCGTCCTTATCTTTCCAAGGTAAAAGAGGTACCTACAGAACTGGAAGAGGAAAATAAACAAGGCACAATCAGAACAGAACAAGTGGATTGCAGAGAACAATATACAAAGATGCCATGACAAGGATTCGCCAAAGCCTTAATACAACATTAACAACCATTAAATAAAATGCACTGAAAAAATTATGTACAGAAATCACTCATCTCTGAGCTATTAAAATCATCACCTCAGTCCCTAGCTACAACATATGAAACGCTTGATGATAATAATGAATAATATACTATTAAAATTCTAAGAATATGTGAAAAAGAGGAGAATGACAGCGTCATTGAGAATGAGGAAAAAGGTAGTAAAAAGAAGAGACACACAGAAGAAATTCATACAGCTAGAAACTTTAAAAAACCAAAAATCTAACTTCATTAGACTAGACATATTGCAGCAGGAAACCTGAATTCCCGTTACTGACTCGTAATTGCGGTGGCTAGCAGCGCACACTAAAATTTTGTTGAGATTATGCAAAGACAGCGATGGTTTGGTGATAACACATAATAATCGCTCCAACAGAAATTAAGTCCCTGTTTGACTTCACACTTTCTAAAAAACACTAATTACAATAAAATTATTGTAAAGAATAAAACTGTTACCTCGCCTTCAATTTAGTAGTACTTGATTGTAAAACTGTAGTTTTAATTTGAGACATCCTGAAAAGGAAATGGGGAATCTTGATTTGGAGTGAGAAGAATGATCAGAAAACCTGAATGAATCTAATAACCAATTTGAGTCCTGAGCCAGCATCTGCTGGGAAGAACCGATTAGCATATATACCTAGCTTAAACTTTCAAAATATTTGCATAGCCAAAGCTATGGTCTCCAACAACTGAACATAAGACCCTATCCATGTTTAGACAATCCAAGATGAATGCATTGACCAAATAAAATAAAACACTATCTTTTCTGAACACACCAAATGTCAAGTCTAATGAAGAAACCCATATAAACAGATCATCAACCAACTTAAATCCCAACTCGAGTTGGAGTGCTGGACTAACGTATCATAGAATGAGTTAATGAACCCGGCAGTGACAGAATTAAGATATAAGCATGGTAACCGACTTGAGCCCTCAGCCAGATTTGCCTGAAAGCTCCACTTGCCCTACAATGAAGCAACCTTGTAACTGATCATAGTTTCAGCACATAATGCAGAGCCACACCTCATGAACACATCAAACGTTAAATCTGTATTATTCAGATCTTTCAATTCATAAATGCAGAATATCTTGGACCTCTGAATGGGTATAAACTGCCTTTTTTTTTTATATTTCCTAACATTTTACGACTCTTCATTTGATATAAGTTTTATAACCTATCATACTGCACGATGATGTTTTTCGTCAAACATGTATTAATGTAAAGTTTGGGCCCACCAACATAAATTTTTTGTCTTCCTAGTGAACAATAAGGAAGGGTTAAAAACATGCAGAACACCAATTCAGACAACTACTGCAGCAAAGCATCTGAGCAAAAGGGAAAAATGCTCTATAAAAACTGGTGTTGATAAAATTAACACAGAACTACTTCAGGAGTTACCTGCTGATTCGAATGAGCTTCGAAACGTGGTGCCTTAGACCTCAGCTTCTCAGCTTGATCATATAAATTATAATGGAGATAATTGCGAAGTAGTAGATTGAGAAGGGTTTCCTGCATATTAGCACGTCAAACATAAGAAATAAGTTGGAAAACATCAACAAATTGCTTATACAATTGGAAACAAACCTGGCCCAACTCATCATGGCGCAATGTTGCAATCCGGTGCAAGGCAAGGAGATTACTGTCAAATGATAAATTTAATAAGACAGAGAGCTAACCCAGAAAACAAGGAAAATAAAAAGAGGAAAGACAACAAAACAAATTGTTCCTTCATTTCTATCCGAACATACAGAATATAAAATCGTACTCCGCCTGCACATTACTTTACTGCCTCACGGAAAATTACTAGCGTCTTTTGACATTACGTGTGCCCATGACGCTTTGCATCTATGACAAGTTACCAGTCCCTTCGACAATAGTTATATCAATAACGACAGTACATCACCCACACTACTACTACAGCAGTATTAAAATTTTACAAATTACAACTAGTAACGAACATATTTTAAATAGATTTCTTTATATTTCTGATGCCTTCTCACCTTCCCTACTCTTTTACAAAGCAATCTGAACAGCAAAGTTTTTTTCCTATCATGAGCGGGGTTCAAATAAGGGGAATACAACAAAATAGAGATAATGGGAGAAATTGAAGTACAATAAAATAAAATAAATAATCATCTGGTAAAACTGCAAAATAATTTGAGGAAAAAAGAAAAACACACATCCCCAAACCTGTGAATACCAATACCTATGCCACTACCCACGACTATGGTTAATTATCTAAGTGTTCGGGGAATATCATCATGCATTCAGGACGTTCCTCTCATGCTTTCAGTACATTGTATCATGCCCATACTGTGCATATGAGCTTGCTAGTACGATTGGGCATATTTACTCCATATCCCTTGCACCTGGGGTAAATCTCAATCACCACCCAGGTTCATGTAAGAGAGATTTAAAAAAAATCGTGTTTGTATACACACACATATAGATGCTTAACAAAAATGTAAGAATAATGAATTGATAAGATACAGAGCTCACCCACGAATTTCAGCAAGATCGCCAGTAAGTTCATAGCTAAGAGAGTAATAGAAATAGAGCCTAGACGCTAGAACATCAACAGTGCGCTTATTTAGGTTCTTCAGACGGGCAATGCTTGAGGAGGAACAAGCTTTAGCCTGACGGACAAAGGAAGCCATTAACATGGCTTCATGAGCAATAGAAGTTCAATTAAGGAAGTGCCATATAATCAAATAGTATCATACCTCAGGGTACTTCTTCTGATCAATCAAAAATATTAGCACGAGCAAATAACAGTAAATCTCAAGTTCAGGTAAAGAGTGCTTCACTGGAGCCTGAGTCGTAGAGGAAGCGGTATCGACTTCCATATCATGCTCATCTTCCTACAAACATTAGCAACAATTGTAAGTTAGGGTTATGAAAAAGGCTAGCATTTACTTAACTAAGACAATGGACAAAGAACTCGTGGAGCTGGTCACTTCTACTTTCATAGGAACACATAAATAAAAACACATATAGATGCAGTTCATAATATAGTGTTGTTTGACATGGAACAAGCAATTCAACAACTTCACTATTAGTAATTTCAAAGTCAGTTCAAGAAAACTTGTGGAAATAAAGTAACCTGCAAGCAATTAAGGCCAAACAAACAATATAGTGGAAATAGGAATTGAGGTGGAATAAACTACTACCTTGGGCAAATATGAAGATAATCTAGTGAGTGCCTCAGATCCAGGCGAAAGTGCAAAGTTAAGGAAGGCAGAAACTACAGAGGCCTTCAGCTTTCGCCTCAATGCAATGGTTAGGCGAACAGCCCTCACAATCCGACGAACCTCCCTCGCATAAGCTCCGGTCTCAATCAGTGACGAAATCTCCTTCAACTCTGAAGTATACAAAATTTAAATATAAAAAACAGCTATCAAATTTCGTAATCCAGTCTCAAAAGAGAGTAAATTGATTGATTATTACGCTGCAGAGTTGAGGGACCAGTTGAGGAGACGGAATTTGAAGGAGCTGGGAGCTCTTTCATCTCAACATCTTGAGTCATGTTGCTGAAACTCTGCGATATAAAACTCAGTGAACGAGAAATTAAGGTTTACGATCTGTATTACAGATTCACAAAGATTAGAAAAACAGACACCAGTGATTCGGAATTCACAAGGATTAGAAGAAGAATAACAGACCTCAGCGAAGGCGAACTTCAATGGAGATCAATCGAACTGGAGCGATTAGAGAAACCTAGGGTTTACTGGCTTTCACTGCAAGTCAAAGAAATGAATGAGAAAAAAAAAATCAAAATATATAGAGAGAGCGAAAAGAGATAGATGAGGGGGTAAAGGGGGATAATGAATCGAACCTGAGAGATACCTTGATTGCGATTAGGGGAAACCCTCCTTCTCTCGAATTATAATTATAGGGTTATTACCTTTTGAGTATTTTCTTCTAAATATTGTTGTATTGTATCGATTTTGGACACAGCGTTAGTAAAGTAAAACTAAGTAACAAAAGAAATAGTTGGCGCAAATTACAAATCCATTTTATTTCATAAAACTTTTATCTTATTTATTTCGTTGTACTGCACTAAATATATACATATTATATTGATCTGAAAAGAATCCAATTACTATTGTAAACAAAAAAAATATACTGGCTCGACCGTATAGAAGCTAGGTAATGTGCACATACTCAAACACCGAGTACGAGTATGTGCATATTATCTCGGTCCTATACGGCTGAGCTAATGTTAGAGTATTTTGATATATATAAGTAGTGCTTACCTAAAAAATGGAGTAATGTTATATACACGCATGATTTGTAGTCAAGATACTATAGTAGCCACACCACCACATTTTACATCATTAATGATCAAGAGCACCCAAAATTTTAAGTATTGAGTCAGTAGTTTGTTTTCGAACTTTGATATTCGTTTCAGTAACGTTCCATCGACTTGACCTAAACGATAATCTTTGGTTGAATTTTTATTTCTAACTCAGTAAACTATTACTAAATGTGAACCTTCAAGTCGGCAACTTACCATCAACTTGTATTTTATGTAACTGGGCAACCAATATCTAATTTTGTAGTCACAATATCAAATAATTTTATAGTCCTACAAATTATAAATGTATAACATCACCTTAAAAATGAGATATTTGATTTATTTGATATGTGCAATTACATATTTAACCTCATAGCCACATTTCTTGAGAATTATTTATTTATTTAAAAAAAAAACATTGGCAAGTTTTTGTGGTATTTGTTCAGAATTTGATTGTTGAATCTGAAAATTAAGGGTACATTTATTTCATTGTTTGAATCTGAATATTGATTATGTAGTCTTAAAACATAATCTAAAACATTTATTTGAACATATTATATTTAAATGCTGAATAAATGTTGTTTAAACAAATTTGCATTTATCTTCTTATTTTATAACAATGACTATATTTAAATGAATAAGGGTACGTCTTTAAAAAAAAATTAGAACTTCAGGACTAGAAGGCAGGGATGTCCCTTATCTTTTCAAAAGTAAATAAATGTTCAAATGTAAATTTTTAAATCAATCAAATAAAATTAAAACGTTTAGTCTGAATGGACCAAACTTAAGATTTAAGATAATCAATTAAACAAGCTCTAAGTCAAATCTTTTGTTCAGAAACACATAATCCTTTAACATATTTTTGGGAGATAATTAAATTAAACTCAAAACTCATTTGTCACACATCAGCAAACTCAGCGAATTTCAAGCATTCTATGTTCCTTTAAGTTACTGAAGGTCTACTAATTCATCAACTTTTTAAAACACCTAAAAACCATATGATATTAAATATTTTTTTTATTTTTTTTCAGTTGTATAAGAATTTACATAACAAAAACATACATGCAATAGCCTCAAAGTACATTTGTGACATTGACGAGCATCAGAGACCAGAAGAGAAGGGTATTTGCCAATTGCCATTAATCTTATAGTATAATTGTAACACTGACTAGATACGAGAGTATTGGATTCAACAATATCAATTTAAATCATTAAACCATGGTACACTATTGATGAACAAGTCTCGAGAACAATCAAACATCTGATTTCAAATCACACACACTGATTAAAAACACTTGTTTTCTATTTATTAGTATCAAAATCACCTTTTCAAATCATACACGCTGATTAAAAACAATTGTTTTCTATTTATTATTATCAAAATCACCTTTTCAAATCATACATGCTGATTTCCAAAATCAAATGGGCAAAATACGAAGTACACGCATTCTATCCCCACCCCAAAATCTCATTTTTTGTAAAATTATGGACTATACTTTGCAAATTTTTTATTATAAATACACACATATCTTACTTGAAGATCGAAAAGACGAATTGAATGCCTGACACCTTTTCGATTTGTAACTTAATCACTGAGCATTCGAATCAATTAGTTTTGTATCAATTATGTTTAAGATGTTGTTTCATCCATAAATACTCCCATTTTACACCAACTTTTATTTGCTTAACAAAAGAAACTCACAACTTTGATTTTTTTCAAAAAACATCACAAACTGATTTTCTAATAAACGACAAATCAAAAGAATCGCCGCCTATAAGGATTGGCGTTAAAAACACGAGTTCAATGATGAGAGGGGTTAATTGAGAGGGAAACGGGTTGTAGTAATTTGGAGGAGAGGACCCCCTTAATTTTTATATTACTAAAAGCTACTGTCCAAAAATAAAAATAAAAAATAGTTCTGGTCACCTTCCATGATTATAAAATATTAAAATTTAGTTATGGGCCTTCCGTGATTATGAAATATTAATGAATCTCGAAGGAGAAAATATAAATTGCATATTACTACTCAGAAACAAAAACGAATAAAGAATCTTTGAAATTTACCAATTGAAATAAAGTGAAACAAAATATTTTTGTCGTTTGCATTTCTTATTTAAAATAATTTGTTAAAGAATAATGACCGTATCACAAAATTCAATAAAACTATTTTTCAAAATCAACAATATAAGAACAAAAATTAAGATAGAATACTAGAGATTATGAAATTATTTGAAAAACACATTTAAAAGATAATCTTGTCGAAAAATTACTGTAATGCTAGTATGCACCTTTACAGTTTGCACAGTGTACATGCAGTTTGGGAGTCTTCAACTCCCCAAATTCGGTAAGAATGTCATTAGTTTTAATGTTTTAATAAATAAAACTACAACCACAACATAACAGCTTTAAAACATCTTTCAGATAAAATTTAAATTTCTACATCAATCCACAACACTTGGGGGCTAAGGCGCTGGAAAGTAAAACGACAATGGGATTGACAAAGCAATTACTCTTTAAATCCCATGGATTGTAAAATGTCTACACTTGAGTTTTCTCATATGAAAACCCCGCTAAGCTAAACCACAAAATGAACATTTTTCCAAAAGCTCTATTCAGATCTGATCCAACCGAAAACCAAACTCTAATCAAAACGCTGGAGAAGCCATACAAACACGCACGCATAAGACCCGCCACTGCGTTTATAATGCCCATTTTTATCAGCTGTCGGGGAATTTAGCCTCATAATTCTGGGGCAGCTGCACAAATGTCAATGGATGTGAATTTTCATTTTTATTTCTATTTCAATGGGAAAATAAATAAGCTAAGGGTATGAGAAAAAGTTACCATAAATGTTGCAGTGATCATCTTCCCAGCAAACCATCTCCCATGGAGCGCACGCTGGGCGCTTATTGCAGCTTGCGTGTTTTCAAATCGCAAGTATACAAACCCAGCAGTATTCCTGTTGGGCAGACAAAGTGGTCAGATTGACTAGCACAAGCAGGATGTTTACTTAGCCAATAACCTAGCTTTGAACACAATGGTGTATTTCCATCCATATTCAACACAATTTCAAGGTCAAACTACAAAATGAAATGTAACATGTAATATGGTGAACTAGAAGATTCACATCATCACAAAAAAATTGGACGAAGATTATATGGTGGGGGGTGCATAGAACAGAAGCTTACTTGTCCACATAAATATGCTTTAGAGCACCAAACTTTGAACATTCATCTTGAACGTCGTCTTTAATGTCCAAATCGAAATCTGGCTCTTGCTGCAAAAGATAAAATCATAAAAGAGCAAGCCGCAAAAGGAAGAAAGAATATAATTTGTTAAATGAGGTTTGTCTTACTGACCTCTAGGCTTGGATCAAACATGTTCTTCAACAGCAAACATTCACTAGGAACACCAATGGTATCAACGGAAGGAACGGCAATACCAGCAGCTGAAAGACCTGCTGCACCAGGCAATCCTGCAAGTGCAGGAACAGGAGCCTGACCAAGAGGAGAAACAAGGGAAGAAACTCCGAGAGGGGCACCAAGACTCGGTACTGTCGGTAGTGCAAGGCCTGCAGGACTATTAACAGCTGTGCCTAATGAAGCAGTAACGCTGAAATGATGGAAACAAGTGTTGGATGAAAATATATATATACTTTAAAAGAATTAGAAATGTCGCAGAGAGCCAAACCTCGATGCTGTCCCACTACGGTCCAGTTTCTGCATAAGAAGTGCTCGAGAACGTGCATTCAGAGACTGAAAAATCATTTAAACCTTAAGGTCAGCCCATGAACGTATATGTATTTATACACATTTGATAACAAAATAAGAAAGAAAATGAAAAACCATTATTACTATATATAACACCATTTTAAAAAGATGAAAATGCATTAAGGAGGATTTGCTAACCAGACCACCACCCTCGTCATCATCAAAGTCGCCAGGATTTGCCCCACCATCTTGAATTCCAGCTTGATCAGTAATGGCTGAGACCTATTAATAAGGGCAGTAATGAGATAAAGAGGAATGTCGAAGAATAAATTCAAGGTAAAGGGTTTCAAATACATTCAACATTAATGACTTGCTGGATAAAAGGCACCTAAAGGGCTATCTGAGACCCTAAATCTATGAACAAAACAGATTGGAACTGGCAGCAGAGTTACCTTGATTGCTCGACCTGCAATCTCCAACTGCCCATTCAAGCTCTCTGCAGCCCTAGCATCTTCAAGGCGTGCAAACTGCAACAAAACCACATTCTATCAACTTACAAACGAGTTTAGAATACCAGGACATTTTGGTCATTTTAAATGATCCAGAGATTATTACTCGGCACTACTTTCTTTGATGAGGTGTCCAAGCTTTTGTCAGGTATCACCAAAACCTTTGGAACTTCCTTTCCTCAATATAGCTAACTTAATTACATTTTGATTTTTACATTAATAAATGCTAATAAACATGATAAACCCATACTCACCTGAATAAAACCATAACCTTTGCAATTCCCGGTGTCTGGGTCAGTAGGCAACTGCACCAGCTCCACAGCACCAAATGGTTCAAAGACCTGAATATTAAACCCAAAAAAAGGACTAGTATTCATCAGCTATTCACAGAGAGCACAATAGTAAATGACCTATAACATCTTCATAGAAACGAAAACACCAGATCTGAAGAAATGTAGTATGCCTGAGAGGAGACAATGAATGACAAATATACTCATGAAAACTAATGAGATGACTAAAAGGCACATCGTGCTAAAAAATAAATTGCCTTGTGTACAAGGACACAACTACTGGAGAAAATTTATAATAGGAAACAAAATGCATGTTCAGGGGCTAATAAAACAGTGGCATAAAGCAGGATACTGAATGCCACACAATGAGAATATAATCAAAAATAAAATTCACAAAATGAAAATTCCAAAATTTACATAATAAGACTACAAGAGTTTATATATATATATAAAACAATTGTTTATTTTAGTTGTTGGATGTGTGTGTATATATAACAATGTATAAGTGCATAACCCATGCCTATGGCACTAGTTTCATGCATATAAACTTATTCATACCCAGCGACTAGATAATTGCCTAGTTGAAACCAAAATAAAATTTACAGGATTAAGAATTCCAAACTAGAATACTCTTTTACCTGTCGAAGTTGATCTTCTTTGATATTGTAATGCAGATTGCCAACATACAGCTTTCTAGCTCCCCCTGAATACGGGCCAATTAGCCCACCTGCACTTCCACCAGCAGATGCAGTAGACTGAACAAGATTCTTTTCCGCTTCTGACGGCTTAACCATCACTGGTTGACCAAGAAGAGGCTGACCAGAGAGTGCTATTGCCATGGGTACAGACATTGCATCATAAAATTCGATATACCTGAAGAGAGATCTTTTTAGCATCATGACTATATCAGATAAACAAAATCGGAATGTGAAGATAAAGCTTGTTCTGCAAATATTACTACATGGAGAAGAAGGAAGAATGGCAATAGGAACTATGTTCAATGAACTATTGATTTGAAAATGGAAAACCCCCGAATCCCTAGTGTAGGAACGCATTTTATGCTATCATTTACCATCCCTTTGCCACTAATTAAGAACCTCAATATGACTGGACTTTCTCTTGGTTTAGCAGGGTAGGAAACCTAAGGGAGAATGGAGTTAGATATGGAAGGGGGGAGAAATTAAATGGTAGACTGGAACCATATGAATCCTGGTCAACAGTACGGGGCTTGCAAATATGCTGAAGAGAAGAGGTAATGTGGCATTGGAAGGTGAAGGGAAGAGATCAACAGTGGTGGATTATGATTTTATTTTTCTTTTTTGAAGCAATTGGTCAGGGTAGGATGATGAAATAACGCATATTCAACCACAAATTGTGGTATAAAAAGTGTGATAATGGAATTTATGCAAAGACAATCCTCAAAAAATGCAACAGCTATGAAAAAAGAAGGGAACAAATAACTTAAATCAAACCAAGAAGAATGATATTTACCCAACGCCTTTTGAACGTCTTGAATTGCGGTCCATTATGAGGCGTACATCGCGAACCTGAAATTAAAAACGGTACTTTATAAATGTTTGAGAAGGATAACATCAATATAACGCATGCATATTCACCTATGATGCGTGGATTCTTTGGCAAGTATTCAAATTTGAACAGTAAGTCTCCAGTTTTTCAAATAAATTTGATTACGAATTCTTGTGGGATTCTTGAAGACACTGCAAGAACCCCTAAGCCACACGCATTTGTACTTCGTAAATATTCAGTATACATTATTGCATCGAGAGGTCACCCACATCATTCTCTAATAAATTTCGGTTAATTGGAAACCTTAAATAACAAATATGATACGAAGTCCTAGTCAACTTCTTTCAAGTTGGCCTATCCTACATAATATCAGCTAAAACTGCGCAATAAATCTTCGACATTGACAAGAATAGCATCAATAATCAACTTAGCGACTGATAACATGCCATATCAGGACCAAGAAAAAAAGGGTATACCTTGCCAGCCCTGGAGAAGAACTCGTACACATCTCTTTCATCTGCCTTCAAGCATATCTGTCAGTTTTGTACGCAGGAATACAAAAGTCAGATAAGTGCCAGCAGTAAAAACAGACAAAACAACACAGAGAAATTTTGAGTTTGCACCCTCAGTTATTTTTTCTTTGGGTTTGCACCCTGCCGTTAGTTTAAAATGTTAGTCTCAGTTAAGAGTTAAAACAAACAGACCATCTTGCCCCTTGTTGTACACGTGAGTAGCACATGTTTTTCAGAGCTTCACCACACCTTCCAAAAGATTCAATTCTTATTGGAAGATTGCACCCGCGAAGGCTCGAGGATTTGGATTCTCATGAAATCTCATTTCGTATCCACGCAATTTCGGGTTTTGATTCGGACCCTGGCAACAGCTCTGGATGTTCTTCCATTGGGATCCATTGATGTGTCATTTGAAGTTAAAGAATTCGTTGAGCTTGTTTCGAAGCAAGCCTGAAAGATGAAAATAAATCTTCACCCGGAAGATGAAA
The DNA here is from genome assembly GCA_021464415.1 of Lonicera japonica. Taxonomy (NCBI): domain Eukaryota; kingdom Viridiplantae; phylum Streptophyta; class Magnoliopsida; order Dipsacales; family Caprifoliaceae; genus Lonicera; species Lonicera japonica. The sequence goes on along the minus strand of CM038467.1, from coordinate 16,730,367 downwards.
GCGCCATGATGCGGGTTATTCTGACTCTGAATCAATTTGAGAACAGATTTGAGCCGGACCCGAGTTCCATCAAGTGGGTTCTCGATTATCTTCGGTATTAAAAGCTGGAGTGAGAAAGAAGCGCAATTATTGAGCAGCCTAGTTGGGCTAATGAGCTACAGCAGGGGCACTCTGTTCGAAAACATGGATTTTGAGTACACGGATCAATCAGAAGGGAGATCAAATCTTGAAACGATTACATTCTTGAATCCCGAGGATTTTCAGTGCCCGATTTCTCTCGAGCTAATGACGGATCTGGTGACAGATCGACTGGTCAGACTTACGATCGAGCTTCAATTCAGAAATGGCTTAAATCAGGTAACCACCTGTGTCCCAAAACAGGGGAAAAACTAACAACCATGGAATTAGTTCCGAATTCGAGCCTTCGGAAGCTTATTCATCAGTTTCTTGCTGATAATGGAGTTTCAATCACCAAACCAAGAAAGAAGAACCGCGATATATCTAGGACTATTGTACTGGGCAGTCCATCCGCAGCTGAATCGGTCAAATTTCTTGCTCAATTTCTAGCACAAAAGCTTTTGAATAGCAATGAGGATGAGGAAAATAAACAGCTTACGAAATTCGCTTGCTAGCAAAATCAAATATTTTCAACAGGTCTAGTCTGATCAAAGCTCTGAAAAACATAGCACAATTGAGTATGGTAAAACAGAGCTGCGGTCTCGGAGTTCTTCAAAGAATATCAAAAGAAGTCCGATTTGGGAATTGATTCACAGGAATTTCTTCTTTGGGCTGGGAAGAATTTGGATTTGAACTTGCATATAGTGGGAGAAATGGTGATCAAGGATTGAAGGAGGGTCACCGGAACTGAGACAGGTTGAAGCAAACCCATTGAAAAGGAAGGAGACCCACATGTGCTACTCACGTGTACAACAAGGGACAAGATGGTCTTTTTGTTTTAACTCTTAACTTAGACTAACATTTTAAACTAACGGCAGGGAGCAAATCCAAAGAAAAAATGACTGAGGGTGCAAACTCAAATATCACATATAAACTTAGGGTGCCAACTCAAAATTTCTCCAACACAAAAGCAACTCCCTAATGATACCTGATAAGCAAAAACAGTTCGCTGATCTCGTTCAGGATCAACCTCTGGCTCCGCCTCTTCCTTCTTCTCTTTATGCCGCCTGCAAGAAAATTAACATTCCAAATATAACCCCACCTTGATTGACCACTAAAAGATATTATGCATAAAGTTTAGAAAGTCAGTCAAAATCTTGGACATTAATAAAGAGAACGGCAATATTGAAGAAAATGACTTGGTCCATGAAAGGATGTTAGCATTTATGAAGCAACAAAAAAAGGAGGGAAATCCCATAAGGCAGCAATTTTTTCTCCAGTATGCGTACTAAGGCCAAACCCAGGTATCGTAATCCTGCAGAGAACTGCAAGAAGTTAAAAACGAAAGGACCAGCATATGCAGATGCTGAAAATACGAAACATCTCTTTTTGAAATTTAAGGAGAACCAACCTGGAGAAGAAAGTAGGAATAAAAGGAAAGGGGGATTTGAGATCAAGTACTGAACTATGTGTAATCCAACTTCAGGCAACGAATTAAGAATAGGCTTTGTACCTTCTATAAACGACCTATTTTTTTATAGAAAACAAGATGAAGTTATATAAAAGGCGGTACTGAAAGAAGATTTTATTAGGAAAAGTTCATTAGTTTGGACCAGCTTAGTAGTAGTAGTAACAATAGTAGAGAGAGGATATATATGTGTGTATTAATAATAGACTAAGATTTGTTTTTGAAAAATCACTACTCACATGTGAAACAAATAAGGAAACATCAATAGGTAGCATGCACTATAACAAAGTTACGATACCATGTATAAAAGATATATGTTAAAAAGCGTCATCACATCAGACCACAATTGGACCAGGGAAAAAACTCAACTCAAGTAAAATATCATTTTCATGTCTGAAAATTCAAATTTGTTATATTGTGAACCCTTGCAGCTGGTACAGTATAAAATGCAAAAGTACAAAATGCACCACTAATTCCAATGTACCAGCTGTAGTTCTCATTAGAATATTATTCATATAGATATAGAAGAAACAATGATATGGAAACTTATGCCCTGAGAACAGAGATTCAACTGGGAAAATACACTGAATTTTGGGTTAAAAAAATCCACAAAGAAGCTCCTAGTCAATTTCAAAATTGCTTAAAATATTCACAACACCACAATGAGTATGGAAGCATGCAAGCAGCACGAAAAGGACATCTTCCGGGGCAACTTGTGGCGTTAACCTGTAACTTTATTATAGCTAATCAAACAACACACTTGCGATTATAGAAGAGCCTGTAAAAAAAAAAGGAAAATCTTGTAGCCAACTGATCACTGATTTTCCACTAGCAAAGCTTTTATAAAGAAAAGCCCATCACTCCCTCACCAGCATTTTCTGCAACAGAATAAATATAATTAAGTGACTAAGTTGAGAGGTGCAGGATAATGAAAATCATAACATGACATCACCACCCCGACAAAGACCTCCAACATTGAAAACCGCACTGCAAGCTCTTAGTAGAGTCCATAGAGATCTAGAAGAAACGTTTAAACCCATGACCTGAGATTCCGAGTGGCTAAGTAGCCAGAATTGACCATCTGAGGAATGCTTTAGCATATCTGCGAGTCCCAGAATCTTACATTCATTAATTAAGCATTTTCAAGACCATTAAATAGCACAAATAACTTATAAAAGGTTGAGAACTACTAGTGAAAGGACCGATTTTTAAAAAATATAAAGCCTGTTGGCTGTTGAGCAAAGAAAGACCTTAGGGACAAAAGAGGTGGACCAAAGAATTTTAAGACATACACAACCTCAGTATTGACTCATATACTGCAATTATTATTATGTTCGTCATCTGTCCTTCATTATTTAACTTTTGTTTTGGCTTTTTGTCGTGGGGGGTGGGGATATCAGATCCAACTCCCACCCCATTTCTTTCAGATCCTTGTTTTACGAATTCAATCTAATGAACCCCTTAAAAAGTAACCCTTTAATGTAAAGTGTGATATTTACCATCTTCCTCCTTATTTACTGTTACATACATAAACCTAAATAATAAACTAACCCTAACCCTCAAATAGGCATAGAATAAACCAAAATCGAAATCAATCCAACTTAACCAACCCAACATCTATTCAATCAAAAGAACCAGCTAATCTTTCTATGTATCAAAGGACTAGGGAAAAACAAGTGCAACAGCACAATCAAACTCCACGGTAACCAATATAAAAAGATAAAAGAAAGAAGCCCTTGTTTAGCTTCAATCGAAGTTAAAGTGCCATGGATGCTGGTGGATGCAACATGGCACACAGCCAATAATATAAAAGTTCAGTAGATTTTTACTAAACAAAATCAATAGAAAAATATGCATCAAATGCTCTAATTACCCCAATTCGTCATCATCAAGCACTCTCGTGCTCTTATCCATGAGATGCCAGCAAAAAGCTAGAGGAGCCATACTAAAGACAGATCTCAACCTTGTAATTCAGTACTCCCCATTCCAACAATTAGAAATCTTCCTCGCCAACTTACAAACACTCTACACTCCACAACAATTATTAGACTACTCTTCTCCTTAGAAGCCATTAGGGCATAAATTGAAAAATTAAATAAATGGAAAAAGGTATCCTAGATGCACTATTGACCACAGTAATGCCAATCCACTAAATAGGAAGCACACACTCCAAGAGCTCTATTGTAATAGGAGCCCTTTGTCAAGGCACCATTGCATAAATCATATCATGAAACTATAAACTGATGCAAGGGAGAGGGGAAACGATTCAACACAAACAAAATCGTTGGGGTTCTTTGAGATACTATCTAATCACTCGACTGAATATTCACTGAAAAAAGGTTAAAATCCAATTAAATAGAGGATAAACCATTAATTAAAGGTATAGAAGACTTGCTCACTAAGACTACTAATACTGCTTGCCTGCCTTACAAGAAGCATGAAACGAAAAAAAAAAACGATAAGAAATTAATTGAAGACCTAACATAAATACAATACAGAACAAATATAACAAGAATACGCTTAAAAGTGGGACCTATACCTCTGTACTCTTTCCAGCTTTACACCCTCATGCCCATACCCAAAGGGAACAAATCACGCTTAAAAGAAAAGTGCTAACTTCAATAGAAATGAAATCAGACACCAAAATTTCAATAGCTGGATCTTTTTTCACCTACCGGATTCACATCTCACTAGTCATCTCATATTCATACATGCCAACCACCACTATGTACATTATTCTCAATATGTATGTGCACCAATTTTTCAACAAAACTATTTTATTCATACAAACATGAACAGAAAATATACCTTTCTCGTTCTGGTTCTCTTAGTTCCCTCTCCTTTTCCCTTTCTCTCTTTTCCCTGTCCCGACTCTTCTCCCTGTCTCGGCTCTTCTCCCTATCCGGCTCATCTTTATGCCTTACTGAGTGGCTTCTGCTTCGACGTGAGGGCTCCCGCTCTCTCTCCCTCTCCTTCTCTTTCTCATATCCACGGTCACGATCCCTCCTATGCCGATCACGGTCCTTCTCCCTATCTAAGCCCTTGTCTCTGTCTCTGTCTCTCTCCCTCTCCTTTCCATTCTTCTCCTCCTTCTCTCTATCCTTGTCCCTGTCTCTATGTTCTCGGCTACTTTTGTGTTTATCCCTATCACTCCTGTCCCCATCTCTTGGGGATGAGCGATGACGCGACGAACCCCTTTCCCTGTCACGGTCATGAGACTCGTCTCCAAGCTTCGAGTGCTTCGATCGACGATAATCATCACCATTCTCATCATTTTTGTGCTTTGAACTCCGCCTTCGGTCTTTATCTTCATGCTTGACCATTTCTTCACTGCCATTTTCTATTTCCTTCGATTTCTGAGGTTCTGGATTTTCAACTGTCTTCTCTAAGTAATCATACTCGTCAAAATCCATTGACAAGCTTAGGAATCAAACAACTCCAAAGCAGCCCCACAGATAGCCCTTACTACAGCTAGGATCTGCAAAAGAGATAACTGGATGAAGTAAAAGATACAATTTTGTGCCTCACATAAAATATTGAAATTAGCGTACATGAGGCGGAGAGAGATCAAAGAAATAGGCAACCAAAACAAGCAAAGCACACTGAAAATTTGCAAAATGCTGAACCTTGAAACAATCTCTCTCAAAAATCCTAGAATAAAGATTCAGCTACTTTGACAAGAATATTCACAATAAAAACTTTTTTGGTCTGCTTCATCAATTCCAAGATTTCCATTCAGGGATGGACTTATCGAGTTGGGGGTTATAAAATTAGTGTTTTGTTCATTTTAACCCTGGTAAATATTGATCATTTGTGCTGCCATGCTGGAGTTATTTCTAAACAGACAGAGAAGTCAAATGCTATTGGATCGAGCCACCCAACATCTAAAGGGGAATTCCTTCATCATGGAAATTGCGAAATGAGCTCTGAGATCACAGTTTACCATCTGTGGCAACTGGCAAGGGTGAAAGCCAACAGAAATGTAAGAACCCGTAGTTCACCATTAGAGGCAAGAATAACTAAAACTGTAAACATGCCCTTCACTAGGTAATGTTACCCTGGTCATATTGGATAACTTGGGAGTTTTTACTTTGCTTGCATATTCATAGTCATATTAGGTCCTTTAAAGTACACATCTTATGACGTTTAAGTTATTATGTAGTACATATCTTATAATACCTAGCAAAAGCAGATGTTTCCCTGCACTTGTATTTCTAGGCTTAATTCTTTGTTTTTAACTAATCCATGTAACAAAGCAGGATGAGTTTAAATCCTAACAATGTGTAGATTACACCAAACTAGCCTTTAGAAAGGGTTACCTCTACCAATGAAATCATACAGCAGTTACAATAAACTGTGTTGACAAAACAAATCAGGAAACCGCAAAAGAGAGAGAAGACAAACAACGTAATAAGAAACCCTAATTCGCATGAAGCAAGTTACCGCGTATATGTCGGTAAGAGTAAAGTAAAAACCCTAAAACACGAAACCCTAATCTTCTCTTTCGAATAAATGAATTGATTGAATTTACCTCTGACTGAGACAGGAAGAACAATCGAAGAGAAGTCGAAGGAAGTTAGGAAGGGCTAGCTAAATGAGTCTGCGAGCAGAAAATTGAAGATTTTGGAGGTGACGCGATTTATGTCGGTATATATCGACATCGTTTTTTACCTTGTGACCCGGCCCAAAACCCGGCGCGGTTTGTTATTTTTCTAATAAATGCAGCCTTTTGTTGTCAATGACATTATTTATACCTTACGATCAAGTCTCTCGGTCCGGTATTTATTACTTACGACTAAACTTCTTAATTTAGTGATACAAAATTATTACCGGAATAATTTTTGGTCGATTTGAAGTTCTTAAGGTCTAATCCCGACGTTGGACTTGAAGATCTCATGGATAAATCTTGGCTCTCAAAGTTAAATTTTGGCGTTGTCAAAATAATGCTTGACCAGCGATATCTACGAACCACGAGCGAAAATTAGTCAAAATGCGCAAAAGTTAGCTCGAACACCTCGTGGGAAACAAAAAAAAAAGACATTATTTATACCTTACACCACTCTTTTAAAAAAAATCTAGCAAACACCTTATTCTACCGCTTTATAACTTAATAACTATAATTATGTTAATATTCTCTTATTATTATAACTATAATTATGCTAATATTCTCTTATTATTGGAAGAATATTTTCACCGGTACTCATTTGATATTGAACATCTTGAATTTCATTAATAACTTAAGGTATAACACAGCTTTTTAAATATACGCATCCAATTTATAATGAGTAAATGTGTTAACACTCTCTCATTATTAGAAAAGTATATTCATTCGTACTCGCTTTTTATTGAGTATCTATTATTTCAGCAATAACTTAAGTTACAACCTATTTTTTTAAATATAATCGTCCAATTTATGTTGAGTAAATATGGTAAAACTCTCCCATCTTTATGAGAATATCTTTATTATTACTCACTCGACATTGAATATTTGAAACTTAAACAGATATGTGGGTATAAATTTTTTCCCTTTTTTTAGAAGAGATCTATATATATGTGCATTTTTTTCATCTGTTTTTTTTTCTTTCGTTTTAAAATATATATGTGTATGTATATACGTATGTTTTTAATATATATATATATATATAGTCAGGTTCCAAAAAGGGCATCTTTCTTTTAACTAAATAACGGACTTCATATTTTGAGGGGGTAAATGATTAAATTTTTTGATGAAATTTAGTGGACTTGATATCTTTATCCACCTTTGGACGTTGGTCAATCTCCTCTCTTTTTGTCTCTAATGGATCTGATCTTTCTTTGCGCTCTCTCTCTCTTCGCCCACTTTCTTCGCCAGTGTATTTCCAACGGCATAATGCTTTCCTTCCTTGCCATCATACTGTAAGCTTTAAGCGATGTTGGATCCCTCAATACAGTAATGATACTTTATATGCCTATGTTGCTAGGGATTATATATATAATTTGTTCGAGCCTCGTTGAAGTATATTTAGTTTGCTTTTATCTTGGTTGTGTTCACTCGAAGAAAGTCCAAGATATTTTATTCAAACTTTATGAAAGAAATTGTGGAAGCCATACAAGTGGCCGGTCGTTGGCCCACCGTGCAATAAGTTAGAGTTACTAGTGGCCTTACATACAAATGATGCATTAGCTTAAACAAAAAAGTGCGACAAATGTCAGAAGCATGTGCTAATCATCCATCAGCTTAAATTTGAGTTTTTTTCTGCTGACCAGCCTTTGGCCATTTACACAATGGGGGTTGGATATTTTGAGCCCATTCCTAAAGGCTTATGGATCCATAAAATTTATATCTATGGCTATTGACTACTTCACAAAGTCGGTGGAAGCAATTCCCTTGGTCCACATTGCTGATTCTAGTGTCAAAACTTTCTTGTATGAGAACATTGTTACTCGATTCAGCATTCTTAAGATGTTGTTATGTAATAATAAAACCCAATTTAATAGTAAAAAAATCATTAAATTCAGTGAAAAATTAAGTATTCGGCAAAGATTTTATAGTGTGGCTTATCCCCAAACTAATAGCCAAACAGAAGCCTCTAACAAGATCATTCTTGAGGGCTTGAACAGCAAAATAGAGGAAGCTAAATGGAGATGGGCGAATGAATCATCTTCTGTGATATGGGCATTTTGAACAACCCCACACCAATCAACTGGAAAAACTCCATACTTTTTGGCTTATGGAATAGAAGATATAATCACTCTTGAAGTCGGCCTTCCTATTTTAAAAGTTATGCAAGTAGAAATTGGAGGCAATGATGCTGCTTTTGAAGAAGCCCTAAATTTTACAGATGAAAAAAAGATATCACCCTTATCCGATTGGCCAATTATCAACATAGTTTGTCCAAGTAGATACATTAGGGGTGTGCACGGTCCGATTGACCGGACCGAATGGCAAAGGACCGGACCGGACCAAGTATTTCGGTCCTAAGACCGGACTGGACCGAAATGTTTATTAAGACCGGACCGGACCAATTCGGTCCGGTTTCGGTGTCCGATCGGTCCATTCGGTCTGGGCTTTTTTTTTTGGGCTCAACAGTTGTATTATAATCAAAAAAATAAAATTTGTGCAACAATAATTTGATTTTTAAACTTAATTATCTACACAAAGATAGCTTCAAAAAAACAACAAAAAAAATTTATATAGACTGTTTTTTTGCATCAGTAAAAAAAATTATATGGAATTTTTTCGCAGCAAAAATAAGCAGCAAGTGCATGAAAAACAGCACTAATACCAGCAACTACATGAAAAACAGCACCTAATACGTAGCATGGCAGTCAGCAGCAATAAAAAACAGCATTACTACAAATCCATTACTAAAAAACAGCATTACTACAGCATTACTAAAAAACAGCATTCTTAAAAAACAGCATTACTACAGCAATAAAAAAACAGCTTTACTACAGTCTACAGCAATAAAAAACAGCACTACTACAACAATAAAAAACTGAGTTTGGCCACAAGAACAAAGTTGGAAAATACAAATATAACTTAGACTAGTCCATACTTACTACTTTACTAGTTACTACAAAGTCCATACTTAATTACAAAGTCCTTACTACAAATTCGTACTTAATAAAATTACAAAGTACTTCAATAATTCCATACAAAGTCCATACTTAAAATTAAAGAAAAATAATAGTACAAAAACTATAGCATAAGAGTGAAAATACAACGAATCGCATGCATATATAGTTCCACAATAATTACAAGAAGCTTTAATACACTTACCCTCCTCATTCTTATTTTCAGTAAAATGCTCCCACACCGGAGACCTTCGTTTATTTGTAGACTTTGGTGGTTTCCTTGCTTCATTAGAAGGTTTCTCTTTCTCTAATTAAATAGAGGGATTGCCATGTGCTTCAACGAACTTCGAGTCTCCAACTTCCTTATTCATAGTCACATCTAGCAAAATATATATATATATATATATATATATATATTAGCGTCTAATTAATAAACTTAAAATAATAAAATTAAAAAAAATAGTTCAACTTTAAAAAGCAAGAATGGCTCTTAAATATATTTAGAAAGCAAGAAGAGCTCTTAAATAGATTTAGTGCATTGATTATGTGAAAAACAAATTAACTAATATTAAATTCAAACAAATAAAAAAAACTTGTCAAAAAAATCTCAAATAAATAAATAAACGGGTCTTATATGTACAAATTAACTAATATTAAATTCAAACAACATGTAGTTCAATGCAAGAAGGCAAAAGACAATTTTAAAACAATAATAAATAGTTCAATGTAAGAAGGCAAAAGACAATTTTAAAATATCAAGTGCATACAAAGTAATTTTTTTTTATGCACAGAGAATATAAAATAACCAAAGTTCCCTCCATAGATATAATGCTCCAGTAATTTTTGAATACTTTTGAACATATACAATTATGGAATATAATGATGTATTGATGTGTCATTAATATATTTATTATTAATGAGTTGTCTTTATCAAAATTAGCCTTTATATATAAAATATATAGTAAAATTAATATACTATGGAAAACACCTAACACCTAGAGAAAGGAAAGAAAAAAGGGAAAAAGGAAAGAAGTAATCTTTAATCTTTATTTTTCTTTTCCGTGCTTTCGAAACATACAACTCAAAAATCATACAACTAAAAAAATCATAATATTACATTATTACACTTTCGAAACATCATACAACTCAAAAATCACTCAAGAAAATTGAGACATCCAAATCAAATAAATTAAAAGAAAAGAGAGAGAAGAAAGGAAAAATATCGGTGATTGTTGAAGTGGGAGCGGGATCAACAAGATCTACGGGAGGAGCGAAAGAGGGATCTACGGGCAGAGCAAAAGCGAGATCGACAAGAGGAGTGAGAGCGGGATCGGCCATGGTTATGGAGAAAGAGAGAGAGAGATGTTCAGTGAAAGTCTGAGGGAGACGGGTGAGGGAAATGGAGAAAAGAGCGGCGTGAGTAGTGAATGCGTGTCTGCGTTTGTGAGGGACTGAGGGTTTAGGGTTGAATTTTAGTATTAATATTATATATTAATAATATATATTTAAATATATATATATATATTAATTCCGGTCCGGTCCGGTCCGACCGAGGTATTAAAATGTAAGACCGAAGACCGGACCGATGCCATTCGGTCCTTCAAAATTTGGATCGAACCGGACCGAATTTAAATGGTCCGATCCAAATCGATCCATTTTTCGGTTCAGTTTATTCGGTTTGCCGGTTCGGTTCAGTTTTTGAACACCCCTAAGATACATGGCCAATTGAATCCCAGGGAATTTTGAATCGGTAATTTGTTCTTAAGAAAAACGTGGGCTCAATGATCGATCTAACAAATGGCAAATTGGGAATAGCCATATACAATGATTGAAACCACGGACATTGGCGCTTATTACCTAAAATATCAAGATATAATGGACATCCCAAACTCCTGGAATGTATTTAATTTAAGAAAGTATTATCACTCGTAACTCTTGTGAGGTCATGGCAAAGGACCATTTGTCTTTTCCATTTGTATTTATCAATCAAAGAAATTTTTTTGTTATAACAGCATAAACATAAGACCTCCCTATGGGGCATAAAGGCCATGAGTATAGTAGAGTGGTTAAAAAAATAATATATAGGTTAATAAGAAGACTATGAATGCCTTATAGGTAAGGCCTAGTGAGCTGAATAAAATTGCTTGGTAAATAAGGCTCAAGGAGCTCACAACACAGAATAATGCTTAATTTGGTTAAGTATGCCAGTGTTGATTCTCCTCCAATGAGGTTTAATTATAAAGCTTAGTAAGCTGAAGGAATTTGCAAGCTCGGTAGGCTAATGTGAATTGTATTGTCGAGCTAGCAGGAAAAGATACATTTGTAACCTAAGTATGTTCATCAGCCTGCTAGGCCAATGTGAATGTCAGTGTAAATGGGAACATATAAAAATGGTCTGGTAGGCAAGGTGTGGTATGCCTAATAAAGTTTAACTTTTATCTTAAAAAAGTTACAAGATATAACAAATAAAAAAATTGATATTCACTTTAAGTATTGACTTTGAAAATATTTTACAAACTGTCACACATTGTAAGTTTGCTAATTGACACAATTATAAAAATAATGAAAGCTCTATTCCATTTATTATAAAAGGCTTTACATTGGAGGTGCTTCTCGGCCCAAGTGTTACAAAAAAGAAGAAGAAGGATAAATTAATTAGAACATGCTAACTATCTGGAGCTGTGAGGCTTTCAACTTTGTCTTCCTCTTCATCTTCTCCTTGAGTGGTCGAGTCAATTGATAGAACAAATGCCCCAGGGGGCACAACACGGTCTTAGCATATAATTCATGGCTAGTTTGGACCCTAGCATATGAAAGACCTTATTTATAGCCAGTCTTGTAGATATTGTCCTTTAGCCCGACCACTTCATCCACAGCTTCATAATTGCCCTCGTTGTGGCCTTCTTCTTTGGCATCCCCCAAGGCTTGGTCATATTTTGTCTTTTGCTGTGATATACACTATTATACAACTTTGTTAGCCTCCAAAATACATAATTCAGTAGCTCTGCTAGCCTCATCATTGGCTAATTTCTCATCATCTAAAGACTTTTGAAGACTAGCAATTTGCTCTCTCAATGATTGTAACTCCCTTTCATAAGAGTCTTTGTTGTTAGCTAGCCTTTTAACCTTTGTATCATCAAAAGCACATTTAAGGTCCGAAACCTCTTTCCTCAATTGACCAACCTCAGGTTTTTGCTATTTCTTCTTACTTTTGGCATTTCTTAGCATCTTTAACTGCCGATATTGCTACTCGATGAAGTACTAGACAGACTACAAGATAAATGATAATTTTTCAATTCTGTTTTTTTTAAAAGAAAGAGGAAATTAGTATAATAAAGAAAATTACCCTAATCAGGCATTAGAAGGCTGTGAGCCCTAATTAAGAAGTAGACATGGGTTCTAAAATGGCCTTGTTGTTGGGTGGAGTTAAACTCTAGGCCAAGGCATATGCCATGTCTAGATCATTCAAAGCCAAATCATTTAAAGTCATAGCCATGTCCCGAAACATGAGGCGAGGGAATAAGCAATATAAGTTTTATGGGCCAACTTCGGAAGGACCAGCTAGCTTATTAGGAAGATTTTTTGGAGGAGTTGAACTTTAATTTGGCCTTCACCTCATTCTGCCTTTTCTCACTACCCCTTCAGAGATGTTAACGATTGGAGCAGTGTCTTCAGAAATAATTATACCATTCTCGGTGTACTTAGAAGGGATGTCTTAGGCAGAAGGAGACTTTCTTCTTTTTTCTCGAGAGAGCTACCCAATTCCCAGTTTTGCCAGCTAACTTGACAGCCTTCTCTAATCTTTCTCTTAAAACATGGGCAACTATTTTGTGAGGCATATTTTTTGAACTCTCAGAGCTTTCCTGAAACCGTAGATAAGGAAAGTCTTCTTAAAAGGTTGGGCCGATAATTGGGCCTTCACAAACCCTTCACTTTGGCTGGGGGAGTGGGAGAACCCTTCGGCAAAAAAAATGCTTGTATTTATGGGCCGTCTTTGATCTTTGAATGACCCTCACTCTCTAGTCTAATATAAAAACTATTTCACCCTTGGACTTCTTGGTTAAAGGAACAATGACAGGTATCTCGACAAAAGTGTTAGTTGGAGGTTTCTTTGGATTATCAGTAATTGATGGCTTTATGGGGATTCTCACAATTGTCATTGCGAGAGTATCCTTGCTAGTTTTCTTATTTTTGCTACTTTCAGAGCCACTAGAGTCTCAACATATAGCTAGTCTAGCAACCCTCTTTTCGTCATCACCAATCACCCCGTTGTTCAGAATCTGGTATATTTTGAAGAGTTTATACTGTGTGGGAAAGTCAGGTGTCTTCCCCCTAATCCAACGATTGGCCGAAGTTCTTTTTATAAACGAAATGCTGTCTGGAGTATACTCAAGTAAACTATGGGCAATTATTGGGTGTCTAGTTTAAGGGGGATCTTCAACTCTTATGTGATGAGTGATAATGTTTAACTGGTCAGCATGTATAAAAGCCTCAAAAGGCTAGTCAAATACTTTGTTGGTTGCAAAATACAAATAAGTCACTCAGATCAAAACGAAGAAATCCTAAAACTAAAGAAAAATATTAAAATAACAAAGTATAGATCGGGAGCTCCAAACTGTTTAAGAATGGGGAATTTTTTTTGTAATTCCCCGTAATATAATTAGTGTAAATTAGACACATATTTCTTGGTTGTGCATGGACTAAATTGTAAAGTTGCAAAAGTTCAGGGTTAAAATAATAAAGTTATGAAACTTCAGGGTTAATTATCGTAATTAGACAAAAGTTATATATATATTTTTTAGGCTAACCGACTCCACCACCTGAACAATCCTCCACTTTTTTTCATTCCTTTTGCTTTCATTTTTCTTAGCCGAGCGACAGATAAATAAAGAGAATAGGTACGAAGGTTACGTCTTATCAATTGGTCATCAAAACTCCGCCGAATTGAGTTGAGCCTTAAGGAAAAATTGTTTTATACATTGAAGGCTACGCAACAGTGTAATAATTTTAGAGTTGTGCTGGTCGAGGTTCAGGTATCAACTCAAATTTCAGTCTCTGGGGTTAAATATTTTGAGGTAGGAGTTTAATTATTTTTAAAACTTAATATAGTTGTGCTATTTAATATACATGAGATATCCCTTAAATGTATAAATATTGTATAATTATGAAATTAATTAATTGATGACTTATATACATTAAGGGACATGCATAGAGATTTGTTGTGGTTATATGGCATAAGTTATTTCAAATATTCATTTATTAGCATGTTATGCATATTGTGCATCATTATTGTGTTAATCGAATTCTTGGAGACTTTTCGGCAAGTTCGGACTATTCTTATAACCTATCATATGAGCATATGTCTTGTATTTATGGTGCCGAAAGCTTCTTATATCTGTTGAATTATTCTAGAACATGATATTGTTCTGTGATGGGTTCGATATGATTGTTATTGTGACCCTTCGATGATAAAGCGAATATGTATTGACTAGTGCTTGCCGATGTGAAAATAAGTAGGGCTCGGTGCCCTTGGGTTGAAAATCCCTAAACCCCCGGGAGACAGCAATGAGGTCGGCTGTCTAAAGCCAGCGGTGAGTAGCTCGAAAATCTATACCTCAGTAAAGCACTAGTGATTCTGTAATATGAAATGGATGGACATGTGGTCCAATTCTATTATGATATGATGATGATCTTTATGGTCCGGATGAGGTTATATTGTGATTATGTTTGACTTATTCTCTAGGGCGGTCAGACCCGTTCTTCTTCTTATGATAATGGTTTGGCCTAGTTTCGGTATCTCTTGGGGGCGACCAGGCCCATTGTTATTATTATTACTATGATTCGGTTCGGCCTCAATATTATTTCGGTATAATTGTTAATACAAATGAGGTAACATGCATATGCACATGCATGCATTATTTTATCAGTTGAGCCATGATTTATGATTAACTAGTTGATTATGTTTTGTACGTAATATTGCCTATTATATCCCCCTACTAAGCTGTGAGCTCACCCCGTTTTATGTAAACAAATTCAGGTATTCAGGAGATGGATACGACAGAAGAAGCAACTAGGTCGGAAACGAAGTAAAGGACCTCTGATACCGACTCATTTTTGTTGTATATGTGTGTATGTGGCAAGCCTCGGCTAGCCTGAGTTGTTATTTACTTTGTAATACATGTTGACATGGTTCGTATGTCTCTTGGATTTCATGCCTGTGTATAGATGTATATTGCACTCATGTTTTATATTATCACATGTAGCATAAGTATCAGGGTTGTTTATTCCAGGTTATGTGATTTTCTTAGATTTATTGTTTCATTATTTGTTTATAACATACTTTAGCTCGTCTAAGGTGGGTTAGTAACAATCTAGGTCTTAATTACATGTGTTATCCTACTAATTAAGGCAGGGGTGTTACATTTTTAGATCAGGTTCTACATTTTCCTTAATTATGATTATATAATGGTACATGTACTTTTGCAGGTTAATTAACCCCAAGACTAAAAGGGCAATTGTTCATACCCTTCAAGTTCCACCTTATATCATTTGAAAAACAATTGAACCATAACAAAACTTAATGTCACGAAAGTCCAAATTCATTTCGAATCTCCTATTTATCTTGGATATTCTGAGAATAATTCTAACTGAATTAGGAGTTAATTGGGACGTATAAAGTCTTGCTGTCCTTAAAAATCTACTAAAAGCGGGCCAAAGGGGATTCTCAACCCAGCTTGCATAAAGTATGACGTATATATATGGTAAGTGCTAGTTTTAATGGAAACGTCCGCATTAAAGGGATCGTGGCCCTCCTCACTAGGGGTGTTCAAAAATTGAACCAGACCGCCAAACTGAATGAACTGAACAGAAAAATGGACCGATTTGGACCGGACCGTTTGAATTCGGTCCGGTCTTCAGTCTTAAAATTTTTAGCTTTGGTCAGACCGGACTGAACCGAACCAAATCGGTATTATTATATATATATATATATTTAAATATATAATATTAAAATTAAACCCTAAACAGTCATTCACCCATCCTCTTCTCTCCAGTGCTGCTCACCTCTCCAAACCCATATCCCATCCTCTGTCTCCCTTACTGAAACCCTTCTCTCTCTCCCCCGTTGCCGATCATCCCTATTATTTCTCGCTATCTCACCGTCCGGCGTCCATGGCTTCACCTTCTACACCAATCGATACCGCCGATCCTATCAGTGCCACTGGTAAATATTTTTTCTCTCTCTCTCTCTATTTCTTCTATTTCTATTAGGTTCTCAATATACTTTGAAATTTTATTACCCTTCAAGGAATTTGATTCCCCTTTGAAATTTCAACTCCGGCTCCTCTCTGAACTACACACATGAAATTTTAGTTTAATTATTTACTCTTAAATCGCCATTTATTTCATGTTGAATTAACCTGAAGCTCAATACTGTGTTCTGTGACACCATTTAGCTATATAAAGGTCTATTATACTTGTAATGTTGTATTTGTACCCACTTGTGTGTGTGTTAATTGATTCTTATATAACCTACCAGTTATGCGAGACTTGGCAATCATCATGTCGTAATTCACTGGAAGAGAGAGATGTACAGATGCAATATATAGGTAATTAGACAATATCACATGTTCTGTTAATCGAGGATAGTAATGTGAGTCGGAAATATTATATTGCTGAGTAAATTCTAATCATGGTGTGTTCATTTCACTAATCAATGTGCTAATAGCCTGTGTTCCTGTAGAGGTACTCTTATATTGTATTTCACATATTTTTTAGCAATTTAATTTAATGAGAACACACCCTAGTGTAAGCTTGTCTTCTTAAATGATAACAGTGAGCATAAAACTTCCATTGCATAATTATTTATTTTTGCAGCTAATATCTTTGTCCATTATGCTTTCTTAATGAACTAATTTAAGTAAAAAATCAAGAGATTAATATTTATAGAAAAAAATCATTGGTTTGAATAAATTTGTCCATAATCTCTCAAAGGTCCTCAGAAACGATGGGATATGTTGAACTGATGAATACTGATTTATGTGTATATGCAGAATAAATTCAGCGACCAATCATATGTGTATATATACACATATTTTCATTTTGATTTAATCTTATATGTTTACTTTCTGTGTTTAATATGAATTGATGGTGGATTCTTGTTACTTTATGAGTGGATTTACAGATTATTAGACAATGGATTCGATCAGCTAATGCAAAATCAATTCAGTGACCATTAGAAAATCTCAAAATCATGTGTGTATATATATGAAAATAAGCACATGACATATTATAAAAAAAAGCCCAAAAAATGGGGCTTAAAAAAAAGCACAAACCGAATAGATCGACCAAAACTGGACCGGACCAGTCTGGTCTGGTCCGGTCTTAACACTCAATTCGGTTCGGTCTTAACACTCAATTCGAACCGGACTGGTCTAGATTTACAGTAGTATTTGGTTCGGTCAACCGGACCGTGCACACCCTTACTCTTCACACTCCTCCCAAGGAAGGTCCTCGAGGAGGTACTTATGGCTAAATTCCCTACCTCTAACATTTGTCTTAAGGGTGTACCTACCCATATGTTAAAATTAGGATATACAGAAAAATTGATAAAAGGGAATCAGAGATTGAAGACTTATATAGGAAAAATGAAGATGGAGAAGTTCAAAAATATAACTAATATTCGAGATGTAATTCTTAAAAAGAGAAAAGGAATTTAGGCGTTTTGCTTTAAGGTATGGAAGGCAACTAAAAATGAAGAAGGTTAATTTGAAATGGAAGAAGGGTTATATAGGGGTGAGTAATGGGAGGGCGCGGCCCATTCTCAAAATCTCTCTTTAGAATAGCGGCACCTCGACTTCAATAATTGCCTAGAAATGATGTACATTGTTTGAAGAGATCGTTGCCTTTTCAACTTCCGCATATCTAGGTGGTAAAAACTTAACACGTGTAATGGACTGGATTCCCTTTTTTTTAGACTTCTACTTAAAGCTTCATGAGACAACATATAAAAGATTTTTCGAATAAATAAGCTAAGATCATATACTTGGGGGGCAATTGAGGGTGTAAAAAATTATGCACTTACTTTGGGCCAGCCCATTTATTCAAGCAACCCACTATGGGGTCAGGCAAGCCGAAGACTTCAAACCAATGAGGAGTTAGGCTGAATACTCAAAAGAAAATCTATGTAGAGAATGTTGTAATGATGTCACCCAACGACAAGCTAAAATGATGGTTTAGCCAAGATGGGAGTCCTCACCACTAGAAATATAACATTTGTATAACATAAGGAAAATGTGATACCTAGCTGAGATGGTCGCGCCGACCAATGAAAGGAGTACACCTGTAACATGAAAAGTTAGTTAGTTATGGATACGAATTAAACCACCTGTACAATAGGGGATTGGCAACCAAGTTTACACAATATGGTAATTTTACTATTCACCCTGATAATGTATTGTAACTTTAATTTTATACATATAAATAGAAAATGGAAAGGTCTAAAATTCAAGGCAACTGGTAATAGAAAGAGATGGTAATTTGTATCTTTAATAACTTTGAGTTAGTAAAAATACACGCATACAAACGGATGACGTACTATCGGATGAACTTATCATCACCCACAAAATCCTTGTATCCTTTCTCCATTTCCTTTACTATTTTGTTGATTTTGTTGAGAACTTACCTCATAGGAAGATCCAAATTTTTGGCACAAACAATTATATACTTCACAATATTTTTGTTTTTTTTTAAATAATCAAATTGTGTGACCCATGTTTCTTAATAGGCCATAACTTGTTGGTTAGAATTTTTGTTAAAAATATAATTGAAAGACTACAAGAATTTGAAAACTCGTCTTGTCTTTTCTTTTAGTAGTATAGTTAAAACTTAAAAGAGAAACCGATTAAGATATTAGAAAAAAATTATTTATTTTAATTTTAAAAAAGGTAAAATTGATTAATCACTAAACGATAGCTAAATAGCCTAAGCGTATCTCCAACCGTAGTGTATAATGTTGGTTTGTGTAAAAATTTTAGGTTTTGTAAAAAAAAGAGTCTCCAACAGTCTTTTAAAAAACGTTGACACCTAGGATTTGTGTAAAAAAGTTTTGTAAAATACAAACCCAATTTACACAACCACGTCAGATAATCCAACGTCTATTTTCCCTCATCCCGCATCCTTTTCATTGTTCTACTTATTTTTCCTCCATCATTGTCTCGCTTATTTTCCCTCCATCAATTAAACGAAGAGACCTAATGCCACTTAATTTGATCAGAAGCATCAATTTTTCCATTCTCTGAGGATCATCGACTATCTCTGTATTGTCATCTCAAATCTAGCAAGTATTGAAGATGCATCATTGGTTTGATTCATGTAGAGATCAAACAAAATAAAATAGATTCATGGGCTAACAAGAATCTTGGTCAAATTTTCAACGACCTTCATCTATTTCCATTTACAACCTCTTATAAGTCCTTCCCAATCTCTTATATTTTTAATTAGTGGTGTTTGATTGTATAAATTTCATTGAATTAGTATCCATGATATAACTTAGCTTAGCCTATTTTTAATTTTTTTTTATCACTTTTCATGTAATTTAAAACCAGTCAACCCTATTTTTCTCCATTCGTTTCAAATTAAGATCCGTTTTTTGAATAACTGTTTAGGACAACTTTCACAATTTTTTAAGGATACATTAATTATTACAAAATAGGTACAAGAAAATCAACCCATCGCAAAAGATAGTAACCATCATGATTTGTGATATTTGCAATAAGTAAGAAAACATCATAAGTTGTAAAGTGGAAGAACCCAGAATACTCACTACCAAAAACTTTTGAGAATGTTGAAACAAGTTATGAAATGCTTGCTTTTTGAGTTTTGGAATTTAAATTAGAGAAATAATTAGTCTTTTTCTATTCCAACTTTAAAGCATAGAATTGGATTCCAATACACACATTAAAATTGTAAACTAAAAATCAAAACATCCAAAATAGCTTTGAAATATAAAAAAATATAAAGAAATACTTTAATTGATCAAAGAGATTGATTGTCGTGATACCTTGGGGCAAAGATTTATGAATTTTGAATTATATAAAGACCTAAAATTGCAGGAAGAGAATGCTGCAGGACTGAGAAGAGCAAGGGTAAACGTACGTATCTAGAAATAAATGGATTTGAAAAGCAAAAGAATAAATATAGGATAAGTTTCACTTGTGCGTATCTAATTGATAATTTAATATTTACACAACTCTAAAACAGACCGTTGGAGTATAAAATGAATTCTTTATTATTTTTGTGTAAATCCCACTTTGACACATAGGATTTACACAAAAATTATACAAGATGATTGGAGATGCTCGATATGTGACATTGGTAAATTTTGTTAAAATTTATTATAATAATTATTTGGATTATAGCACTAGAAATGCTTTGATACAAACCTCTTGCGAAATGCGATTTTGAAAATTATATACCCCCCATAATTTTGATAATGATTCACTTTATCTTGTAATTTATAAATTAACCCCAAGCTCAAATATTTATACCTTTCAATAATTTTCCAAAACTTGGAAGATTTTCAGAAAAATCAAATCCACCTAAATTAATTAAATGAGTCTATAAGAGAGGTAATGAGTTCAAAATCTATGAAGCTTTCTCACCGGACAAACTAAAAATGAATTTTCAAAAATAATAACACATTATTCCGTATGGATAGCTCGAGCATATTAACACTCAATAAATCTATGTTAAACAAGTTGAATAATAATAACAAAAATAATTGATTTTCGTGAAAAGTTAAAAAATAAATTGAGTAACATTGCGAAATACTCTTCGGTCTTTTATTTCAACGAGCATATGTTCTTTATCCTCTAAAGAAAATTTTTCTTTTTCACCACTTAAAATTTTTCATAAAAAAAAAGCCAAAAAGAGAATATCTCACAACATCTCTCAACTTATTTTCCTACTTATCACAATAATCAGTTATGCAGCCTAAGAATTTAATTATCATAAGCATGAACATATCAACAACAATCACCGATTGCCAACAGAGGATACAACAAAGAATGGCAAATGGTTCAACTCTTTAAAGTAGCAGCAAATTCTACATTCACAAATTGATCAACAGAGGCAGCCAAAAAGGTATGCAAGATTAAATCCATACACAATTCAAGGAAAATAAAAGGTAAAACTGAACAGATATCTCTCTTTCGATGGTTAAGTATCAAACTATCAATCAACACAATCTCTCTGAATACTTTACAAGAATGACTGAAAAATATTATGGAAAATTGTGGTCTTATTATGGCGTATAATCATATGGAGACCCAGTATTCCAGTCTCAAGGACTGTTTAATCAAATCTAACACCAATACCATGTCAACCATGTATTCGATCTACAACATGGAATGAGTAAATTAAATTACAGCAGAATTTTTTTGCAGCCACTTGAAACAAGGCATGCTTAAATAGTGGCTCGCATTGCCCAATGACCCAATCTAAGCATTCTCACCAGAATTATTGGTGCTCGAGTAACCGGACCAAAAAATTTATAATCTCTTCATCTTTGCACCTTAGCTTGGCTTTCAGCATTCCTGTTTGGGATTACGTTTGAGTTCTCTGAATGGAACCCTCCCCATCTCGCTTGCCCAACCTTGTCAACATCCGGCCTTCTACTGCCTTGGAAATTTGATCCAGGTGGATTTGCATTTGGTCCTTTCTTATATCTATTTACCACTGCGGGTCCACTCTGTTTTCCAGGTGTATTGTTAGCTTCGGTAGGACCAAACATCTGAAAACTTGGTCCAGATCTTATCGAGTCCCTGGCGTTAGGGACATTAACATTCATTTGTTTTGTGTGGGGGGGCCCATTTCTTGGATCCCTCCGGTACCTATTCTCAATTACGGGAGGAGCCACTGATGGGGATGGCGTTTTTGTAAAATCAACTACAGGTAAAGATCTTTTCGGAGCCACATTTACGTCATTGCTAGTATCAAAATCTTCCTCAAAATCATCGTTTGCATCCTCTTCAGAAAACATGTCGTCCTCATTTTCTGAACCAGATTCCACAGCATCCAATGTTTGTGGTGAACCCATGGGACCTGTGGGCATGACAATTTTGGAAAGTTTCTTGGTTCCTTTTTTTGATGGTCCGAACTTGGAATGCCTGACAATAACATATGCCTGTTTTTTCTCCACTCGCGGTCCACTTTCTACAATTGAAACATCTTCGATCTGCAAATAAATTATTAAGGCATTGCTGAAAGAATAAGAAATCAATTAACATCAGTGCATAAAAACAGTGGAAATAATGAGAATGAGGTGATACCAGAACAGCGAAACGGGACAACAGTCCTCCCAAGTCCTGCTCTTCTGTACCAATGGCCATGCACTGTTTAAGAACCAAGAAATTTTAGTTCTTTTTCAATGAAAATGTGTTTACACACTTGGATATGGGCACATAATCAAGGACGAAGAAATATATAAGGAAAACAATATTCAGAATTTCATCTTTGAAGAAAGGAAAGATACTACCTTCACCCGATAACCACGCTCCATCAATCTTGTAACCATATCTGCTTTCATTTGCAAGTCTTTTTGTTCCTGGAAAAAGCAGCGAACCAATGCAATCAATTTATTTTCAGAAGAACCTGACTCCATGTATTCACTTGCACATTCTTAGATTTATTTATTATGGGATTATTGCCATCCAGATCCCTCCCCCCCTCCCAAATTTTTCAACAAATTGTTTGGTTCGTATCTTTCCATTCTTGTAATCTTACAGTGGTAGGTATAGGATTCTTTCCAATCAAGGGAAGGCTCCGCCAAGAAGCTACCTTAGTCTTGATGAATTGAGTTTCAGGGTATTAGTGCATAAGGAGTAGGATTAAGAACCGAAACCCAAACGAGGAACTTACTATTTTAAAAGCAAAGCGAACTTCTTTGCAAGCTCCTTTCCGTAAAGACAATTCATTCTGCAGAGGCAAGTAAATGAAAACGGTCTGGTTATGTTGTCTCTCTTACTTCAAGAGGAGAGAAACAAGTAATATATACTTGTGACTTGTAATTAAACGGTACCTGGAGATTAAAAAAAAAAAGGAGAGAGAAATATAGGACAATCATTTTTTGCAAGCAGGAGAAATCAACATCTTTTCATTTTTGTTATAAACTAGATATTAGCTATAACAAAGGCGTACGGGAAACTAAATTCAAGTTGCCGCATCAGCCAAAGTATTTTCCCAATTTCCCTACCTCCCCCACTATCAAGAATGAACACGTGCAATTTTCAAAAAGTAATCTACCTTGCTTTTAAGACGGTCTTTCTCCTTTAGTCGTTGTTCATACTTTTCTCTATGATAGTCCATGAGTTTGCAAACAGGTGGCTTAGCAGTTCGTTGAACCTGTAAAATGCAAAGGATGAAATTTAACCGAGGCTGCTCCTGTAGGAGAAATCTCCCCCCCTCTCTCTCTCTCTCTCACACACACACACACACACGGCAGTAGAAGTGGAAAAAAGGGAGTAAAAGAAACAAAAGATTGATATACCCGAGGGATAAAAATTGACAATAAGTTAGAATAAAGTGATATATTAGCTTTACCTTTTCAAGACTACCATAACATTGTCAAACATCTAAAAAAGAATATCAAGATAACACTAAAAGCAACAAAATCGGATGAAATACACGGTATTAAAGCAAACACCAGTGAAAAATCCAACGTTTAAACTAGCTTGTACTATTTACTATTTTTTGCTAAAACTGTTTTTTCTGCAAGAATGTCTACTAATGCAATCATGATATAGAGACCTCACCATAAGTTTGCTATGAGATTAAAACATAAAAGTTTACCTCAACCAAGTCAACCTTTAGTGTCCTTGCACGCTCCAATGCTTCATGCCTTGACACTACACTATGCCCTGCATATATGCAAGCATTTAATACATGTCAGGGTAAATAGTTCACTCTACTGCAGCATCATATGAAAAGTTTTTAGGTGCATCCAATCCTAGGTTTTGTACCATATCAAAAGGAATTGGTATAAATAGCTCGTTAGTCCCTTAAATCAACTGCATAAGTGATTACTAAGTCAACTCCTAAGCTAAGCTGTAGCCTAAGCTCACAGTAGCTCCCTTATCGTATTAAACCAGGACTGAGTAAAGCTTCAAATAAAAGATGCAGTTGGGGAACAACGGCGCAACAATCTGTAAGGTTAGCAGTAACCTTCTAAACGAAAGACTGAACAATTAGAAACTTATTCTGCTGATTGACCTAGTGCTCGACTGCTTGCGGTTGCAAGACAATAAGGGTGCAGTGAAACAAAGAAATTCCCACATTGAGTGACCTGGTGCTCATGATCGCATAACTACTATAGTATGGTATAACGGGACCATGCCTATGGATGCCATGTGTCCACCCCCTTGGGAATCCACTTATACGGTTATACCCAAGGGTGCCAACCCTTTGGTCAATGGTGGACGCACTCAAAATTGTTGGGCCCACCACACCTGGGGCTGGGACCACCCAACCTTAACAGAGGCGAGGGCCCATGGGGTTCCACTCATAGTAACGATATTGTTCCCAACTTAAACACCTTTGAACACAGGCGTGGGGTTTTCTCCAAAAGGCCTCATTACTTATAAGTGCTTCTACCCTTACTTATATATACATGTTAAGTTCCCACATTTAACCAATGTGGGATCACTATTTGGGACACCATGGTTTGAACCAATTCCCACAAAAATATCATAATACAGAAGTACAGATACACCCCAGATTGAGCATTAAGAAAATGTCAATCATACAAACACAACCTTTTCCCCTGCATAATTTAGATACTTGAATGAATCAAAACGAGCAGAAATACCTTCATCAGTCACAAGCCTAACGTACTGAGACGTAATTTGTTCATTCAAACGAGGGCCACTGGTGTCCTTCACATCCTGCTTCGGCGTAACCTAAATTCCAATCACGCCATCACTAACTAGCATAGCACAAGATCATAAATTTATTTTATTTTTGATCGGCAGCACAAGATCATAATTTCACACACGCGTAAATACATTATATATTATAATTATAATATTATAAACATATATATCCATAAAATTTTCTGGTTAAAAACCTTATAGAATCGTTTCAAACATCAGAGTACACTAAAACAACAATAACAATGATAAAATAAAAATGCACAAGGATTCCTTGATTAAGAACCATTTGATCATAACTTGTTCCACCATATATATATATATATATATATATATATATATATAATATAAACGAATGCCTTTTAGTCGAGATAAGCACAAACAGGAGTTGTAAGAAGAAAAATACTTGGAGTTATAATAATTATATATAAATCTTAATTCTTTTAAAATTTCTCCCAATATGATTACCTGAACCGGAGCGGCGAAAAACCTCACATTGTTACCGAATTCGAATTGGCTCCTGTGAGAAACCGTACTTGAGTTATCCAGAACCAGATTTCTTATATGCGAAGAAGCAGTGTGATTGAGCGAACAGGGTCCATGGATTTGAAAGTAGCATCTCTTGAATTGGTTCGATAGGGTTTTAAGTTGCGATTGCTTGATTCGGCACCAAAATACCATCGTTTTTTACTCGACTTAGCATCAATCAAACGCTATACAATCACGAACGAAAACCCTAACTGATATATTATTCAGTGTTGTTTGAATCAAGAAAGGAGAGGAGAGTGTGATTTCACATGGTAAGATTCCAATACGAATCGGGTTTAGGCCCAATAACTTTTTTATTTTTTATGAAGCCTTAGGCCCAACAATTTTGTTTTCAAGTTAAGCCCTAGTTATCTAGGGCTGACCAGCCTTTAATGTGGTTTTTAAGCAGTCCGTTGATGTATTTTGTTATTGATTTTACTAAAAGTATTATAACAAAGTCACCCCCCACTTGATAGATTAGTTGTGAATATCCAATAAAAACTGAAAAGGTGCAAGATGTTTAAATTTGAGATGATAAACCAAATTTAGTGAATGTTGGTAAAAATTGTCTGTTTAACTCGAGGTGGCATGGTAAGTAGTAATCATTCTTTTATTCACTCGCGCGCTTTTACATTATTTACTTTGTGTTTTGTCCAAATCTAAAGTTTTCAAACTCGAGCTACGAGTGCAATGTCATGCCCTTCCCCCAATGTAATAGTGTAGGTGGTATTTAGTAACAATCTAACTGTTGAAACCTTTTATTCTAATATACATGTGAGGACACTCCTCGATATTAAAAAGTAAAAGAGTAATGCTATTATAATCACAAAAAATACCAATGAATTGAAAAACGCGCGTGCGTAATATGACGTATCATCTTATAATTTAGGGGGGAAATCGACTCCACTTCAACTCTTTATCCAATTTTAAGTGATAGTGTATAATTTTTTGTGCATTTTAATTTATTTTAGTAACTACACAATTTTCAAAGTAAAAGCACTTACTTGTGTATCCAACATATTATATGATGTATCTTGTAGAAGATATAAATATAACAAGACTTAGAAAGTATGGCGGTGCATCATTTTAAATAAGATCCATGTTCAACTTTAAATTGATTTTGTAGAAAAAATAATGAATTATTATGCACGGTTGAAATTTGCTTCTTTTTATGTTGGGGGAGTTGTCTACGAAATGCAAGAAATGTGTTAGCCAGACATGAATAATGCTAGAGAGAAAAAAGAATGTGCATGTGCAATATGACACATTACTTAATCAATTTTTTACAAGACTTTTCTTGCTGTCTTCTGTATTATATCCATCATTGATGAAACTATATATTATGCCTATTATGTATTTGTATTTTTTTTGTTGTAATATAATAAAGTGATTTTGTCTATGTGTTCTTACAACATATGCTAAAAATACTACGCATATATACTAAGCCTATAATTAATAATGCGTAAAAACATAAGTTGAATTAAAGTGTGTATGCATCATACTTTTAGGCCCTAATGTGATCAAGCAAACATGGACACCAAATAACACGTGAAAACACGCACTACGGTTATTAATCAAACAATTAAATTATCTCTAATGAAAGGTAAAATTAAATGATATAAGCAGTCAAGTAAGCAAACAGTACGTACGTAGTGACTTATGTTATAGGTACATGTATATATTTTACTAAAAAAATATGATTTAAAAATTAATTGCCTTTATTCACGCGTATTTATTAGAAGGTGATGTTTCGACCATTTTGAATAGAAAAATCTAATTAGATGCTTTGGGAAATGTGAAGAGAAGGTGCATGTAATCTTAGGCCATAGTTAAATACTGAACTTATTCTCATTTGTTATTCTATTGTATCGAATGCGACGATTAAAAGTTATAATTAACTTGAGTTACTAATAAGTTAGCCTTATCCTCAGTTTATATTGTTGACAAGGACATGGAATTGCCATTTATAATTGATCAAAATTATTATTAATATTTTAACTAACTCCACGAGAAACATGATATGCTAAGTTGAATCTCGATCCTTATTTTTATTAATGGCCTAACTAGAAAAATTCAACGAGCGGTGCTAATTTAAATTTATTTTTTTTTCAATTAAGCACATCGCGTGAATGGGGTAAAAAATATTTTTAAAACTATAGTTATTCATGCTTCAATTAAATAAATGATCACAATTCATAACCATGACAAAAATATAATTTAGGGTTTATGAACATGTGTCATGTCATAGTTAAGCGCTTGTTTGTATAAACCCATTTTAATTTAACTTGTATCATATATATATATATATATATATGGTTTATAAATAATTATTCCAATCATATATAGCCTACAATTTGGACATACCCTATTCACAGGACAGCAGCATTATAACTAACAATCCATCCTTTTGATTTGAGTGCGTCGATCAGATTCAGATACCTCTCATCGATCAGTACCATATATTAGACATTTAATGAACAAACATATTAAATCTTAATCGGTTGACCATGAATTGAAAGAAGTTGGCTTGTGATACATGACTCCACATCAATATTATTGAATTGTTGCTTTTCTAATTGGACCCACGTACGTACCTTTTAGATTCATCGTATATCTCCCCATCTATTTCAAATCAATTGATTTCAACACATATATAAATTAAATAATGTTAATTTTGTTATCAAATAATAATTTGACTGTTGATAGAACTTTCTTGCACAAATCCTTCCCTACATAAAGACTTCCTGCAATACGTATATAGCAAAGTGCATCATAGCATGCATCATCGATATATTTTATTATTACTTATTTAATTAATATAACATATATATACATATATATATATATATATATAGAGAGAGAGAGAGAGAGAGAGAGAAAGAGTGTGAGAGGAGGTTTTGTTTTGACATGCAAATGTTGAACTATCAAATATTTAGTTAGTTTTAATACTTGAAACAAGGTCTAACATTCCAAGTCAGTGGTCAATGTGACGTAACAGAAGAGAAATAAACCCAAATCTCAGACACCCAAGTGCAGATTATGTATTGGTACTTGACACACACAACATATATTTAATAATTGGCCGATTCGTGTAGCCTTTTATCTTAATATTTTTAAGTGTAATATATTAGTTTGGGTTTAAATAATTTTTTTATGGGGGTGAAAAAATTTCTTATTCAAATCTGATCCATTAATTTTATACACAAATATTTTTTTCAAAAAGAAAGAAAGTACATGTCGAAATTCGTTGGGTGTGTTTTTCTCTTCGCCTCTCCAGAATTGGAAAACTTAATTATTAATTGAATACGAATTTTATTAGTTCAGTCCTATTCAATGTATGAAAAGTTCAACTATTTCATTAACAGCAAAAAAATTATTTATTTCGTCTATCCAACAAAGTTGTTTAGAGTATGAACAAAGGGGCCACATTTAATGCAGCATCTCTTGGATCCCCAAATGCATTGTTATTATATTGAAGATATGAATTTTCATTTAACAATGCATCTCTATAATTGCTTCGTGAGACTGTGTTATATTTTTAAATATTTTTTTTTCTCTTTGTATAATCTTTTTTTTTAGAAAATTATGTATATAATCAAAATTGAGCCCTTATTGTTAATGATATATATATATACACACATAACTGTTGAGTCGTAATTTTGTTTAACTTAAACACGAATCACACATGTATACATACAACACATGGTGAGTACACAATATACGTTAGTGTAGAAGAACATTATCCAGAATGTAGCAGCATTGGTGGCTGAGATAAGGCAGAGAGACTATATAGGTACATTGGGGCCCCTCTTCAGTTGGTTCGATGTATGTGTATTTTGTCACAATTATTTGGTTACCGTACTAAATTCCAATGAAGCAAAAGGTTCTATGTATAATTAAAGCCTTTTCATTGGTTTCTTATTGCATGACACCTCACTGTTACTTATCTTTTTTACCCAACTGCCCTAATTATTTTACTCGTACTTGCATTCTCACTATATATATATTTAACGCGATTTGATTGGAATTTTTATCTTAAATATTTTTTGTATTGTTTTATTGCATTTGCATTTGCACATGGTCGATGAATTATCACTAAAAATCATACCGGATGGGTTGTTTTTCAATAACTATTTATTTAGACACGTTGAAATGAAAATTAACATGGTCTTATTTTTATTTTTAGTCAATCAAAAAATATGTACGAAAAATAACAAAAACTAAAATACTAGACCAAAAGTATGGTCATCATTGTTAATCAAATACCTTTAACTGTACTTGAGAGGATAAAAACATGAAAAACCCTGAAATTTGAGTTTATTTGCAATGTTGTTCCTGATATTTAAAAACATGCAATATTTCCCTTAAAGTTGTGATTTAATTACAATATTACTCGTGTAGCAAACGGAGGTTACAGAAAACTGAGTTGGCGGCTTACGCGACACGCGTTTTGACACAGTGAATATTGAATTAACAACAACCGAGATAAAAAAGATAAAATAATAAATCTTGAAGTTTGACTTCGCTTACAATGTTGCCCATGATGTTCCAATTTTGTCAATCATTCACTTGAAAGTGTTATTCCATTGCAATTGATCCCCTTAAGCCAAACAGACGTGGCGAAAAGTTTACATGGCCATTGTTAGTGTGAAAATCTAGAGCAAACTTTTCTAACCACACAGTCAAATGATTGAGTAATGATGGGGATGACGTGGCAAATAAAGTAACGCTTTTATGATATTCAAATAAGGGAAAACAAAACAAAGATATATAGAGGAAGTTCGCCCTTTATGTAAATACGGACTAATCTTCCTTTGCGAACAAAGCTCAGAGCTCAAAGCTCAGAACTCAAAGTTTTTTTTGTATTAGTATAACAAACGAATTCAAATTACAACAGGTTTATCTCTCATATTATTCTATCCTCTCAGTACAAGTGATGTAAGAGTAAAATACTAATAAAGGTCCTAAACTTTTCGTCATGCCTGTTTGGCTCAGGGGGAGATTGCAACGGAATAGCAAATTCAAGTGAAGGATTGACAAAATTGGAAAATTAAGGGCAACATTGTAAGTGAAGTCAAACTTCAAGGTTTATTTTTTTATTTATTTTTTATCTCAGTTGTTACTGATTCAATGTCCATTGTGTTACCAATTAAACTTTTTGCAACCTCCGTTTATTATAGGGGCAGTATAGTAACAAAATCGCAACTTTAAGGGAAGGATTGCATGTAACTTCAAGTGAAGGATTGGCAAAATTGGAATATCAGGAGCAACATTACAAATGAAATCAAACTTTAGGTTTTTTTTTTTTATATCTCAATTTTTATTGATTCAATGTCCACTGTGTTAAAACCTGTGCCATGTAAGCCGCCAACTCAGCTTTATGTAACTTTCATTTGCTACAGGGACAATATTATAACTAAATCACAACTTTAAAGGAAATATTACATGTTTTTAAACATCAGGAGTAATATTACAAGTAAACTCAAATTTCATAATTTTTCATGTTTTTTTGTCCCATGTACTTGAATAAGATTTTTAGAACTCTTATATATAATATAATATAATAAAATAAATATGAGAATTAAGAGAAGTTAATTTGAAATTTTCGAACTCAACTAGTTGACAAAACAAAACTTTTCAAGAATGACATAAACACATATTTGGAAGCTCATCAAAGGATTTCTAAAACCTAAAATCTGCTTGAACCATCAAAATGATAATAAGTTGCTATTTAAACAACATAATGATTCAAGAACAAAAGTAATTGATTGTATGTAATTAAACAAGAAGTTTAAAATTCAAATTTCACTAATTATAATGTAACCATTCCCCTAATATATATATAACTAGTTAGTAGAAACCTTATTTAAAACAATTATTTTTCTGAGGCAAATTAATAATTAAGCGTGATCTCACGTTCTAATCCTTACAAGTAATTAAGAGTAGAAGTTAAAAAAATAAAATTGAGAGAATGCGACATTGTTAAATCAAACTTATCTTTTATTAAAATAATTAATGCATTAAATAATTATATGTTAAATTCCATTTTTTTATTATAAAATATTCGTACATAGGATTCAACTAACACCTTTGTCCGTTGTCTGGTGTTAGGTGAGTATTTAGCAACACATTCTTTTCATATAAGTCGAGTTTATGTAAGTGCATTCACTTTTCATTAGGCGAGTCTAATTTAAAAAACACTCTAGTAATCAATTGTCTAATATTAAGTAAGTTATTACAAACAAATTCTCTCCAAGTGGAGTGAATATGTGTATCTACACCCACCTCTAATTATGTAAGTCTTAAAGAGTGTTAGGGTGCGTTTGATTGGCCATATTTTTCATGAAAAATATGGCTTTTCCACCAAAGTTGCCACTTTTGTGCTGTTTGATTGCCAAAATTTTTCTGGCAGTCAAACTCCCATTTTTGGCACTATTCATGTACTTTTCCTTGTAAACAAAGAAAACATTTTCTTTCGGGGGGGGGGGGCTTGTATTTATTTTTCAGGCAATTGCACATTTTTTGAGAAAAAATTTTACCCATTTTTTACATTAAAAATGCCATAACTTAAATTACAAAATTCAAAATTTAATATTTAAAATCTACTAATCAAGATCAATTAAACAAGGTCCATCATGACTATAAAATTATGTAAAAAAAAAATATCCATAATTTTTTCTACATTGAAAATGACACAATACAACCAATATTTTTTGGGCAGAAAATTAAGGCAATCAAACACATCTAATTGACATTTTTCATGCAACTCAATTCTAGGCAATTCAATTGTTTGAAACTTATTTTCTTTTCATATAAATTCTATGCTTGCAATCAAACGCACCCTTAGTGATTAAAAAATTATTTTTAAGAAGCGTTTGTGATAAAAATAATGTTTGTGACAAAAATAAGATTAAAAATAACATTGTTCTTGTTTAAAGATAGAATACAAGCTAACACGAGATGAGAATACATGCTAACAGGTGTACGTCTCATTCAAGTAAGATATATATATATATATATACGTGTTGCAATTTAGGCTTCACAGCTCTATATGATCCCCGTGAGCTTGGAAACGATCAATGAAATATATATATATATATAAAACAATCAATTCATCAACGGATGGGATTGGGATGGGACTTTTGCTTTGTGACTCGATATTCATTTACCTATATATATAATATATACCGGAGTACAAGTTAGGCAAGGAGGCATTTCTCCCCTGCTTTTTTATCCAACAAAATACTCAACCATATATATATATCTCCTCTTATCTCCCCAATGAATAAATAAACACATTGTCGATCCATATATATATATATTCATCCAAGATCTCTTTTAAAAATAAATAATTGAGCAAATGCAGTTCTTGACATATACTATATTTTAATAAATCAGCACAAATTAATCGTTGTTCTTAGGATACGATCTACCTAGGCCGGCGTTTTTGTCTACTTTAGTTTTGGATTATATTCCCTCTAGCTGGTCGTGGAAATGACACTTTTTGTAATGTTTACTTTGCTAGTATATAAAATTTAATGTGTATTCAATTGAATGTTGATTAACGTACATAAGATTACAAATATTTAAAATAATAAAATTTGATCAAAATGTATTGAAGAGCGTTGTAGTCCAAATACGCGTTCAAGGTAGCTAGAAGTGTGTTAATTTTCTAAGTAGTTAAGATTTTGAATGTTTACATATGACACTTATAGTTCAAGTTTCGATTTCGTTTTTTTTTTTTTTTAATCTTCTCAAAATCATTTGAATTTATTTATGGCTTGTACTCTAAATGTATTTGGCATTAAATAGTATTTAAAATATTCAAGAACCAATTTTTTTTGTGAATGACCTTCATTCACGGAGTTCACCAAAAATGCTAGTAAAATTAGTAATAATAAACATGATCCACATTTTTTGGCATTTTTGCTCATGATGAAATGTTAAAACATTTGAAAAAGAAAGGGAAGAGACCCATGAGATTGGTACATTTTCAATCAGTTCACCTTTCAAAGTACAACAATTATTGTGTCTCACAACCAGTTCTTTTCTACCACAAGATATGAATCAGCTTTTGCCATTTTGCATATACGTGCATTTATTTTGGGATGTGAAGGTACAATTTTTACACTACTCTTTTTTTTCCTACAATTTTTGCACTATTGAAATGATTGATTTTGGTATATCATGTTGGCAAATTAATTTTAAAAATGTGATTTTTAATTTTTGGTACGTACATCTAAAAAATTACTTTTCTTAATTTAAGGCACTTCTAAGAGAAGTCAAAATGTTATTAATTATCAAAATATACAAGTGAAACTAAAACTCTAAGAGCTTGAAACAAACACTAGATATTAGATAATAGTGAGAAAATTATATTTTTTCGCAATTTCATTCTTTAACTTTGTATGTTCCCTGTGCTCTAAGTTAAAAATAAGTGTTTGACAAATGACAATTGACAAGCAATGAAATAATTGATTCTTTTGAGACAAATGGAGTACTATTGTGTGCAAATAAAAAAAAAGAGGGGCTATGCTAAATTAATTTTTTAATTACGACCACAGGTCTTCTACTTTAATTTTTCAATTAATACTTCTTTCTTTTTTGAGATCATTTTTCAATTAATAGTTGGATATGAGTTACTAGTGTAACAAGTTAGGTTTACTAACAAAAATCATAATGACATCACAAAGATAATTGTTGCATGCCCAATTAAGTGACGGCAGAGATCTGAATTATTGGAAGCCACATTTTAGTCATTTTCATGGAAAATTTCTTTTGTTATTTTTCAAAAGATGATAGTTGTTACTGTCGTTCATATTCAACTAAGTATCTTCTACAATTCGGACAAACTACACGTTTAAAATTGCCAAAAAAATTACCTCTCTTGAAAAAATGTACGCGCCAATTAAACCATATATAGATCATGTATAAATATGTATTTATGCATGATCCAAGTTTACGATAATATTTAACTCCATTAATGCATATAATTAATTTCAACTCCTTTAAATTATTCATTCCAAGAAATGACATATTTACGTTTATCGACTTGTACCACATGGTAGTATTAACCAACATTATAAATTAATGTCTAGGTCTTATATAAAATTTGAAATTTGTCACCTTTTTCTGATATATATAAAACATTTCTTGAGCCATTATTTAGTAGTATAAAATGTTGGCGCCCTTATATAAATTATCAAAAAAAATAATAATATTCTTTTGGATAGTCAAGTTTGCAGTTAATCATTCACATTGTGCACACTCAAAGTTAATTTTAAAGTTTCAGAATGACAAATAAAAAGGCAGATTATAATTGTTGTAATTCAAAATGGCGTATTCACGTGTAGGCTAGTTACATGGGATATTATGGCACAACAATTGATTGTTCCATCTGCCTAACAATTGAATGATGATATATGATTTACGCCCCAAGGTTTTCATATGGTCAAATAGGTAATTTACCGTCTAAACATGGAAAACTCGAATTAATCAATTTACTTTGCTTTTGGTCTTTGTCACAAAAGTACATCTCTATGCATTATATTAAGATGCGACTAACTTTTACTCAAAAAATTAAGATTTTCTCTAATTACAACTATTGCGAGGGTCAAACTTAAATAGTGTTCAAACGATTTGCTATGCAATTCAATGCAACTTAGTTATTATTGGCTAACATCTTGTAGTAAATTTAATCAACTTAATTTATGCACTTTATCTGAACTTTTAAATAAATTATATCCCGTTAATTATTGCAACTAGCTTTGGTATGAAAAAGTAACTTTTGCAAAGAATTCCATAAATACTACTTTTTTTTTCTATTTTATTTATAAAATGTCCGTATCAAATTTCACGCACTTGAACTAATTATTAGTAATAGTTGGCTCTAAATACTACCAAACATTATAAAATGGGTAACCTTTCTCTCCCCTTTTGGATGAATATGGTGGTGGTTCACAAGGCTCTTTCTCATACATGAAGGGTCCCTCTCCATCCAAAGGGTATGGACCCCCACAGGAGAAATTCCACCAATGATGTATAATATGCATGTAAGGTCATGTCAAACTATACAAAAATACCAAAAAATTGACCATTTATATTGAATAGTACGTAGCGTAAAATTGGGTCCTCCATGACCATTTATTTATAATTGATGTTAATGTATCTTCTTGTTGATTTTGGAAAATTATAATACGCACACATCTATCTTTTTAAACTTGTAGGATGATTTTGTAACAAAGAAATTATGATATTATAAAGATGGAATTTTTTATTAAAATAATTATATTTATTAGTAGAGTAATGTATAATTTTATAAACATACATATAATATAACTTTTTAAAGCATTATTATACTATAACAAAGAGATTAATTATTTTAATAATATAACCATCCATTACGTGCATAAGGTCATATATCCATTACAATAGAGTATCATAATACTTTTTTAACCTTTTAAAGTAGTAATTTTTTTCTTTTTTAATTTTCCGTGTTATATTAATTTTATTTTTTTTGTTTTCAACTGTTTTTCACTGTTTTAAATTAGTAGTGTTATTTATTTTTTCTAGAGTGAAATTAGCAACTAGAGACAATAATTATATTATTTGTGGCAAAATATTTACTTTTTGATACAAAGTAATAATCTTATAATGAAACTTTTTGTATACAATTTACTTTTACTTTGAAATATTTGTTATTAATTTGAGTAATAATAATAATAATTAAATTTTGTTATTTTCTGTCTGTGCACGTGATGTTAATACCTGAATTTACTGCAGAAGTAGCCAAAAGGTACCAAAGAAAAGGGCAAAAAGGTTGAAGTCATTAATTAATTAAAAAAAAAAAAAAAAGGAAAGGCAGAGGCAAAAGCATCCAAGGGGGTAATTAAAGGTCGGTGCGGGGTTCAACAAATGTGCACACAATAGAAAGCTGAAAATGAGCTGGTTGGCCCAGGCACTCCCTTCGTGTTTAGTAATTTGGTACACACAATCAACCTTATATTAATTTGCACCAGTACCCCCACTAACTTTCCCTATTTGCAAACTACCCGTACAGTGAGTCAATAACAATATTTATATTTATATGAATCAAACTCAAATTTTTTTATTACGAGAAATAATTATTCATACAAACAACATGTCATAATGACGTGTAGTTGAGACTTAGAATTTGTGTGTTCTAAATTCAAGAAACATTTTTTGTAACTTGAGTTAATTCACTCACTTGATTTTGGGCCCGTTTGGTTGCGTAAATTACCTAATTTTAGAATTAGTTAATTTTCGATTGAAGAATTGTGAATTTGCTCATTTATGAATAATTCAATTCTAATTCAAGTAGTGTTTGAAAAACTTAAATGAGAAATTTCGATTGTTAGAATAAAAACATGTTTTCTATTATTCTATGTTATTTAAAATTTTATCTAGATACATCAACATCACGGGTAAAAACTATATCTTCTCAAAAAATAGAGTTGTAATGAATTATCTAATTCTAGAATTAGGCAATTTCAAGTTTTACTTGAAATGACTTAATTTGAGTTTTTGTGAATCAACTTGAATTATCATATTTACAATTGTTCAATTTACACAACCAAACACTATTAAATGAAAATTTTATAAATTACTTAATTGTAAATTATCTAATTCGCAATTTACAAGACAACCAAATATGTATTCAATCCAAAAGTATAAATTTGTTGATTTTGTTTTTTTTTTTATTCTTTGAGTCGTGTTTAGTTGAAACTTATTAATATGTATTCTTATTTAAATGTGCCTACCGAATAGTTTTTTTTGATACGCAAAGACAGGAGTTTTTCTCCATTTGGCTAAGAACTACATACATAACCACTTTTTCTTTTGTGCAACAATGGAAAGAAGATCAAGGCAGGAAGAGAAGTTGCAGTGGTATAACCGAGATATCTAGGTTTGGCGGCAGTTTTCTATTGCTTTTGGGCATCCACTTGCCAGAGTTAGAGGCATATCAATTAGCTAAATGTCTACTTCTTAGTTATAAAAATATAAAATATATGTTTCTCTTACTTTTGTACATTTGAAAATATAAAATACATTGTTTCTTTTTTATAAAAATATAATAAAATTATGAGAATCATGAGTTGCAAAAAAATGAAGAAGAGATACTTGGTAATACAAACCTTTGTCTTGAATATGACTACTTTTAAGAGAGGTATATAATATAATAAGTATTTTTTTTTCTTTTAAAAGAGTGTTAATTATGATTATTAAGAATGCTTTTATCAATTGTCTTTTTATTTTTAGAATGTCCAAAATTACAATTGTAAATTGATACGATTATAGTTCTAATATGGTAAATTAAGTCATATCACATCACGTACAAATATACTATAAACCATCAGTCATATAAATTTTTGAGATAATGGGTTATAAAGCCTCGCTCCGTAATATTTTATAACTCTAAGGACAGATTCATATTTAATAAAAATAATTAGTACTAGTTTTATAATTTGGTTTTACAATAAGAACACTTTTCATAATATTAATTTATTTTAAGAAAAATGATAAATGTTGATGGACAAAAATACCCTACTATATCATTTATTCTAATTATATAAAAGACATATTATTCTCTCTTACATATACATAGTTTAGAGAGAGAAAACAAAGAACTAGAAAAAAGAGAAATTGTCTCACCAATAATCTCACATCTTCCGCCACCAACACCACCACCGTCACCTGAATCTGAGCGCCGTTCTCATCATTATCATCATCATCGTCTTCTTCTTCCTAGATCTACAATCATAAAATATATGTAACTTTTGATCGAACTGTTGGATTTGGATAATTTTTGGATATGTTGTTCGGAAGACAAAGTTATATTAATTGCGCGAAAAATTAAGATGATCAGATGTCGTTTTGCTATCGAAATCGACTAATTTCGACAGCCCAGCGATATTTAAAAGTAATATGATCGTAACTCTTTTTTTTTCTTTTATGAACACTACGACGATCTATATATATATACATATAAATAAATTGAATGGATGTTGATCTCATCAATTTTATTGTTCTCTATTTTATAATGGTGTTAAAATCATTTTAGCACCTTCTAGTTTGTTGTTCAAGTTGCACACCTTCTGGTTGTTGTTCAGAAGGTGCTAAATGCATTTAGCACCTTCTGGTTAGCCTTATGGTTGTTGTCCAGGGGGTGCTAAATGCATTTAGCACCTTCTGGTTGCTGTCCAAGGGGTGCTAAATACATTTAGCACCTTCTGATTGTAGTGTTAATTTTATTTAGCACATCTGATTGCTGTTCAAGGGATGCTAAATGCATTTAACACCTTCTGGTTACTGTCCAAGGGTTGCTAAATGCATTTAGCACCTCCTGGACATTAACCAGATGGTGCTAAATGCATTTAGCACATTCTAGTTGCCGTTAGTGTCATAATGAGACGATATTATAAAGAAGGGGTATTAATGTCTTTTTTGTAATGTGTCCTTAATTTACACGTCTAATTTTTAAATGTCCTTTATAATTATATTATTATTATAATGAGCCCTTATACTTAATTGCCTCTAAATTTTTTACCTCTTATACATTTTTAAAATTTAAAAATTATTGACTCTTATATTATATAAATTAAAGGTGTGTCTACACTTCTAATATTATATATATATAGATAGTAAAATGTTTTTTTTTTCTGTGAGTTTGACATGTGGTGATTATTAATTGCTCTATATTTTTTACTCTCAATATTTATTTGATTTTATTTCCTATTCTTTTAATTTGATACTTTATATATTTTTTCACTCTTTCTCATTTATTGCTTCTTTTTTCCCTCCCAGTAATTATTTCCATTTCTCTTCTATTTTAAATGCTTATATAATTAAATCCTAAAATGCATATTAGAGTGCTCTTTTTTTTAACAATTAAATCTCCCATCATTTCCTCATTTTTGTTTAATATTATTTATTAATTTTCTCTATCTTTGTGAAAGCAGAATATACCACTTCTTTCTATTTAATTTACTCAATTAATTATTTATCTCTCATCTCACCTCCTCTCTTCTATTCCGGTCCCTCTATCTCAAAGTTTTTCTTACACTCTCCGCCAATAAAAATAAATTTGGGGCAATTAAAAAAAATGGTCTTATTAGAGAAAGATTTTCACACTAAAGCCAAGGAATAATTTTTTTTAAATAAAGGGCCTATTTTTTATTTTATTGATAATATGACATGTGTTTTTTTTTATTATAAAATGACATCCCAACCCTTAAAATAAACTAAAAAATACCAATATGCATTAAAATATGGATTGCAATATGAACTTTGCACTCCATATTTCACTACAATGTGAACTTTGCAGTCGATATTTTTAGTGCAAAGTTCATATTGCAGTCCATATTTCACTGCAATATGAACTTTGCAGTTCATATTTTACTGCAACATGAACTTTGCGGTCCATATTTTTTGTGCAAATTTCATAAAGAGGGGTAATTTAGGTAATACATAACATGTTTTTACTAATTAAACGATATTTAAATTTATTCAAATACGTTCATTTAAAATATAAAACAAAATATGCCTCTTATACTAATTACCAATTAAAAATAGGTCCTTCATTCAAAAAAATATTATTCATTGGATTTTTGGTAAAAATCAATGTATAATAAGCCCTTCTACCTAATTTCTAGAATAAATTTTTACTATACAATTCATCACATTGTTGCGGTTTACAAATTTTACATCAAAAGTTGCAATAAGAAAAAACAAGCCTTTTACACTTTGAAAAGTTAGGGTTTCGAAGGATTTTGCATAGTATGATAAATAAAATTTTATATATTTTGTTTTCTTTAATCTATCCCTAGTACTCTATTAATTTTCATTACTCTCAAACAATTTCTTAATATTTTATGCTATATTACAAAATAATTAGTCAATTTTTTTTTTTATTTCTATCAACGATCTTTCTACTGAATTTTGATGTAAAAGTATAAAATATATTAAGGGATGCCATGATGTATCTGGAAATATTATTCATATCACTAGACATTAATTGCCGATAATTAAAGTGAATTTTTTTGATGTTCTTTGTGTTATGTTTGCCTCTATTTTCTTTTTTCGGTAATAATTATCATTTTACTATTTATTTGGATTGCCTTCTTTTTTCACAAAAATTTAAAATTGAAAAAGAATTTATGACTCCACTCTCGCAAAATATTCCTATTTTCATTTCACATCCTTCTACAACTTTTTATATTTTAATGATTTGATTAATTTTGCATATTATTAAGTCTCACAACTTACACAATTAAAATTTTACAAAAATGTAAATTATAATACCTATTTAACTGTAGGAAACTATTTATATTTTAATTTTATATTTTTATAATTTTACTATTATAAATATACTCACACAACGCGTGGCTTGTACCCTAATTTAAATGGATTTGTAATGCACACTATTAATTACAAATGTGGAATAGTAAATTGAAGCAAAATTTTAACAAAATAGTAAAACCACTAGCTAGTGACCTAATTATAAGGTACTAAAATTAGATGAGTTTAACCGAAAGTTCCTTGGATTAAATCCTAACCGAAAACATCACGTGGCCTGAGGCCGGTTATTATTATTATTATTTCGAAATCAGGAATTAATTGATGCCCGGATTAAAAAAAATAATAATAAAATAAAAGATCAATTAAATAAATATTATTTAGGCCACGTGGCCACACGTAAACTAAACTTTCATGGGAAAATCCATGAGATTGCTGAATACACAGTATCCTTATCTTGATAACTTTCATTGACTCTATTTTCTCTCTCTAAAATTGTTATATTTTTTTTTCTCTCTCTCTCTCTCTAAATTCTCGGTGGAGCGAGAGAGAGAGTCTGTGGAGCCCAGAACTGGTCCTCTGCTTTACTGGCTTCAAGCTCTCCATGGGTTGGTTTTTAATGGAGTTTGTCTGTTGAAAGAGAGAGACAACAACACAAGAGTTTCCACTCCCCCACCCCCCCCCCACCCCAATAATCCATCCAATCAACCAGCACCTACTATAATCCTTTCTCTCTCTCTCTCTCTATCCACTTCTCCCTTTCAATGAGGAAGATTGAGAAAAACAAAGGAGAAAATCTTTGGAGGTGCCACTTCAATTTCCTCTTCTTCGATTTGATGATTCATCCACAGATCTAACTACTCTTTCCATTTTTAATTATTCCCCTACGTAAGTTATAGATTCCGTGTTTTGTATTGCTTTGCATATGTATTAATTTAGCCCCGCTGCTTTATTTGGAAAAAAATATACCAGGGGTTGAATTGTTTTGATTTTTACTAATTAGGGCGTTCTGTTTTTCGAGTTTGACCTTCTGGATTTCAAAAAAAGTGATTTTGACCACGTACTCTAGTGGTTTTTTTTTTTTTTTCAAAGGTCCTCCCTTTCTGTTTTCGTATTGAATTTTTCATCATTAACTCTGCAGTTGGTTCATTGGATTTGTTCTGTGATGCCCTTGTTCCTTAGTTTTGTCACAATCCCCAGTTGAATTGAACAAAACAGCGGCGTTTGAATTTCTCTATTTATGATTTATTAGTTTGTGATTGTCACAAGTTGTAATTTTGTTCCTTATTTTCTTTGTGGTGTTGTCGCTGTAGACCTTTTGTGCAATTGTGCATAGAACTATTTGTCTTTTAAAGGAGGACCAGTTGACAACTGAGGTTAAATTTACGCACAGTAATATTCACCTCTTGCAAAATGTGGAATATTTGGAGGGTGATTTGGGTGAGATGAGGTATGTTATCTGGGTTAATGAACCTTTTGAGGGCCTGTTTTCGGCCAAGGTCCGATAGGTATGCTCACACAGGTTCGGATGCTGGTGGGCGCCAAGATGGACTATTGTGGTACAAGGATATGGGGCAACATTTCAATGGTGACTTCTCAATGGCTGTTGTTCAAGCCAATAATTTACTGGAGGATCAGAGCCAGCTTGAGTCAGGTAGTTTGAGCTTGCACGAATCGGGGCCGTATGGTACCTTTGTAGGAGTTTATGATGGCCATGGAGGACCTGAGACCTCGCGGTTCATCAATGCTCACCTCTTTCAACATCTCAAGAGTAAGCCACTATAAACGCTAATCGAATTATTTCTCGTTACATCTTTCTCATCATTTCATTTTAGGAAATAGGTGTAATAAATAATGGAAAAATGAGAGTAAAATGAAAGAAAAGGAAATAATATGTCGAGTGTTTTATTCTATGTTGTTTTACTTCACACCCTCGGAAACTTAGCCAGTTGAGTGCAGATTCTCAGTTCATTGGGGACTCCTGGTAATGGATAACACACACACACACAGATTTTAGTGATAACTAAACAGAGATGTAAACGTTTTAACATGAAAGGACATTAATGTTGATTATTACTGTTTGTCCGGATAACTTTGAGCATAAGTTTTCTAGTTCAGGTCCTTTTAGTAAGTAGCTCGGGAACTAAAAA
Source organism: Lonicera japonica (assembly GCA_021464415.1). Classification (NCBI taxonomy): domain Eukaryota; kingdom Viridiplantae; phylum Streptophyta; class Magnoliopsida; order Dipsacales; family Caprifoliaceae; genus Lonicera; species Lonicera japonica. The sequence continues at coordinate 16,687,309 of CM038467.1, read as the reverse complement.
TTAGATTCTGTATTTTCGCTAAATTTCCTTGTTAACCTAACAGCTTCGCATTCTTAATTGTGCAGGGTTTACTTCAGAGCACCAATCCATGTCAGTGGAAGTAATACGAAAGGCATTTCAAGCAACAGAAGACGGTTTTCTCTCTATTGTTACAAGACAGTGGCCTATGAAACCACAGATTGCTGCAGTTGGATCATGCTGCCTAGTTGGACTTGTCTGCAACGGGACCCTTTACATAGCTAATCTAGGCGACTCCCGTGCTGTTCTAGGAAGACTTGTGAAGGCAACAGGGGAAGTTCTGTCCATTCAGCTCTCAGCAGAACATAATGCATCCATTGAGTCTGTGAGACAGGAGCTGCATGCTTCGCATCCAGATGATCCTCAGATAGTTGTTTTAAAACATAATGTATGGCGTGTTAAGGGCCTGATACAGGTAAGTTTTTTTCTTTGTGCAGTCACTTTGTCTTTGCTTCTAATGTTTTCTTCTATTGCCATTTTGTACCTTTGTTCGCCGCGTTAATGTTTGTTTAAAAGCTTACTAGCAATTAGGAACATCAATAGGGATTGTGATGCCCTTACGTGGTTTATGATTTCATTTCTTTTTATTTTCCTAAATTGTTTAGAGCGGAGCAACCTTTTTAGGATGATATCGATCTGCAATATATGCGGAATACTAACGCCGTGGTAGCTTTTCATGCATGTTTTAGAAAGTCAGCGTTTGTCACTCTTATTGTTTACCATAATTTCTTATCAAGGGGCAAAAATATGGCAGCAACTCAAATCTCAAAAGTTTTCACCCCTCTACTGACAAATACCAGATTAGCAGGCTATGAGTCAACTTTTTTGTCCGAATCACTCTGAACAAGTGATATTAGCCGTTTGACTTGGAGCCTCTAAGCATGTGTATTGGGGAGTTAACTTTAAGCATTAGACAAATATAGTAATTACTAATTAGTAACGGCTCTCTACTTTACATAAAAGAAATCTTCAATCCTCCTGGTTTAGGAATTTGACATGTCACTGATAATTTGATTGTTGTAATTTTTTTCCAGGCTTTTCAACTTACCCCCTGGGGTGCGTTCTCTGACACTGTCCACATGCTGTTAGAACTATGAGAAAGTTATTCAAAGATTCTCTGGAAAATTCCCCCCCTTCCCCCTTTATCTTCTTTTTTAATCTTCTTGTCTCTCTCTAATCTTCCCTACACCTTCCTATCTAAATTCCGCTCTTACAATTCCGGCAACCTTGTATATTTTCATCGCACACATCAACCTCAAAGGGAATATGATTTGGGCCATTTGGCGATATAAAATGGAGATGAATGTACACATATTGCTCCTCTATACACAGAAAGCCACAATGAATCAAAGTATCTAGAATTAATCTTGCTACTGTTTCGGCAATAATGATGACATACCTACTTTCTCATCAAACACCCTATAGAGTGAGCATTGTGTTTCAGGTTTTGCTGGTCATATTATATATACCTGAATTGAGATTAGATCGATCTTAGAAGTTAGAACAATTTGGAAATCTCATGTAGTGATGTTCAAGGAATGGTGCAAAAATGCAAATCCTGAGTTTTAGTACATTTGGAAGCCAAATTTGATTATTGATGAACAAATGGTGTAGCTGTCATCCATCACCAAATATATTTACCCTTTACATCTGAATGTACAATATTGATAGTATGAATATGAGAATGTCCCTAGCACCTACGGTGGAGCTGTCCAAAATGATATTAACAAGGATCCCATCCCTTTTGCAATTACATAAGGTATATTAAATCAATGAGGCACTTAATTTCTTTTCTGGTAAGAGTGGGGCAGTTAATGTCAGGCACTTGATTTGGTTGGATTCTACTGGAGCTTTTGTGGATGTGGAGCTATCCGTAGAGCATTTTGTGCGTATATCTGGATGTGTGTATGTATAAAATAAATGTATACAAGTGCGTTTTGTGTATGTAGTCATGTAGATACAAATTACAGAAATGATGAACCAGAGAAAGTATTCTAAATTGGAAAATTGCAGAGATAAATAAGGAAGTCAGGGCTCTTTTGCAGATGTGCAAGGCAGATGGGTTAGTTTTTCCTACTGGTTGAGTCTTAATCTTAAAATTGTTTTCTGACAGTGGGTTGATTTTTAAGAGCAAGAAAGAGCGCACGCCGGAGGGGGGAGGGGAGGGGAGGGGAGGGGGTTTGTCTAATATAAGCATTAATTTAGGTTGGTAACTGTCCAAAAATTTCCAAAGATGTTTATTGTTATTCTTAAATAAATAGAGTTGTCCTGAACTTTTGAGGCTATTTTTCTAGTGGGTGTCAATTTTTAGTTGCCTGGTAATTAGTTGGTGATGATTTGTTCGTTCCAATTATTGACATAGTGGTTGCTGTATCCGAGGAATGAAAATAAATGTGTCGCTCCATAGTTGCTGTCGTTATTTTCTTATTTTTAGTTAAAAGAAGGAAATATTATCAATAGAAGAAATGAGAAAGGCTTATGGGTACAAAAAAGTTCTCAATTTTCCATTGATTAGTGTTGAACTGAATTTTGATGCAAGATGTAGTATATCTCCTGTTACAAGAAACAAACTACTCCTTTGCAAGAGTCATCATGCCTACAAGATACTTTTTGTTTTATATCTAATTACAGTGATATGTCCTGTATGACGGTGTTTCTGTTCGAAACATACAAAGCAATATTGTTTTCTAAGATGGTCAGAATTTTTTTATTTTGCAGATTTCAAGATCCATTGGTGATGTATATCTGAAAAGGGCTGAGTTCAACAGGGAACCATTATATGCTAAATTTCGACTTCGGGACCCTATCAGAAGGCCGATATTGAGTTCAGAACCATCAATCTCTGTGCACCAATTGCAGCCACATGATCAGTTTGTTATATTTGCATCAGACGGCCTCTGGGAGCACCTTAGTAACCAAGAAGCAGTTGATATAGTTCAAAATCACCCACGCAGCGTAAGGAATTCTACACTTGAAACATTGACAATTTTCTAATTTCTTAATTTTATAATCATGGATTATTGATATTGTTATTAGCCTAGAGTTGCCGATTATAGTGCTGTATGTGCTGCGGTTCATGAATTTGATAAGAGAGAAGATAAGTTTGCAGCATTATTTGTGTTCCTCTATACAGGGTAGTGCTAGGAGGTTAGTAAAAGCTGCGTTGCAAGAGGCGGCAAAGAAGAGGGAGATGAGATACTCGGATTTGAAGAAGATTGATCGTGGGGTACGCCGGCATTTCCACGATGACATCACAGTGGTAGTTCTGTTTCTGGACTCGAACCTCGTGTGCAAAGCCAGCTCAGTGAAGACCCCCAACCTGTCCGTGAAAGGGGGAGGAATAAACCTGCCTCCAAACACACTTGCTCCTTGCACCACACCACCTACAGAAGCCGGTGCTACCTGATGAAAGCTGTGGCTCTCAAATATTATTGTCTGTTTATCTGTTGTACTACTATTATGTGTGTGAATACCAGGTAGGTCTTAAAAAGAATGAGAAGATCAAAGCCGTCAATTCTTTATATGTAAACTGTAACTTTTTAACTGAGATTAATACTACTACCACTACTACGGAGTTTAGTTTCTCGGTGAAAGTTTGTTGTAATCCTGTTCTTTAGGCAGTTCGTTTTTTAACTTATTTTGCTTCCTGCTGTTATGCGTTATTTATTTGATTTTTTTTTTCACTTTTGTAAATTGTGTGACTTGGCAGTTGGTTTTGTGGAATGATAAGAAAAGGAAAGGAAAAGATGATAGAATTATTACATTTCACCTGTTTGGATATTTATAAGAGGGAGTGGAAAGGAAACGTGGGAAATGCCATTCCCCTCCGTTCTTTTACTTTGTTCACTTGTAGGATTGGGAGGAAAAAAAAAGGTTTTGATGTAGTATTCACCTTATTTCAAATTTAACATTAATTTGTTAACAATATATTAATTCACATTACTTTCTTTTCTTTATTTAATTTTTCTATTCCAATAAAATTTATTTTTATATTATTTTTTTCTATCATTAGTTATTCAAACAATCATAAAATTAAACTTATTTTTTTATATTTAATTTCTTTTCGTCATAATTGACCATTTCTTTTCCATCTCTTCCCTTCAATCTAGATGGGCTGTTACTTGGATTGAGAAAAAGGGGTTAAGGGTTTAGTTTCCACCTTTGCAAGTCATTTGCACGTTGACTATTAATTCTTCAAAGACGATGAGTTAGAAATGCTCTTCTGAATATTGTATAACCCCCTCTAGTGTTTATTTCGAGTTTGTGGTTGATTTTGTGCTTCAATAATAATAATTGAAAAAAAAATGTAGTTAATATAGGCTCTGTTTGATGTCAATACTAAAAATGATAAAAAAATACTTGATCAATATAAAAAGTTGAAAAATAAATTAAGATATGTAATGAGATGTATTTTATTTTATCTTATGCTCATTTTTATGCGTAGATGTCATCCATCTTTCATTATTTTTTGTGAATTTTTTTTATTTCTCAACCAATAAAAAAAAATTCCACTAAAAGCAGCAAAATAACATCTTATTTTATGTCTTAACTTATTTTTGAAATTTTTGCAAAAATAAACAATTTTTATTTTCCATATTATTATCAAACGAAATCAAAAAGTTGGTAATTCAACGTTTACATTGCAATCATCTTATATTCCTTCCGAAGTCTAATTTGACGTCCAAGAAAATATAAATTTTTATATAATCAAACATGTTCATTTTGAGATCTGAACACCAAACCTGTCTATCTTGTCAATTCAGTTCTTATAATAGCTTGGTTTCTTCTTCATCCAATTCACACACAATAAACCATTTTCTTTAATCCACGCTACTTTTTTTTTTACAAGTTTCATCCTCAGAATTCATTTCAAACGAATGAAAAAGAAAAATGAGATTCAAACCATCACCGATGGTCCCTTATTTGGGTCATCTGTTGGGTCTTAAGAGGGAGAAAAACTTACCTGCACCAAGTATACCACGTCAGCGATCTGACGTGGTATACCGAGCCAATCAAAAGCCGACGCATCACATTCTTTCACTCCCTCTCTCTGCCACGTCACTTTCCTCTATCTCTCTCTCCCTCTCTCACCACCAACACCACTGCCGGCTGCTCCAGCAAACCTCCGGCCACCTCCGGCAAACCCCCAGCACCTCCGGCGACCACCATCACCTCCTCTCTAGCACCGTCACTCCTCCGGCTCTCTCTCTCTTCCGGCGATCTCCTCTCTCTCTCAGCACCATCACCACCTCCGGCGACGTCCTCCTCTCTCTCTTCCTCTCTCTATCTCTCTCACCACCATCACCACCTCCGGCGTGCTCTCCGGGCAAAGATAAGGGGGAATTATTCGTAGTTAAGTTTCTACGCAATAAAGGGGGAAGAGACACACTCTAAAAATAAAGCTTAAGCATAAATAGGGCCAGTATCGGAATTACGTAAGACATATAGAAGAGTACAGGCATGCTTAAAGATTACTAGACATAAACCAATACCAATAAAAATTAACAAACTCAGAATTATATAAAATAATATAGACATCTCATATATCACGAAAATACTCTCATGGAGAGGATTACAAACTTTCTCACACTAGAAAACACACAAACTCGAGATATCTAAAATGATAATAGCTAGCTCCTTTTATAGCTGAAGGGCGTAGCAACAAGACAAAATAAAAGCAATACAGCTGTCTAAAGAGATAAGATAGGAATCTCTTTTACAAAGCAAAAGCAAACTTTAAAAAAGAAAACGTCACACCACTGCAAAGAAAAGAGTAAAAGAAGATGCTTCACATGAGGCTGTCGGGAGTGAAAAATACGTCATGCATGACGTCATGACGCACTAATCAGTTTCATTTCCATCATCGTCCCAATCATATCCGCCATAGAGGGGAGTGTCAGGGGAGTAGGGACCATCTTCATCAGGACTGGTATCAGCAAGTTCCTGGGCAAAATTTCCTGCATTTGGATCATCATCATCTTCACTAGTGTCATCATCGATGCCAAAAAATGCTTCAGAGTTTGAACTTAATTCACCATAATCCATTCGATGGGTGAAGGCATAGGTAAACAAATGTTCATACAAAGTACCACAATCATCCCAACTGGCATTGTTCCAGGGATCATGATCAAATTTAACATAATCTGGCACAGAGTCATAATCAACCCTATTTAAAGCACATATATTCCTTAAAAAGGTAACATAATCAAGATCATAGGGTTCCTTGATAGATTTTGAGAGATTACGAGTAAACCATGCTGCAATGGTGGCGTTCGATCCATCTGGATGAGGGGTTCGGAGAGGCTTATGAAAATGGATAAGACAGTATGTATGGTAATGAGTTTTCAAAGCTTCTTTCCACTGATCAGCTGACTTAAACCATTTTAAAAATCTTAGGAAATTATACGAACTGGGTACTCCGTATAAATCTTGGTGAGCTGTTTGGATCTCAGGATCTGATGTAGCAATTTGAATATACAGGAGGAGATCTGCAGCTTTGAATATGAAACCGATACAGTAAACCTGGGTGAGGTACCATAAAAAGACTAACGCAATCTTGGGAACACGATAGCAGTAATGGATATGGAACAGAGAACAGAAAGGATAGGTAGGATGAAGGCGAAGTCCTCGGAAACAGAGACCATGCTTTTCAATCAAAAGACAGAGGTACTGAAGTATCTGGTCTTTTCCTCGGGAACGAAGGGTGTGCGTGAGAACCTTATTTTGGAGCTCATCTGGAAGATAAGGAATTGCTTCCAATGGGTCAAGAGGAGGGTTTAGTTCAGTAAACTGGAAAGGTTGTGGAAAAGGGGAAGGGTTGGAAGAGCTGGCCATTTCAGAAGGAGATAACTGGGTTAAGGTATAGACAATTGGGAGGCTTGATGCAAAATGAGGAGAATGGTCATTGAATTTAAAGGGTTTACAAAAGGGTTCATTTTCAAAAGGAGCGATGTGGGATACAAAGCTTATCCCCGAAGGTTTGCTTAGCTGAGGGGTTTTCTTGAGAAGAAATCAGCTATCACATTGTTTTTTCCTTTGATATGTTTGACTTCATAATCCCATTGGGAAAACCATTCTGCCCAACGAAGTAACTGAGAATTTGGAATTTGTTTATTTTTGAATTGTATCATTGCTGGAAAGGATGACATGTCCATTTCTATTTTGAAATGATAACCAATCAAATGAAATTGAAATTTCTCAATTCCTCTTCTCACTGCAAGGATTTCTTTGAACGTACTGTGGTAGTGAAGTTCACCTTGCTTAAATCTGCCTGACTTATATCCACATGGAGTGCGGATTCCATTCTTTTCTTCAAGAAGTATGGCTGCCCAAAATTCATTACTCGCATCAGTTTGAAGAATTCTCTGGCCTGTTAAGGGGATTTGTAAATCTGGGAGCTGGGAGGTAAGAGCTTTTAACTTCTGAACTGCTTCAGCTTGTGCTTTGGACCACGGTGGGGGAGACTTCTTGAGAAGAGCTGACAAATGAGCTGTGTATGATACCTCCTTTGGTATGAACTGAGACATGTAGTTAACCAAACCAAGGAATTGCTGAATTTGTGTCCTTGTTGTTAACTTATCAGGAAACTTCTGGAGATCTTTGGAAATATGCTCTTGAAGTTGAATCTTGCTGTCTTTGATTTTCATTCCTAAGAAATCAATCTCAGGAGTTCCAATAATCATTTTTCTTTCTGACAACATGATTCCATGGGTAAGAACAATATGATGAAAATGATGGAGGAGCTGTAGATGTTCAGTTTCGTTGGAGCTGAATAAAAGGATGTCATCGATAAAAATCAATGCGTTTGCAGCGATGGGTTCAAATATCATCATCATTGTCTTCTGAAAGATTGATGGAGCATTTTTAAGACCAAAGGGCATAACTGTCCACTGGTAATGGAAACCAGGTATACGAAAGGCTGTTTTGGGGCGATCATCATGGTGAATACCAAGTTGCCAAAATCCGACTTTAAGATCAAACTTGGAAAAGATATGAGCATTGGGGAGATGACTAAACAGCGAATGCTTTTGTGGGAGAGGGAATTTGTCACTTGCCAAGAAATAATTCAACGGCTGTTAATTGATAACCAGTCGCATTTTTCCCTTGATTTGCTCAGAACGTTTATTAACATAGAAGGCTTCACAAGCCCATGGAGAAGTGGTATCTTCAATCAACTGCTGCTGTTTGAGAGACTGGAGTTCTTTGAGAGCAAGTGCTTGGTGTTCTGGATTCATTCCAGAATGGGAAGCTCTAGTAGGATTCACATCCTCGTTCAACTTGAAAGGAAGAGTAACAAAGAATTTGATGTTTCTCCATAAAGGGTTCTGACATTTGGTGAGGAATTCCGTATGACTTTCTGCACATGACATAGTGATCAACTTCTGACGTATTGTATCAATAGAGATACCAGGGTCAATAAGGAGCATAGGTGCAGATTGGTAAAATTCAAGGGCTGCTTGCATATCATGCCAAGGGAGGAATGATTTCTTGTGATGTAATCCTTTATCAAGAAATTGGACTGGCAGCTTCTTTATCAAATCCCATCCAATCATAATTTCCTTCATAGTGACAGGACTTCCGTAAACAGGATGCTTAACACGGACTCCTGGGAAAATTTGAATCAGGATTGGCTTTGTAACCTTATCAACATACATAATTTCGCCATTCGCTACACGAAATGCTATGTGACATGGTTTCCAGAGACTGGCTGGTAACAAAGAGGGATTGATCATGGTTCTTGAGGCACCGGTATCAAAAAGAGCAAGGACCTTGATTGGCTTTGAGTAAGCTTCGGGGAAAAGCTTAACATAAGCATGAGGAGTTTGAGCCGCAAAGAGTTCTTCTTGATTTGCACAAGTCAACTGCTGTAAGTGAAAAGCTTTATCACTAGGAAGAGAGGACACAGAACTTTCTGCATCACTTGGGATTTCAGTTTCTGCTTCTGATTGATCAGAATCAGTATAAGCAATCTTCATTAGGCTTTCTGGAGAGGCTTCATCGGCTGCAGAAAGAACTGATTCAACATCTGATTCTGCTACATCTGGAGCAAGCTTATGTAACAAGGCCATAAACTGTGCTTTCTTTTCACCATTGGGGCAGTTCTTCGCGTAATGTCCTGGCTTCTTGCAGATAAAACATTTATCATTCTTTTTTCCACGAAAGGCTTTCTTCTTAACAAATTTGAAGTTTTTGAATTTCTTCTTCTTCTTGCTTTTGTAAGGCTTGACAAAGTCAGTTAAGGATGACTTCGTAGAACGAGAAGATTTTCTGAACTTCTTTTTCTTATGGGAGCGCTTATGCTGAGAACAATCACATTCTTCCTTGTTTTTGCATTTGATCTTCTAATGATCCTTGTTGCAGGCTTTGGAGAGCATTTTGCTGGTCTTCTCCTTTTCGTCCATTAACTTCTTCTGGTTACAAATTCGTTTAACAGAATCTGTAAGCAACTCATAAATGCGATCCAAAGAAAGAGTTTTAAGCTCTAGCTTTTGAATCTTCAATAACTTTTCAGCTTCTGAAACAAGAGCATCTGGAAATGATTGGAAGAAAATCTGCTTAAGGTTGGGATCATCAATTCCGCCAAGGATGTAAAATCTCTTTGACATGCGGTCATAGCGTCGTTCTAGATCTGCTTCTTGGAGGGAACAACACTTCATTCCCATAAATTCTGCACGGGCTATATCACCAAATTTGGACGGAGTTCCAACAAACTCATTGTAAATGGTACCAAGAAAGACATCAACAGAAGTAATTTGTTGTAGTTGAAGTTGTCTGTATTCTTGTAGAGAGTCGTACCAATCATGCAAACGTCCTGTTAAGCGAGCAAGGAATCGCTTAAACACTGACCGAAGATCATAAAGCTCATTATCGGCAATAATCCAAGCTTTAAATTGAAAGAATCGATCTCGCCAAAACTTGGGTTTAATATCATCTAGGGTAAATCGTAAATGATTCTCTTGGTGGTGATTAGTCGGGACTTGAGCTTGATGTGGAGCAGGATTTGGTTGAGGGTTATTTGGGGGATTTTCAACCATTGGTTCTGTGGTTTCTTCAGTAGGTTGAGTTCCTGAAGTTTGAGCTGAGTACAGTTGTTCAAATGAATTAAACAAATCATCTGACTCAGTTTTAACAGGAGTGTGATCAGGAAGGGTAAGGGCTCTGAAAAATGAGGATATTTGGTTAACGGGTTGGTTTTCAGGGATTTCCATTGCAAACATATCCATAAGTTTGGTAGAGGCGCCTTGGATAACATCGGTAGCGTTAGATGGATGACGGTAGGCTTCTGGATTGGTTGCCGGTGAAGTGGTAGTTGATTTTACGGTGGAAATGGGTGCGGGTGGAGATTCATGAAGTACAATTCCACGGGCTTCTCTGGCTGTTGGAGGAGCTGATATGCTATGAAAATCAGCGCGGGCTGAGGTCCAATCAATCTCAGATGGATGTTTGGCTTTGAACGGGTAAGTTGATTTTGGAGGTCTGAAAATTGGTTTGGGAACTGGTTTGGGTTTTAGGGGAGATGACCATGGAGGTAATCTACGCTTGGGGGGTTCATCCCAAAGATTGATGGAAGAAGAATGAGGGTTGGCTAGGGTATATTCTGCTGGATTGAAGGTATTTTGGACTGGTGGTTCAGTAGGATAAAAAATTGAAACATCGGGGATATCCCGGGTGTTTGGGAAAAGGGATTTAGGTAAAGGTTTCTCATGATTATAAGCATGCGGGGCATATTGGCTTCTTTCAATTGATTCAAGCTGAGCTTGAAGAGCTCGTTTTTCTGTTTCCTTTTCACGAAAGAAGTTTGCGGTGGTAGCAAAATCATGGACTGTTGTAGCCATATAATGCATCTGTTCATTTAAGGTTTTGATTTTCATCTTGATGTTAACAATCATATCAGGGATGGTGGAAAGAGAAGAAATTCTCTTATTCATTTGTTGGATTTGCTGGGCAATTTGAGAAAGGAACTTATTCTGTGTCATCATTGGTTCTAGGATCAAACAAATGTTCATACAAAGTACAACTGTACTCATTTCTTTAATCAAGTGTTAAAGAAATTCTCGTTCTACGAAGTCATCCTTAACTGACTTTGTCAAGCCTTACAAAAGCAAGAAGAAGAAGAAATTCAAAAACTTCAAATTTGTTAAGAAGAAAGCCTTTCGTGGAAAAAAGAATGATAAATGTTTTATCTGCAAGAAGCCAGGACATTACGCGAAGAACTGCCCCAATGGTGAAAAGAAAGCACAGTTTATGGCCTTGTTACATAAGCTTGCTCCAGATGTAGCAGAATCAGATGTTGAATCAGTTCTTTCTGCAGCCGATGAAGCCTCTCCAGAAAGCCTAATGAAGATTGCTTATACTGATTCTGATCAATCAGAAGCAGAAACTGAAATCCCAAGTGATGCAGAAAGTTCTGTGTCCTCTCTTCCTAGTGATAAAGCTTTTCACTTACAGCAGTTGACTTGTGCAAATCAAGAAGAACTCTTTGCGGCTCAAACTCCTCATGCTTATGTTAAGCTTTTCCCCGAAGCTTACTCAAAGCCAATCAAGGTCCTTGCTCTTTTTGATACCGGTGCCTCAAGAACCATGATCAATCCCTCTTTGTTACCAGCCAGTCTCTGGAAACCATGTCACATAGCATTTCGTGTAGCGAATGGCGAAATTATGTATGTTGATAAGGTTACAAAGCCAATCCTGATTCAAATTTTCCCAGGAGTCCGTGTTAAGCATCCTGTTTACGGAAGTCCTGTCACTATGAAGGAAATTATGATTGGATGGGATTTGATAAAGAAGCTGCCAGTCCAATTTCTTGATAAAGGATTACATCACAAGAAATCATTCCTCCCTTGGCATGATATGCAAGCAGCCCTTGAATTTTACCAATCTGCACCTATGCTCCTTATTGACCCTGGTATCTCTATTGATACAATACGTCAGAAGTTGATCACTATGTCATGTGCAGAAAGTCATACGGAATTCCTCACCAAATGTCAGAACCCTTTATGGAGAAACATCAAATTCTTTGTTACTCTTCCTTTCAAGTTGAACGAGGATGTGAATCCTACTAGAGCTTCCCATTCTGGAATGAATCCAGAACACCAAGCACTTGCTCTCAAAGAACTCCAGTCTCTCAAACAGCAGCAGTTGATTGAAGATACCACTTCTCCATGGGCTTGTGAAGCCTTCTATGTTAATAAACGTTCTGAGCAAATCAAGGGAAAAATGCGACTGGTTATCAATTAACAGCCGTTGAATTATTTCTTGGCAAGTGACAAATTCCCTCTCCCACAAAAGCATTCGTTGTTTAGTCATCTCCCCAATGCTCATATCTTTTCCAAGTTTGATCTTAAAGTCGGATTTTGGCAACTTGGTATTCACCATGATGATCGCCCCAAAACAGCCTTTCGTATACCTGGTTTCCATTACCAGTGGACAGTTATGCCCTTTGGTCTTAAAAATGCTCCATCAATCTTTCAGAAGACAATGATGATGATATTTGAACCCATCGCTGCAAACGCATTGATTTTTATCGATGACATCCTTTTATTCAGCTCCAACGAAACTGAACATCTACAGCTCCTCCATCATTTTCATCATATTGTTCTTACCCATGGAATCATGTTGTCAGAAAGAAAAATGATTATTGGAACTCCTGAGATTGATTTCTTAGGAATGAAAATCAAAGACAGCAAGATTCAACTTCAAGAGCATATTTCCAAAGATCTCCAGAAGTTTCCTGATAAATTAACAACAAGGACACAAATTCAGCAATTCCTTGGTTTGGTTAACTACATGTCTCAGTTCATACCAAAGGAGGTATCATACACAGCTCATTTGTCAGCTCTTCTCAAGAAGTCTCCCCCACCGTGGTCCAAAGCACAAGCTGAAGCAGTTCAGAAGTTAAAAGCTCTTACCTCCCAGCTCCCAGATTTACAAATCCCCTTAACAGGCCAGAGAATTCTTCAAACTGATGCGAGTAATGAATTTTGGGCAGCCATACTTCTTGAAGAAAAGAATGGAATCCGCACTCCATGTGGATATAAGTCAGGCAGATTTAAGCAAGGTGAACTTCACTACCACAGTACGTTCAAAGAAATCCTTGCAGTGAGAAGAGGAATTGAGAAATTTCAATTTCATTTGATTGGTTATCATTTCAAAATAGAAATGGACATGTCATCCTTTCCAGCAATGATACAATTCAAAAATAAACAAATTCCAAATTCTCAGTTACTTCGTTGGGCAGAATGGTTTTCCCAATGGGATTATGAAGTCAAACATATCAAAGGAAAAAACAATGTGATAGCTGATTTCTTCTCAAGAAAACCCCTCAGCTAAGCAAACCTTCGGGGATAAGCTTTGTATCCCACATCGCTCCTTTTGAAAATGAACCCTTTTGCAAACCCTTTAAATTCAATGACCATTCTCCTCATTTTGCATCAAGCCTCCCAATTGTCTATACCTTAACCCAGTTATCTCCTTCTGAAATGGCCAGCTCTTCCAACCCTTCCCCTTTTCCACAACCTTTCCAGTTTACTGAACTAAACCCTCCTCTTGACCCATTGGAAGCAATTCCTTATCTTCCAGATGAGCTCCAAAATAAGGTTCTCACGCACACCCTTCGTTCCCGAGGAAAAGACCAGATACTTCAGTACCTCTGTCTTTTGATTGAAAAGCATGGTCTCTGTTTCCGAGGACTTCGCCTTCATCCTACCTATCCTTTCTGTTCTCTGTTCCATATCCATTACTGCTATCGTGTTCCCAAGATTGCGTTAGTCTTTTTATGGTACCTCACCCAGGTTTACTGTATCGGTTTCATATTCAAAGCTGCAGATCTCCTCCTGTATATTCAAATTGCTACATCAGATCCTGAGATCCAAACAGCTCACCAAGATTTATACGGAGTACCCAGTTCGTATAATTTCCTAAGATTTTTAAAATGGTTTAAGTCATCTGATCAGTGGAAAGAAGCTTTGAAAACTCATTACCATACATACTGTCTTATCCATTTTCATAAGCCTCTCCGAACCCCTCATCCAGATGGATCGAACGCCACCATTGCAGCATGGTTTACTCGTAATCTCTCAAAATCTATCAAGGAACCCTATGATCTTGATTATGTTACCTTTTTAAGGAATATATGTGCTTTAAATAGGGTTGATTATGACTCTGTGCCAGATTATGTTAAATTTGATCATGATCCCTGGAACAATGCCAGTTGGGATGATTGTGGTACTTTGTATGAACATTTGTTTACCTATGCCTTCACCCATCGAATGGATTATGGTGAATTAAGTTCAGACTCTGAAGCATTTTTTGGCATCGATGATGACACTAGTGAAGATGATGATGATCCAAATGCAGGAAATTTTGCCCAGGAACTTGCTGATACCAGTCCTGATGAAGATGGTCCCTACTCCCCTGACACTCCCCTATATGGCGGATATGATTGGGACGATGATGGAAATGAAACTGATTAGTGCGTCATGACGTCATGCATGACGTATTTTTCACTCCCGACAGCCTCATGTGAAGCATCTTCTTTTACTCTTTTCTTTGCAGTGGTGTGACGTTTTCTTTTTTAAAGTTTGCTTTTGCTTTGTAAAAGAGATTCCTATCTTATCTCTTTAGACAGCTGTATTGCTTTTATTTTGTCTTGTTGCTACGCCCTTCAGCTATAAAAGGAGCTAGCTATTATCGTTTTAGATATCTCGAGTTTGTGTGTTTTCTAGTGTGAGAAAGTTTGTAATCCTCTCCATGAGAGTATTTCCGTGATATATGAGATGCCTATATTATTTTATATAATTCTGAGTTTGTTAATTTTTATTGGTATTGGTTTATGTCTAGTAATCTTTAAGCATGCTTGTACTCTTCTATATGTCTTACGTAATTCCGATACTGACCCTATTTATGCTTAAGCTTTATTTTTAGAGTGTGTCTCTTCCCCCTTTATTGCGTAGAAATTTAACTACGAAAATAGTGTTTGAATTAAGTTCAGACTCTGAAGCATTTGTTGGGTTTGCTGGGCAATTTGAGAAAGGACTTTATTCTGTGCAACTGCATTTTCTGCTTGCCAATTTAGCGCTGCTTCAGCTGCTATAACCTTTTTAACCTGTCCATCGGAACCAATAGAAGTGGGATCTGGAATCGTCCATCTATGGCTGGCATGGGTGGTTAGGTTATCAAAATCTTCAGCTGGAGGGAAGTAAGGCTCTGAGAGTTCAGATTCTTGAGCCATAAAGTAGCATGAGAGAGGTTCTGGCTGGGGAGGAATGCTTCGGGAACTTAAAGGTGACTCTTGGCGATAAGGACGACCAAGTGCTTTAAGGGCTTTCTGGGTATATGGTGAAAGACGTTGAGGAGGAGGTTTGGGTGCTGATGGTGGAGGAGGAGCTGGTTTGCACTAGGTTATTTCTGGTGGTGGTGTAGGCATGGGCTTTTCGCCATAAGTGACATAATAATTAAATTTGCCACTTGGTTCTCCAAGCAAATCAACACTACGATCACCTGCTGCATAGCGTTCTTCAAGAAGTTCTTGAGAATTTAAGGCCTTTCCAGCCTTCTGCTTTCTGTACTTCTTGAGCTCTTTAGGATCAAGATCAGCCTCATAGGCTAACTCTTCACAAGTATCACAATAACAAGTATCATACCATATATGACCATTGGAATCTCTGGCTTCATATACTGGCAAACCTTGTTTATCAAAATACAAAATTGCCATGGGTTCGTTTTTGAGAACAGGATCAGATGGCAACTTTCTAATTTCTTGCATCATCATGAGTTCAGTTTGGAAAGGGTTTCGTTCTGGAGAAAACGGGATATTTTTCTTACTGAATCTCATTTCAATTTGCTTGTCAACCCTGCGGCTATAGGTTGGATTCGTCTGTTGAAAAGACTCTATATTGGCTTCCGCCTGGAGTTTTTCATAGGAAGTAACCCAAACTTCTGGTAAAAGTGTCACAAGTTCATTTCGAGTGAGCTAGCGGGGAACATAACTAGCTGTATAAGCTCGGTCGGAATCAATTGTGAGCATGAGGGCATCTGATGTGGAAGAATCTGGGATGCAAAGATCATAAGAATGATTCTGCACTCTATAGACCATTTGCTGATGGATTGTTGCTGCTGCAGTGCCTGGGATCATAGAGACACCAGAGATTTGAACTTGAATCTTCAGGGCAGAGCAAACATAAGGATCACTGAGAGGGAGGTTGAAATTTGGATACAATGTAAAAAATACTGTTCCAGCATTCAAAGTGGCTTGAACATTGCCAAGAATTGCCTGCTGATAGTTAGTCAGCCTGGAATCAACGAGGGCAACACGGGCAACAGCTTATAAGCCTTTGCGGCCATGGAAAGTAACAGCAAAACGGATTGCTCCGAAATGCATGTGGGTATAACCTTGAGCCAAGGCTAAACGGGAAATATCTGAGGAAATGGGAACAGTAAAAAACTGTTCTTCATGTCCGAATTTAACACACAAGGAGTCAAAAGGAGTACACTGGACAAATTCTCGAACCGGAAGTTTTGATTTGTCAGAGATGACTAACTGTTTGACTCTTCGAGTAAAAGACTCTGATGAGGGCTTTTGGAAAACATGGTAAGGATTTGTCATAGTCAGCCTGGTTTCTGGGATTTTTGTATCTGGAATATGGGTAATTTCATACAAAGACTCAATTTTATCACTACGAGAACTGTTTGACCTAAAAGACTCGGATTTAAGAGACTCAGAAGGACTAATAGTAGACTTAGAAGAAGAAGCAGACATTGACTTAGATTTGGAAAACATTTTTTAAAAGATAGGCAATTTATGACAACAAGGATTTCTGGTGATAAATCATGCTTTCAATAGCAATTAAGCAAAAATTTTCTTGAGATTCTTGAAACAAGATTTTCAATAGATCGACGACCTTTCGTTACAACAAAATCTATAATCTCATATTTGACCACAATCTGCGAGCATTTATCAGGTACACACACGGCTATCTATCGCCTAAAAACCTGGCGCTCAAACACCTGTCCATAAATGAGAGTATAATATTTTTGTGTAAACAAAAGATTTATACAAGTTTATTGGTGGTGATGGTGGTCGAGCTCCGGTGCCGGAGAGGAGGTGATGGTGGTCGCCGGAGGTGGCTGGAGGTGGCCGGCAGTGGTGTTGGTGGTGAGAGAGGAAGAGAGAGAGAGAGAGAGGACAGTGACGTGGCAGAGAGAGGGAGTGAGAGAAGGTGATGTGTCGGCTTTTGATTGGCTCGGTATACCACGTCAGATCGCTGACGTGGTATACTTGGTGCAGGTAAGTTTTTCTCCTTAAGAGGAGGAAAACAACTTTTAGACAGTCTCACATGGAAATAAATGGAATAACTTAGAATGGTATTTGTATCGATACAGACGAGTAACCCTCCCGTTCTTTAACAAGCAACTTACTGGTTGAACACGAATTACCTCCGTAATATATATACCCACCACATATGTACTCAAGTATAAAGACGAAAGTCAGGTCCACAAATGAAAGCAAATATGGAACTAGAGTTTATGGATCCATACCTTAGGTATATTTCAATCTGTACATTCTCCATTAGCATTTAGAGCTAAGGGGTCAACTGACTTTTAAATTCCACAACATTCTATTTGTACAATATGTGAAAATAATAAACATCCTAAAAGAAGCAATATGTATAATAAGCTTCAAGAAGAATAAATATTGTTTTACCCATACGGCCCTATCTTAAGTACAAGGAGACCAAAAATTGAGAGACGAGTATAAATTCGCTCACGATAGTTGCAGGCGAGTGTATGCCAAGAAACGGGACTATGTCTACCTGTAACCAGTTCTCCACTGCTGATCCCACTACTGCACCTGCCACAAGCCCCCCTATCGTTATTACCGTCGCCTTTCCTGAAAAAAAGCAGATCAAGCCCAATCACTTGAAAATACCGACACATATCTCCGAGTTTGTAGCAATCCAAACTTAAAGTAATAGCCAAAAAGTGCTATATAGTTCCCTAAACCAGGTTTAGATCGATAGTTGTACCTCTTATGAAGTAAATCCATCATGAACCAGATCACCCGTCCAGATTTTGGATTAACCCAGTTAACCGAACGCTTTGAAAGAACACCAGCAGTTAATAGAGTTCCTTGAAAGAGATACTAAATGACTTTTATTCTCGGAAAAACACAATATATTTTTTTTTTGCAACTTTTATAGACTATATTCCTCCGTCCCAAATTAAGAGATGCATTTCCTTTTTGCGACATAATCAATTTGACAAATGTTACGACACTAAACAAGTTTTGCTCTTGACCATTGATTACGTTAAAATGTTTGTGTTTTTTCTTAAAATTTGTGGAACTCATAGTAAAAACAAAGGCATCTACGGTAAAATTTAAAACATAAATTTGTAAGAAGAACAATTGAAAGCATCTCCCACTTACCTAACTTAACATTCCTTCTGGTCATGAAGTACAAGGAAGCGCCAAAGCTAGTTGCCAAGATAAGCCCGGGAACATCGGCCCCACCATATGAACCTGAAGTAGTAGAGGCTCCATTGACATAAGTTAACACCATTAAAGCTCCATATACCCCAGCTTGTATCCCTAATTCGCCAGTAACTGCCGGTGCTTCAACTGAAACGGGTCGACTTTTTACAGTAGACTCCAGCCACTGAGGCATTGATCCCATTCCCATCATCCTAGGAGAGCTTACGGGTTTAACATCAGCATAACGAATGCTACTATTTACAACTTTGCCTGATCTCCGCTGTGATAAGCTCTGCATCAGCAACATATCATATGCAGCCTCTACCTGAAAACATTTGATCATATTACTCCACAAGAGTCGGCAGAGAAATCTAAGATACCTTCGTATTTGTGCGTGTTGGGCACTAAAGATAGTTTACAAATGATAGGTAGTTAGTATGTTCGGGTTCTGAACAGAAACACTGCCTTTTCTCTCAGGACATATAAAGGAATTGTAAAGCCATGGCCTACGATGACTTTGAATCTTTTCAAAATTCGAAAATCAAATCCCACAATAATGATCCTCTGTTTGATAAACAACTTTTTGAATTCAAAGGGCAAACATTAATGATCCTCCCTTCGAATTCTAAATGTACTACAGAAGTTCCACCCAAGGGTCATAACAAGAAAAATACACCGCAATAGATTATTAACCCAGCAGCAAAGACCTTCACTTTGTTTGAAAGACCTGGGGTGTTTACAGGCCTTAACATCCATAATATGAAATGTAGCCAATCAAACAAATATTTGCATCTATCCAAGGATGAACGATAGCGCTTTCCTATGATTGGTCACGAGATTCAATTGTTCCTTATATAACTGCAAAAAAATCCTTTGAAACAAATTCTCCTGGCAGTACAATTCATTGTAAAAACTCCAAGACAATCACATCTATATACAATTTGATCAAAGTAAGGTTACTAAAAGGGGTTCTTTCACCATTGCATACTTTTTTGATTGAAACCTGAAACTAGAGTCGTCCATAACACTGCCATTCAATAAACTAATCAGCCTCGAAAAGGAATGCCCTGAATTGCATCAATCGAAATAATCCTACAGCATCCTATTACTAAATGTCTTAACCCAGAATTGAAAGCTCCCATCAAGGTTTAGTTGAAGGACTGCTCTGCCAATCCCATAGATTACACAAACTCGCAATCATACTGCTCTTTGTCACACAGGATTGCAAGGCAATGATTTTAGCAAAAACCCAAAAAAAATAAAGATATAGATTTCAGTTTTACTAAAATTCATAATTGATTGAACAAAAGCAACAAATTTAGAACAACTTGGGTCGAAAATCCCATCATCAGTTCAAACCCAAAAACAAAAAGAGTAGCAAGAATTGAGAGATCTGACCTGTGCAATAGCATCCTGGTCGTCCTTACAAGAAGCAACGATCGAATTCTTGGCTCTAAGAATATCATCAAACGAGGCCCCCTCCGATACCCCCAACAATTTCAGAGCATTTTCAACCGACATCTCGAACGGAGCGGAGTCGTCGGCCCTGGAGCCGCCGGCTCGGACTAGCCCCGATAATGTCCGGGGAGATGAAGTGAACAGCAACCCCCACCAGGAACCACCCTTTTTTGACATCATCATATTTGTGCCAGGCCGGCTAGCAGGGAGTCGGAGCCGGTGCAAGCTGGACGGATTGAGGATGGTGCGGCTCGGCCGGACCGGGAGAGTAGTGGCCATATTTGCTTAATAATTTTGAGAGTAAGAAGGGAATGTTTTTGTTTAGTCAATGGAAGAACGTTTTTGGGTTGATGATTGAGAGTCGAGTGTCGTAAAGAGAAGAGAAGAGAAGAGAAGAGGGAGATAACGTGGACTCTAATTTTTTTCTGAATGTGTTTGTCGTGTTGGGGAGTTTAGTTTTCCTAAAGATGCAAACAAGCAAGCCGTGTGATGATGGTGATCATAGGAGGCAGGGAAGTGGATAATTTTTAAGTTTTAAAGCCAAAAATCAGTGGCGTAATGCTTTTTGTGGTTTAGGAGGAGGGCCCATCGACTTTTGGAGTTTTCTTGTGTACACCTAAAAAAGAACAATTCTCAATCCTTTCTCTGATTTACCCTTTCCGTCTCATTGAGAGAGAAAAAGATAAAACTTGGCCATTGAATGAAACCACTCTTCTAACAATGCAAAAATGCCAATTTAAATTTCAACTCTTAGAACACTCGCTTACAATAACATAACAAGCTCAATTTTGGATTCTGTGTTAGAAGAGCACATAACGAGAAGAAGGCAAAATGATACATTCATTTTGTGGCTGATTTCGAGTAAATATTATAAGAGGAAAAAATAGCTTGGGAGAATTTGTATAATGTTTAAAAGTGGTTCATTCCACCGCCTCTTGTTACTGTCACCCAATTTCACAGCACCGCCAATCCCATCATATTTGAGTATAAATCATACAAAATAAAAATTATTTTATTCACATAAAAAATTATATTGCAAAACAATAACAGT
The DNA here is from genome assembly GCA_021464415.1 of Lonicera japonica. Classification (NCBI taxonomy): domain Eukaryota; kingdom Viridiplantae; phylum Streptophyta; class Magnoliopsida; order Dipsacales; family Caprifoliaceae; genus Lonicera; species Lonicera japonica. The sequence goes on along the minus strand of CM038467.1, from coordinate 16,666,313 downwards.
GTTGAGCCAAGAACAAACTCTAAAACTCTAAAATATTCATCATATACATAGCCAGTTTACTTCACATCTTTTCACGTGATAAGACGAGGTTGTAAAAATTTATGGAGGAAAACAGAGATTCTTGGTTAGAAATATGAGTTGTAATCTCGCCGCAGGATCAAGCCATTGAGTAGTTATTGCCCCCAAGGATGTCCAACAGTTGGAAAAAGTGCATTAGAGCATCTCTACTAATTAAGTAATTATTATTTAGACAGCATCTTACTTTAAAAGTAGAAAACATCTTTCAAGATTGAGAATGTTATTTAATAAGAAAAAAATCTTTAATACTACTCTTTATTTGGACTAGTTTATATTATTTGAACTTCCAACTTCCACTTGTATGTATTCCCATATTATCATTACGTCCTTAATTTATTATATTGTAAAACCCTTAACAGTGGATGGATATTAGTATAATATTTGTTGGAATGTTAGATGGATAAAATTTTATTTCATGAAACCAAATAATTTATGCACAAAGACATTCTATTCATCAAACTCAAAACTAATTGGCCATGGGTGGAATATCTCCCTTTATTTTTACATATTATTTTGAAAGGATCTCATTTCCGATGAAGTTTAACATAAAACTCATCCTACATTAGATAAAACGAATATAGAATTTAACATGTATTCCAAAAAAAACACTATATTCTCCATAAAATTATATAAAGCAAATACGAAGTTTCAACATAAAACTCATCCAGCTTTAGATGTTCTTGTTACATGTGCTAGTACAACCAAATCAAGGTTCCTAGGATAAGGACTCTCCACAACCCTAATCCCCCCTACTTTCTTTCAACCTGCTATTCTTCCCCTTCAACTCATTCAAAGATTTCACCCATTCTATTTTAGACGAGTGCACCCGATTATATGGGTGTTGTACTCACAATTCGAAAACATAAATAATCTAAATAGACCCTAAACACGTACACGATGTACCCAAAGCTCAACTGATCTCTTTGTGTGAAGAGGTTCACCTCATTGAACCACAAGCAACTGAATAGATTATTCTGTTCAATATGTTCGCGTATAACAATTGCTCCTTCTGGCACATCAGTTTTATACAAAAAAAAAATAGTTTATTTTCAACTACACCAAAACAATGGATGGAAAATCTGACCGAAAATACAGGTTAATATCTTTTTTACCACTGGAAATGGTTTTATTTGGACTCCATGGTTCCATTCCCTCGTAGTATATTTTCATGCGAAGATCGGTGAGAGGTCTAGCATGGAAATAGTTTTTGTTGACCTAAAAGTCACTAATCTTATTTTGATAATAATAATAATAACATTAATCATGTGTAATTTAACTAAGTTGATGTTTTAAGTAATAGCCGCAACTATTTGATCACACGTGGACTAAACCGACAAGCCGAAACCTAGATCATTCACCTACAAGTTTTTTATTATCGATGTCTTACATCTCACACAATAACTTAATTAATGCACTACTATAATTGCACATCTATAAAGATCAATGGCCCAAGAAATAAAAGAAAGGAAGAAACAAACTAAGCCTTTGAAGACTCGTAAATTCATGTTTGAGTGAGTGCTTAAGTTTTCTATGTAAAGTTTCTTATTTGATTCTCATTATAGCTCATACATTTTGTTTTAATATAATTAGATTGATCAAATCAAAGTTTATATCAAGATTCTTTCAAAACTTCATTTTAGCAAAAACCATATTTGAATTAAATTCATAATAAATTCAAAATGATCTCATTCTTAGCTCTCCCAAAAATAGGTGTCTTAGGAACCTAATTTGAACTCCCCAAAGCATCAAAATTGATTTCGGAGCTTAAATTTTTTGGAATTTTGGCTGGCAGTTCAGGGTTGATCAGTCGACTGATGCACTATGGCTTAGTCGACTGAGACTTTAGAAACTATCAGTTGAATTTCTGATTTTTTGTCATTTTTGGCACCAAACCTTCACCAACTCCCTCCAAACGGCCATATAATGTCCCATAATATATATACACTTTTTAGATATTATTCAAACACTCTTGAATCATTCTAACTCTATGTTTTTCATCTATATTCAATACTCAAAGATTGAAAAACATTGTTTTGATCAATCATCATTATTTTAAGCTATAAATTATTGATCAAATTTGATATCTCTTAGTGTGAGCTTAATTTGTAATCTTCAAGCACTTGAGAGCTATTGTACATTGGTGTTTGCCACCAAAATCTTATTCTTCAAACATTAAGAGAGATTAATCTCTTAAAATAGCAAAAGGTTGTGTGAGTGTTGTGAGAACTCAACATTTGTAAAGTGTGTACATTTGTAGAAGTTTGATCTTCATCCGTAAGAATATTGGTATTAGTGGAATTTCTCAGGGAACTATCCAAGTGCGGAAATAGGGTCTAACAAACCGAACCGTGTAGACAAAAAGTCTTCGACTTCAAGCGGTTCAATCTTTCTATCTCTAGCTCTTTTATTCATTGCTATATTATTATTTGTGTTTGGGATTACTTGAGTGTTTTAATTGATTGCTTGATATAGACTTTAAATATTTTTAAAACAGTCTTAAAAATCCGATTAAGTTTTAAAAATCCTATTCATACCCCCCTAAGGGTATTTTTCAACCTACAGTTTTTTTTGGACTCTATGGTTCCATTCCATCATAGTTTATTTTCATGCTAAGATCGATGAGAGGTACAGCATATTGCTTCATTCTTTTATTTGAATCAGCCTCTTCATATGCATTGCAATGATGCTTGTGCTGAGCAATTGCAAATGTGTGTTTACCGCACCACAAGTATCTGAAATTCAGAATATAAACTCCAGTTATTTAGTTAGATTTCCCTAGAAATCACATGTATACTGCTGATGGGTTGTCCAGTGATGGCACTATGCATGACATCCACATTTAATAAACCAAAATAACCAACTCCAAAATTCCTTAAAATAAGAGTTGGTATTAGATTCTCAGACTTTTTAACAAATTTTATTTTAACATAATCAGTTGTAAGACGGAAACTCATTTAACTATCGTGAGATAATAACATTAAATTTCCAAATCTCATTTTTAGTTTAGGAAATCTAATTAAAAAAATGAAACTCTTTATTTGGGAAGGAATGAGTAAATAAAGAATAATGTAAATTAAAGAATACAACTTTAATCACAAAAGACAATACCTTTTTTAGGATAAGCAAATGATCAACTACTAGTTCCATTTTACCATGAATCCAAATGTTGTACTATATAACATGTGGGTTAATATCTTAAGAACCTTCCCATTTTTTCTGGATTCATCATAAGGGGGTGCTTCAGCAGAACAAGACGCCAAATCCCCACCCATCATTATCCTTTCTAACAGTAACATTTTTTTAATGAACTGTAGAGATATTTTATCCACCGCCATTAGAAAACAAAAAAGCTTTTGCGAACGTATGCTTATATTGGATGGCTGACAAGAAATATCATACTCATCAAAAATGCAAGACGCCACCACAAACTTACATTCATTAGTATATTCTCAATGTCTTTTGGAGCCATTTTTGCACCCCCATTTTGAATAAAACCACAATGGATCTGATACATATAACATAACAATATATTAAAATATGATCAAACATTTGAGAGATAAGGCTAAAGGGCATACAATATTTACTAATATATACGTGAAAAGAAAAAAGTATAATACATTCATCAATTCTCTATGTAGCTACACCTTAAGTTTTGAAAATATTGTAACCCTATAACTTTTAGATGTAAAAAATCGCTCTTTTAATATGGCCCCCCCCGGCCAAAAGTTTGAATTCTATAAAAGTCGCCTTTTTTTAATCTACCATTTTTTATCAAAAAAATGTATAACCTAGTATTGTATGAAAAATGTGAATAGCAGTCGTATTTGTATTATAAAGCGGTCGTAAAATCCACTTAATATTATATACAAATCGTAACATCTCTGTAAACTAGATCTCAGGTATATACCACTTTGTCAAGAGAGATTTCAAAATAATAGCAGAACAATAATATTGCACTTTACTTTAGTGCAAGACGCCTATGTACTTTTAACTAAAACTATGATGAAGCCTTAAACATCCAAAATACAAAGCTGATGTTCATTGAAAGAAAGTTGCATAAATTTGTTTGCAACACAGCCTTTTCAGCAAAATATTTATTTTAACATGCATAAAAACTGAATGTATAGTGCAGTTATTCACTTTCATTATGGGCTTTGGTTTAAAACTCTCATCTATTTGCAAATTGCAACTAACTTTGATGCCCTCCAAATAGTGGAGGCAATTGGGATCCACTATTTGCTAAATCATCCTCCATAATATAAGAGAGACTTTGAACTACTTTGTTAGGAGTTCTTGTCTTTAGAACAACTAATTTCTCTGGGTCGTTAACAAGCAGAATATAACATATATCCTAGTTGCATATCAGAAACAACACATCCATTACCATCAATATAATGAGAGAAAAATAAACATATGAAATTGATATAGTCTTACGATGTGGAAGGCGTACAAACTCCATTGTATTTAATATGCCAAATACTTTGTCGTATTTGTTATAAAGAGCTGTATGTTAACAAAATAGAAGATATTAAGGTGGAAAACAAATAACATGTTAGTAAAATTGGATTATCTTATGGGTTTGAGCAATCAATGGATGCATGACAGAATGATAAGTCATTTGGTTTTTCGTGCAATTGGCTTTAATTTTTATATATTATTATTTAGGGATAAAATGGTTAGTTGTATTTTAAGCTAAAACACTAGCCATGAGCAATCTTTTATTCAAATGCTATAGTAAAACACAGTGGAACTTAATTACTTAAACATGCATATAAAAGCAACTCCAGGGGTTGTCTTAGAAATAATGCCGTGGATTTTAAGTTCGATTTTGGATATAATTTATGGCCCTTGGCCTAGATTGAGCCTTTAGAATATTGTAGGATATTATAAGGTTCCTTACTATTCTATACAATTTTAGAGTACTTTTTTAACTATATATAATATCTATAATTTTATAAGTTTCCAAGAGTTTCTTCATCATCTCCATTTATCCATCACCCTCAAACTTCCACCATTGGCGCCCTGTCTCGTGATCGAGACGTGCACACCAATCCATTCCAAATTTTGCGGCACGTCACATGTGTTGGCATGTCAAACCCTTGTGTTGGCATTACCTGACTTCACCAAATCATTCAAAGTGAAAATTGATGGTGGTCAAACTGACATAAAAGTTGTTCTCATATAGGACACAAGGCCAATTGCATACTTGAGCAATGCATTATAAGTTAGTAAAAGGGTTACTTTGTCTATGAAAGGGAGTTATGGGCAATATTTTATACTTTGAAAAAATGGATAAATTACTTGAGTGGTCATCACTCTTTGATTAAAACCAATCATCAAAGTTTGAAGTTTTTTCTCGAACGAGTAACCACAATGTTGCAACAAAGTGGTTGACTAGATTAATGGGGTTAGACTATAAAATTATCCGTAAAAAGGGAAGTGGAAACAGTGGCTAATGCATTACCAAGACATAATGAGGTTGAAAAGTCAACTTAGGCTTTATATGCTACTCAACACTCACAGGGGCATGAGATTCACAGTTGGCAAAAGGATGAACTGGTACATTAGATAAATACTTTTTCTTAATCCATATATAACTAAAGTTGAGGACTATGTTTAATTTGCAACAATGATTTTATTTATATTCAATGTTAAATTTAATATTTGAGGAGATGTGTATATCAATACCGGTGTTAAGTGTTTTAAATTGCGCAAATGTAGCGCGTAGCGTTTTGGTTTCGGAATTATGAAGCGCAAATACATATTGTAATAGCGAAAGTTATTCGAGACATGAATAACGTTATAATTTTTAAAAAAATAGCATTATAGAAAGAATATTAATAAAAATCCATTAAAACACTTCAAATAAGCAAAATTAAAATTAGTGCAATAATTCTAGACAATCAAAATACCATAAAAGTGAACAATAATTACTAAGGTGATGTTTGGTTGATGTTTTTAGTTGGGTTTTTAAGTTGAGCTTTTAAAATATGGTGTTTGGTAGAATTTTGAAGTATGTTGAAAAGTGGATTTGATTTTTTTTTTTTGAGGTTTTTTTTAACAAACTAAAAATCTTATAAAATTTTTTCAAAGAATAGTCAAAATGGATCTTATTTTATAGATTTCGACGAGTATGTTTTAAATAAATATTTTTTATTTAATTTTGATTTTTGAATTTAAAGTTATGATATTTTAAAAGTTTTTTTAGAGAGAGAAAGTAAAGTTAAATAAATTTTGGAAAGTGTAAAAGTATAGTTGATTTTGAGTTGAGCTTTTAAAATTTGGAGGGAAAAAAAAGTTACCAAACAGGCCCTAAGAATCCATAAAAAGTGAGTAATTTAATCATTACAAACACACATCAAGTTTTAACTTTTATCAAATGATAAACTAAAAATAACATTATCTAACTTAAATCATGGTTTTAACTTTTATCAAATGATAAACTAACAATAATTTGCATTATCTAACTCAGATTAATTATAAAGCGCCATTTTCTTTAGAATTTGTAGACGTTGCCACTAATCATAAATGACTGAAAATAATAAAAAAAAAATAATAGTTACAAACAACTTTATTTATATAAAAAAGGGTTAAAAAATATAATTATAACCGAAAAGCGCATATTTATATAGGTGTGAAATATGGCTGAATGACCAAAAATTGCAAATAAAAGGCGGTGAAAACAAATTGCAATAAAAAAAAGGGTGAAAAAATTTGCAAATAAAAGGAGTGCTATTATTTACACCCCTCAATCTTGTCACAAACACTATCGTCTATAATTTGATAAAACTCATTTTTTAACACCTCACTTTTTTGTCACAAACACCCTATCACTTAACCATTAGTTAACTTATTTACCCAATGCTTGAAACATTAACCTATATATTTATTCATTTTTTAATAAACTAATCAAATATTAACCTAAATAATTAAACCTATATATCTTATTTCCCCCATTCATAATCATATTTCATTGCTTCAAGTAAAAAGATAGAGAAAGAATATACTCACTTTTTTTATCATTTGAGCTCTCAAAATCAAGAAATTACAATCAAATTAAAGCACAAATATTATTGGTGGAAAGTTTGAAGCTTGGATTATGATAAATAAGAAGCAATGTTTATGAGATGGTGGAAAAATAAGAAGTTAAAAAAAAGTTGGTGATGAAATTTCACTATAAAATGAAGGCAAAGATGTATTATAATAATTATTATTGGTGTATTAATGTGTATATTAGTTTTTATACATCATTCTACAACATTCAATTGAAACAAAGTTGTAATCCCCAAAATGTAGTATAAAATGGGTTCTGTCCAGGCATGACTCGCTTTATATAAGGAGAGTAATCTAGTTACAACTCTCCTCAAATAAGGCGAGCGTATACAAACACACTCACCCCATGTGAAACGAGTGTGTGTTATTAGGCGAGTTACTTACAACACATTCATCTAATGTGGGGTGAGTGTATGTGAATCCACTCACCTGTCATTAAGTGAATCTAATATAGAAATACTCCAGTACACTCTGCACTCTATTGCCTTATATTAGGTGAGTGACTTACAACACATTCATCTAATGTGGGGTGAGTATGTATGAATTCACTCACATATCATTAAGTGAGAAACGTAAATGACTTTTTTATTTTTCAACAATCGCAAAGGTGGGAGAGGGTTTTTATAAATCTTCAACGGCTGTCATTCGGCCCGAAAATGAGCGATGGGAAAGCTATGAAAGTGAGAAACGAGCGGGATAGTTACGAATGTGAAAGTTATAAAGGTGAGAGATGACCGAGAGATCTGCGAATGTAAGATACAAGCGGGAAAATATGAGAGACGAGCGGGTGGAAGACAAGTGAGAGAAGGTGTGAAAGACGAGCGAAAGAATGTGAGAGAATCTTTTTCTCTTTCGATGTTAATCAATGTTAAGTAATTTTATTTTTAATTAAAGTTTGTATTAATTTGTAATTGAGTGGTAAGTGTTTGTAACTAAAAATTAATACGAGGGAGGTGTTTGTGACAATAGTAGTGTCAGTGACGTAAATGCGGGTGTAATTCATCCAGGAGAGACCAGAGCAAGCAAAGGGGGACAGAGCGATCTAGGGTTTTCACTTCTCTTTTCGCAGCCAAGAGCTGATCTAGGGTTTTTCCTCAGCCAAGAGCGAGCGTGTCTGTTTCGATCTAGTAAGTGTCTCACCTCTTTGGGCGAAAACTTTTTTTTTCCTTCACAGATAGCGTATTTAGTGTGGGCGTAACGTTTTGGCCAGATTTCACGCTTTCGCACGCTACCTAGCGCTATTGAAAACATTCAATACTAATAAGGACTGTCCATTCTACCAAGGAAACACAAATTTTCCTACCATGTATAACTACAACAATCATTACAGCATTATCTTGGACTCATAAGTGAAATATTATGCATAATTGGTGCCTTTTTGCTTATTGAAATACAAAAATAAAGCTATATCTAGGAGTTAACAAGTACTCACAATATGTCTTTTATTCCTATATAATTTCTTACTGTACTGTATTTTCTTTTCCCTTTATCTTACGTGTTTTTATTATAAACCCGTTGTATTTCTCTTCTTATGATGTGTTTAAATCTATTTATGCTTTCTCGAACTATATGTTGCTTTTATATCTCTGACTTCACGTTATTTTATTGTATCCATTTTGTTTGAGATTCTTTGTTGGTGCATAGCGTGTCATTTAGTTTACATAGACTGTTTTTCAAAAAGATTGTGCATAGGTATTGTGTTGCTGGGATTTTGTGTTTGCTCGAGATTTTTGGTTGCTGGATAGCCCATGTTTCGGTTTATCTAGTCCCTTTTCTTAGAGGATTGTGCATAACCCCAACTTTTTTGTGGTTATTAATGTAATAGCATACTTATTATTAGAGTTGGCATTTTTTACTGAAAAACCGAAAATTGAACCTAAGGAGAAATAAACAGAACTGAACCGATATAAATCGGGAACCGAAATTCAGGAATTGATGCCAAGTTGGTACGGTAACAATTTTTAAACGTAGGTTACTCTGTTAACCAAACCGAACTGATTTTTTTATATGTAAAATTAAAAGTAGTCTCACAAAACCACACCCAATTAGCTCTATTGTTCACTCTCAATATCTCTCTCCTCTCACCGTCTCTCACACAGTTAGTCTTATCCACGCCTCTTCTAGCCCTAGATTCGTACGTACAACCACAGCACCATCTCTTCTCTTGCGCCCCCGATCCACCGCCGCCACCACCACCACCACCACCACCACCGACCCTGCTTCTCACTCTCACAAGTCACAACACCTCTTCTATTCAAGCCCTATCACAGTAATTTGAGATTTGGAAGGTAACCCCGTAGATTTTCATTTTATTTCAGAGAAATTTCTTCTTAAAGAAAATTATTGACGTTATTATGTATAAAGAAGGATTTTTCATTAATCTTAAAGAAAGATTATTAACCCCGTAGCCCTATCACTAAGGGTGTTAAAAAACCGAACCGGGCCGTCAAACCGAATGGACCAGACCGTAAAATGGACCGATTTAGATTGGACCATTTGAATTCAATCTGGTACGGTCTAAATTTGTGTGGACCAAACTGGTCCGGTCCGGTCTTCAATCTTGTTAATTTTTTACCCCTAAAAATTAGATCCGACCGAATATATTTATATTTAAAAAAAAAATTAAAAAATATATATGTACATACAATTAGTGTTGCCCTTAAATCCTTGTCAACCCACGCTGCTCGCAGACCAAAAGGCAAAGACCCACGCCGCTCTGCTCCTCCCCTCTCCCTTCCCTTCCCTTCCCTTCCCCTCTCTCTCTCACCTGCACTTTCACTGTCCGGCGTGCATGTTGGCTTCACCAATTGATCCCGTCGATCCCTCCCTCTCCGACGTCTCCAGCCCTTGCTTTAGTTACACAGTTCCGGCGGTGCTAGCTTCAATTACAGATCCTCCATCTTCACAGCCCTAGCTTCAATTACACATCTACGGCCGGTGCTAGCTTCAATTACAGAGCCCTAGCCCCTCAACCAGTAATTAATACCTATTTCTCTCTCTCTAAAATTATTTGTTCATTTTCCTTGTGAATTGGCTTTATTGAGTTCCATTTTCGAGTCCAATGTTTACTTCGAAGCTTTTGTTTTCTCAAATTATTTCTATGATAAATTATGAATTGGTGTTCCTGATATGTTCCTCTTTTAAATTTACCCCTATTACTTAGTCTTGTTAGTTAAAGGCTTATATTTTAAGCTTAACCCATGTTTTATACCCATGTTTTATATTGTCTAATTTCGTTTGTGTATCATGATATTTGGTTTTTTTGGCAGACAATCGGTTGGCTTTTGGCTGCATTTGGATTGAAAATAAGGTACTTTCATTGATTAAACTATTTATATAATATTCATGTTTACAAGGTGTTTGACAGATTGCCTAAGAGAATATTTTACTTGTGTAATAATGTGTTAACAAAAATCACACATCAAACAAATTTATGTTAAATTTAAATAACCTAAGCTCTATTTGTTTGTGAAATAACATCTTCTAAAAACGTACATGATGCATTTAGGATATCTAACTTTAACTACTTACATAATTGATCTCGTATAGAATATTTCTTTAGATTTTGATTAAGTATTTAATGCATCTATCACTCCTTTTGTGTTTAGATTTATAATTGTCTACACTCAAAATTTGGATCCAGATCGATGTTATTACTGACTAGGTAAAATTGCCTTTATATATAATGCACTTTTGTGCCTGGATTTGAAATTATATCACTTCTTGGGTATAAATAGATGGCAATTTAGTTTGATGAATTAATGAAATGCATTGTTTGCAGCTAAACACAATAATGAAGCAGAAGTAGAAGCAGGGGAGACACTAGCAGATGCATTTGAGACCAAGCGGGTAAAGAGGGGGAATCTTTTCATTACTGCCAAGGCTAGCTAACTACCTCTTCAAAGTTTATCATTATTCTTTTCCAATTTTACATCATGATTTGTACTAACATGACATTAACTTTGCTATTCAACATGTAATGTATATACATTAAAAAAACTTAGACCAGGATCATCTGAGGAAAGCTTCTTTACTGCTATCTTTTTTGTTTTATAATTGGAAAAGATATGGCTGAGGTACTTCTCATTTGGGCTGCTTCATTTTTGTTTCAGTCATCTTTAGATCCTAAAACAACTTTTGGGCCCAAAAAAAAAATGCCTAGACCGAATGGACTGACCGAAACCGGACCGGTTTGGCCTGGTCCGGTCTGGTCCGGTTCTAACATGCTTTTCGGTCCGGTCCGGTCTTCAAATTTTTAGGACCGAAATGTTCGGTCTGGTCCGGTCAACCGGACCGTGCACACCCCTACCTATCACAACCACGGCACCACCTCTTATCTTGGATAACTGCTATTTTTTGAAACTGGACTGCTATGGCTTATGGGTTGGAAACTTGGTATTGAAATGCTGCTGCCTTTTTTTTTCCCGGTTTTACTGAACCTATTTATATACCATACCGTAATTTCGGTTCCCGACTTTTAATTCAGTTTGGGATCGGTTTCAATTTTGGACATACCGAACTTAACAGTTCGGTTCGGGAACCGAACCGTTCCCAGCCCTACTTATTATTCTCAGTGTTGTTGGTAATATTTTTTTTGTTGGTGGATAGCCTGTATACTCGTTTGTGTCCACATATAGTTTGTGACTATAGGAGTTGACCATGGTCGGTCCCCAATGTTTAGTGGTATATTGGTATAATAGAAGGGTTGAAGATGTCCTTAGTCTATTGCCTTCAGTACTGCACCTCTTTCGGCACGACACCTGCTCTATTGATACAATCTGCATCTAGGGATTGATTTAGATTCTCAGAAGACCTGCAACATTTGTTCATTGCACGTACTTGTCAATAATATTCTATGTGCAATATGGTGAATACGTGGTGGATGCATACAGTGATTTTCTAGATGAACCGAGTTTCTAATTGCGTAGAGATGTTACATAGAAAATATGAACTTGGAGCCTGTTCCATTGCATTTAACACACTGTTTTCATGACAGTAGGTAATATATAATTTTTTTACTGTTTTCTTGTTTTAGTAAGTTATGTTAAGAAATAAGACTTTTTCTTTTCTTTTTGTTGCAGTGTCGAAATCAACAGAAGACATGGAAGTTGAGGTCGATCATTATGCTATTCTCGGATTGCCATCTGGTGAAGAAGGGGCCAAGCTTTCAGATAAAGATATTTCTAAAGCCTATCGTTCAAAGGCTTTAGAACTGCATCCGGACAAGAGATTGGATGACCCCAATGCACACGAAAATTTCCAGAAACTCAAGACTTCGTATGAGATTCTCAAGGACGAAAAAGCAAGGAAGTTATTCGATGATCTGCTCCGAGTAAAACGTGAAAAGGTTCAGCGCCAATCACAACAAGATTCCAAGCGCCGAAAAATGATGTCTGATTTAGAAGAAAGAGAGCGAGCTGCTTTTGCTCCTGACCCCGGAACAGAATCTCGACATGAGGAGGAGAGAATTGCTAGGAAACTTAGAGAAGAGATTGCGAGAATCCGCGCAATGCATGCCGGTAAAGCAGCAAATGCAGCACCCCCTTTACAGAAAGAAACTACGAGGAGAAAGGAGAGTATGAGTGGTGGTGAGGGTGCGTTAGATAAGGAGAAGGTGCATAGGGTGCTTAAGGTATCTTGGGAGAAGTTTGGTGAGGATTACACTGCTCAAAGGTTAAGGGAGTTGTTCGAGCAGTTTGGTGAGGTTGAAGACGTAGTTATCAAAAGTTCCAAGAAGAAGAGCTGGGCGCTTGTTGTAATGGCATCCAAAGATGCAGCTGTAAGTTCGCTGTTTAGATTGTTCTATTTCATTATTGCACTTTATCACCACATTTAGGATTTTGTGTTAAAGATTTCCGCCCTTAAGCAGGTTGCTGCCACTGGGACTGTGTGCGGGGATCTCTCAAATCCGTTGCTAGTTCTTCCACTTCAACCAGCTGCTGCATTTCCAAGTGCCCGGGAACCGGTTGAGCCTGATGGTCCAAAGTTGAGCAATCTTGTAGGTGCTGGTTATCAGGCATTTGAAGATTCAGTGTTGAAGAAACTTCAAAAGGTATGCTCTATTATGAAACATGTTTTCTTTCTTATCTTGTAGTTTAAGCTTTCATGGCAGTTGAAATCCCTACTATCTCTATTACTCTATATAATAGTAATAGATGAGGCCATATGGTTTTATGCAAATGTTTACTTGTATTTCAGCAATAAAGGGAGGGTGTTATTTATGATCTGTTCAGTAAGCCATTGTTGAATAGTTTAAATGAAGCTTCTCTAGGATAAATGATGGTGTTGGATGTAATCGGCTTAATGACAGTCATATACACCCTGCTATACAATTTTGCCACGGCGTTCGTTTGGTAATCCTTATCACTGAGCTAATCCACCCATAAGAACAATAATCTTAATCGATATGAACAACTCTTGATCAATCTTAATAAGCTTATACATAGCTTAAACCCCCCCCTGATCTGGAAGAACTGAGGAGTTCCTTCTTCTATGTATTGCATCTGCATGACGCTACTCGCTCAGAAAGTGAAGTATACTTATTAGCATTTGCTATTCATGAATCTGGCATAGAAATAGGAAACCATAGATTACAAGGGAACTCATTGTCACACCTACTGAGCCTAGGTTGTTGCACCTACCCCGAGATATTGGATTGCAATGCTATATGAATTTACAGCACTGTTTGTCATTTTATGGTTACTTTGTCAGAAAATCTTCCATGGAGTAGTCAACTGTAGTAAAGAAAATTTGAATAGAAAATCTGAGAACTTAGTAGAGAAACTTATTGCTATCTCTGTCTAGCTTACCCTGTTGGTTTTACTGTTTTATCTATATGCTCAACTCCAAAGGCTGTTTTTGGTGGCCAGAGCTCATGATTCTACTGGGGAGTTGTGGGTTCAACCCACTCACCTCCCTGGGTTTTGGGGGCATGGGCGGAGGCACATTGGGACTAGTGGGTGCTTAAGCTCCCACTTGGATTTGAGAAAATTTTAGGGTCGGTATACTATATTTATACAGGGGGTCCTTTTTGCGAACATCAAAACATTAAGGTTGGTTTTGTAAATTATTTAAAATTTGGGATCTGCACTATAATTAATATTAGAAAATAAATGGTAAAAAATGACCAAAATCTTTTAACATATGGGACATGCATGTAACCCCAAATTTATTAAAACTTTGAGGTATGCAATTGCAGTTAATGCTTAATAGTAGAATAATTTGAACCTTTTAACAGAATGAGACAGACTTCTAAGTCGGAACAAAAATAACAACGAAAAGGAAAAAACGCAAAAGTTGCTTCTATTTGGCTCAGTTCAACTCTCTTTTCACGCACCACGGCAGGGAAGGTCTGAGGACCACAACTTGGTTGAACAATTGTCCAGTTATTTTTACTTATAATTAAATAAAAAATTGCTTAGTGCTACTCAAGCCCCCACTAAATTTATTTTTTGCGTCCGCCACTGGGTCGAGGTTGGTGTGGTAGAAAAGAGAAATATTTGTTTGTTACTGTAGAGTTAAAAATGTCATCCATTGGATATGGAGTGCTCTTTCGTGCTTAAAGCTTCATGGAAGCAATGATGCTAGGATGTACTCATGCCAGCCCGTACCCGATTGAACTCGGGATTATGAATTTCCTTGTGTTCATCCTTGCTTTTGTGGCTCTGTTTTGGTTATACTATGGTTTTCTTCAATTGATATATGGAGCATATCCAGCCAATGGGGATTGTTATATTCATCTGTTGCAAGAAACAGGTGTTCCCCCGAGCCAGAAGAAAGGGCTTTGATTGGTTGTTTTCTTGTTAACCTTTCTAGTGGCTCATTCTGTATCCTGCATGTTGAATTGTATGTTTTCTTTCAATTCCGCTTTCGCTGATTATCGTCCATATTTGGTGAACAGGCGGCTGAAAGGCAAAAATAACTTGAAAGCATGAAAGATCAAGTCTCTAATGGTAGCTGTAATATAATTCCAATTCATTGGTCTGGGCCTTTTTCCCATATGATGGACATTAAAGACTCGGGTAAATTTCCTCTTTAGTTATTGTACTAAAAAATGTCACAACATATTCATTGTAAATACTGGGAAACAACAAATTTTTTCCCTCAATTGTCCAAGAACATCATTATTTTCACAGGACATAGTTAGATGTTAATGACTATGGTGTTGCCATATTACATTATCGGCTGTTGTATAATTAAAAACAGTGTTGGTAATTGGCAACTTGAACTTTAGTGTCGTACTTCTCGTCCAATTTAGAAGTTTCAATCTTGTTGAAGTTGTAAACGGGTTTCTTAGTATCATTATACAATGAAATGTGCCACGGCTATTCAGCTAAATTGGAGAAAAAAGGGATAGTGGATGGTGTTTTTATTAGTGAGGAGAAATAGTTGTCCACTGAACACGTTATGATATAATTATAGGGTTTAAAGTTACTAAAATCTGAGCCGCAGTGGATCTAACGTAAATGCCCCAGATTAGAAGTCGTTTTTTGCATTGTCAGGAAAGTAATGCTGTCGGTAGGCATTCCTCTGCATTCTTTCACTTGTGTTCTTTCACTTGTGTGGTAATACATGTACAAAGATAAATAAACAAACAAGTAGGGGGGTAAATGGAAATCTGAAAATCCGAATCCGTTCCGAATTCGAATATGTATTTTGTGTATATTTATCCTTATGGATATTCGAAAAAGAATATTTGAATAGTGTTTATAAATATCTGAGAAAATGGATATGGATATAAATAATGATAGTATTCGATTTGGATAATCCGTATCTAAGATGGATTATCTATATTTGCGGATATCCGATTTAGCCGATATTCGTGTCCGCTATAATTTAGTATATGTTATATATATTTCTCCCAATTTAAAAAAAAAATGGTCAAAATTTAATCTAGCTGTATAAGTTAATTTACTAAAAAAAAATAACTAAATCCAAAAAGAAAAAAAGCCTATAAAAAATGAAAGGAAAATTGTTTACAACAAATATGATTTGCTAGCTTGAAAGGTTCAAGATCATAACAAATTTAAAATTATAATGGTATATTGAAAAATGTGGCTTATTTAAAAAAAATATGTGAAAAAACCAACAAATAATATTTTTGTAAATTAAGGGCTTATATTTAACAAAACTTCAAAAGAAGTGCAAAGTTGACTTTATAATAAATTTTTAAATTGTTTTTTTTTATAGAGTCGTGCAAAATAAGTTTGCACTACTTGTTTTTTTAACATATCATTATAAATAAATGTTTAATTACAATGCTTTAAAATAATTTTAACAAATTACATATTAAAGCTCATTTATTAATAAAATAAACATGATAAGGATCGAGATGTTTAAGCAAAACCAAAACTTTTATTTATTTCAAACTTGATACCAAGTTATAACAAGGAGATAGTGGGACGTCATTGCCTATCAAAAATAGTATGTTAATATAACTATAGTTATAAACAAAGATTTTGTTCTTAAAGATATTGCTTTAATTGATAGTGGGACATATATGAATTGCATTAGAGAGGGTTTAATCCATACTAAATATTTTGATAAAACCTCTCAAACCATGACTAGTGCCGGAGGAAATAAACTTAAAATCAAGTTTAAATGATATAATGCTTATATTTGTAATGATGGTATATGTATTAAAGGAACTTTTATTATGATTAAGGATTTATCCCAACGTATTATTCTTGGTACTCCCTTATTAAGTCTTGTAGAGCTTTTTTCTAAAACTCCTGAAGGCATTATTACTAAACTTGAAAATAAAGAAATTATTTTTAGATTTATCACAAAACCTCGAGTTAAAAAAATTTAATGAAGTTAAAGATAAACTTGTTTTTAAAGAAAAACATCTTAATTATTTACAAGATGATTTTAAAATTATGAACGTAAATCTTCAAATTAATGCTCCTAAAACTAAGCTTTCTATTAAAAATATTCAGGAGAAAATAATTCGTGACCTACCTACAGCCTTTTGGGACAGGAAAAAACATATAGTCCCCCTTCCTTATGAGGAAGATTTTGATGAGAAAAATGTTTTTACCAAAGCTAGACCTTCCCAAATGAATTTAGTTTTATTATAATATTGCAAAACTGAGATTGCTTCTCTTATAGAGAAAACCTTATTATAAAGAGTTATTCTCCTTGGAGTTGTATTGCTTTTTATTTCGAAATTGAAAAAGGAGCTCCTAAGTAGTTATAAGTTATAAACATTTAAATAAAGTCTTAAAATGGATTAGATGTCCCCTTCTTAATGAAAATGATTTATTAGCTCGCCTACAAGCTACTACTATATTTTTCAAATTTGATTTAAAATCAGGATATTGGCAGAGTCAAATTACTGAAGTTGATAAATATAAAACTACCTTTACTGTTCCGTTTGGACATTATGAATGGAATATTATGCCATTTGAACTTAAAAATGCCACTTCTGAATTTCCGAATATTATGAATGATATTTTTACTCTTTACAATACTTTTTATATTGTTTATATTGATGATATTCTCATCTTCTCACAAAGTGTTGATCAACATATTAAACATATCCAAATTTTTATTAAGATTATGAAACTGCATGATTAGTAGTCTCAGCTAAAAATATAAGCATTTTCCAGACTAAAATCAGATTTTTAGGACATGAAGTTACTAAAGGGAGTATTATCCCTATTAATATAGCTATGAATTTGCTGATAAATTTCCTGGTGAAATTAGAGATAAAACCCAACTACAAAGATTTTTTGGTTCTTTAAATTATATTCGTGATTATTATCAAAATCTTGCTACAGGTTGTATTCCTTTGTATGAAAGGCTAAGGAAAAATCCTCCTCCTTGGACTGAAAAGCAACTAAGGCTGTTAAGATTATTAAATCTAAAGTTAAACAATTACCTTGTCTCGCTCTTTTATCTCCACGTTCTTTTAAAATTGTTGAAATTGATGCTTCAGATATTGGCTATGGGGATATTCTTAAACAAAAGTTTAAAAACTCTGATAAAGAAATCTTATCTAGATTTACTTCTGAAAAAGGGAATGATGCTCAAAAAAATTACTCCACTATTAAAAAGGAAATATTATCTATTATATAATGTATTTCTGATTTCTAAGAAGATTTATTAAATCAAGAATTTCTTTTACGTATTGATTGCCAAGCTGTTAAAGATGTGCTTGAAAAAGATGTTAAGAATACTGCTTCCAAACAAATATTTGCAAGATGGCAGGCTATATTATCTGTATTCGATTTTAAAATATAATTTATAAAAGGATAATCAAATTATCTTCCCGATTTTTTAACTATAAAATTCTTGCAAGGTTCGGTCTCACGAGTAGACCACCAGATTCCTCCTCCTCTTATAGAGGACGTGGAGGCAGAAGTAGAGGACAATCTCAATGTCGCAGTCCTCAAATTAATATTGGTACCTCTGGAATTAAATCCCAAGCAAGCTCTTCTCATGTTAAACTACCGTCTCCTACGATGTTTAAATAAGCTCTTAAAGAGGAAGTTTAGGTGGTTTTAAAGAAGTCACAACAAGATTTTGTATTATACTTACAAGAGAGTGATAAAAGATTTGCACTTAACCCAGGGACTATTGCCCAAAGGTATTTCGAAAATAATATGAAATTTTCACTTATTAGTGGAAAAATTAGAGATTATTATGAGACTATTCTGGTAGACACTCAAAGTGTACAATTTACTCACATGAACATAAATGTGGGATTCCGTAAACCATAAATTGTCTTCAGTAAGGCGTTTATTAAAGGGATAGTAAATATTGAGGAATGAGGATTAAATCCCAACAAAGAGCAAAGCTTGCGGAATTATTATGCTGGATGAGGTCCCTATACTTATAATTATTGGGATTATATTGATGCATGAAATAATGTATTTCTTTATCAAAACCAGTATAATACTCATACCTGATTTTTTCGTATTGATAACCTTAAAGGGGAATGTTTAGACAATAATTTAAAAACTCTACCTTATTGTTTTTTCCAATGGTTCATGCTTAATGAGCTAGAGAAAGATGAACTTTAACAAATTACATATTAAAGCTCATTTATTAATAAAATAAACATGATAATAGTTTCGGGGTTATGCAAAATTAAGTTTGCACTTATTGTTTTCTAAAACATTACTATGTAGTTGGGTTTATTTGACGTTGTTTTACAGTTTTATGAATGAAACATAAGAATATACTTGTTAAAAAATATAAACACATAATGCAATACAAATTTGTATTAAATTTTTTGGACTGTAAAGTTAAGTTTGCACAAAACAAAATTTTGTGCAAAGTAAAGTTTGCTCAAAATACAATTTTGATAAAATCCTTTATTTTAGAACAAAATTAATAAATAGCCCGTTATTTTAGAAAAATAATAAAAACTAGATCCTTATTTTCAAAAAATATTATTCGCCTAATTTTTTGTAAAAGACATTGTCACATAAGACCTTTTACCCCATTTTCAGATATTTTAATGCTTATCAATTTGATTTGTCATCTTGATCTACATGGTTATGTTATAATTTTAACATAAATCTTATTAGATTATACAAAAGAAATAAAAGAAATTCATTATTTGAGTTAAAATATTGATATAAAATTAAAAGAATTTCATTATTTGAGTTAAAAGATTGATATAAAATGTTAGTAATAATTTTAGTACTTTTTGCAATGTTTCGTGATACTTCTTGAATTACAACTTGTATAATGTGCCGTTTTAATTGAAATTTTATGTAGTCAAATATATTTTTAAGATTGAGTTATATATGGAAAAATGGATAGAAATATTATCCGAATCCGAGATATCCGATAGGATAAGGATAAAAATAATTTAATATACTATCCGAAGTGATATGGATAAGAATTTGGATAATAAATTTAAAAAGGGATAAGCGTAATGGATAGTGTGGTATTTGGTTCGTATCCGATCCGTTTACACTCTTATAAACAAGTTACGAGACTAAATAAGGTGGTAGAAAATGCATTGCTTAGTGATTTAAATAGAGTTTACACAGCAACCAATGAACTTTTTGACACGGCTCTTAATTTATGCATTGCTTAGTGATTTAAATGGAGTTCACACAGCAGCCAATGAACTTTTTGACGCGACTCTTAATTTAGTTAAGTTGGTACATGTATGTTACTCTTTTTAACTATAATATGCTTTTATTGAAACATGGATTATTGATAAAGAGCAAGCAATTGTTTTTCACGACTCCTTGGATATGCATATTTCAATGATCCCCTAAATAAAGGAAATTTGCATATGAATACGGGTAAAAATACTTGATATTTAAATGGTGTGTAACTTAAAATATATATTAAGAAAACTGTTTATACAATATATCACATTATAATAAACCAGACTTTTTTAAAACTCACATAAATAAGTTATCATAAATAGAGATGATAATTGATCTAACCGTCAAGTAGCATGGGGGTTGTTAAAGTCGAATTCGAGATGCCAAAAGATATATTTAGCATGACAAGATTGAGATAATTTTTAATTGAAAAACTTGAATTACCCTTGTTTATGATATGCCTAAATTCTAACTTGTTTCATCGCCTCATTAAGGTCAGGTTGAGTCAATTTGTCATCTCTAAACATTTATTAATATATATAGAAATAAATATTTTAAAAAATTTATGTATTTCATTATTATTAGAGTGACATTATATATTTCTAAAATTTTAATTATAAACTTGCAGTACCATTGGTAGTAACACTTGTTTACAAAAGTAATGTGCTTTTTTTAAAAATAAAATAAAATTGATCTAAAGTCTTGTTTGGTTTATAGAATGAAATCAATTCCCTTATCTTTTTTATGGGGTGAAAAACTAAAGTTCCTGTCAAGTTTTTTTTTCTTGTGTTTGGTAAAATATTCAGGAAATACAATTTAATTTTTCTTGTATTTGGTTGGTACAAGGAAAATAATTAAAAATATATCAATATTTAAATAATACCCTTATATTTTAAAATAAAAATATCATAAAAATTTGGCAATAGCATATTTAGGTAGAGATATTGTTGTTCAAAATTTTTGTAATAAATACTGAAAAATCAGAAGGAAAAATCAATCACATAAGATCTGAGTGGAATGATTTTCCTTTCTACTTTTTTCTTTGTCAAGAAAATATTTTCGGAATTTGTACTTACTAAAAAAGAAAGTAATAACTTTCCTTTCATGTTACCAAACAAAAAAAGTAATAACTTTCTTTTCACGAATACTCAAATCCGCAAACCAAACGATAATTAAATGTATGTTATACGAGGAAATATGTTTAAAGATAGAAAAATGAGTTACAAAAGCTTTTTCTTGAATTTTTTCTTTTACGCATAATTTTATAATCATAATGGGTCGTATTTTATAGGTATCAATAAATATATTTCAAAAATGAAAATTTTAATAATTTTTATGTTTTGTATTTAAATTTTTTCAAAAAAAGTTAATAAAGAGAAAACCGTGAGAAAGAATAGACTGATGGAATAAGAGAGAGAAAAAAATTTGTTGACTTCTTTGATTTGATATTTTGAAAACACATATAATGGCCCAAAAAATATTTTATTTATTGTAATTAAATGTGAATCATTAATTTGATAAATTAGTAATGTGATATTTATTTTCCTTGTAATATAGATAGGTTTTGAATATGTAATTTGTTAAAATTATTCTAAAACACTGTCAATTAAATACTTATTTATACTAATACATTAAAAAATGTAGTGGAAACTTAATTTTGTATGATTTCATAAAAAAAATACAATTTAAAAAATTATTATAAAGTTAACTTTACAATGCTTTTAGAGTTTGGTCAAATATAGCCATTAATTTACAAAAAACATTGTTCCCTATTTCTTTTACATAAATTTTTTTCCAACAAACCTTATTTTTCAATATCTTTTTTTTTTAAAAATAAGAATGCTAGTTTTACAAGCAATTCAATCACGAGAAGAAATTCAATAAGACTATAACAAAATTAACAAGAGATGTTATATTCTATTAATATGTCTTCTTTTATTTTGTGTTATGTTTATGTTAATTTTTTACGAAAAATTGCAACTTCTTGTTACATAGCGGGATTTTAAAATTTGTTAAAATTGTATATTTAAATAGGTTTCTCTTATACAAATAAAGATCTTTTTTTTTAGTTTCTCTTATCGTGTTATGTTGTGTATATAAAAGCACAATTAGAAAATATGTAGATACATTTTCCTTATAATATATGTAGGTTTTGAATATGTAATTTGTTAAAATTATTCTAAAGTAATATCAATTAAACACTTATTTATAATAATATGTTAAAAAACATGTAGTGCAAACTTAATTTTGTATGTTTCCATAAAAAAAATACAATTTAACAATACATTGCAAAGTTAACTTTGCACCCCTTTTAATGTTTGGTCAAATATAACCCTTAATTTACAAAAATATTATTGCCTATTTCTTTTGCATAAAACTTTTTCGAACAAACTCTATTTTTCAATGTCCTTTTTTTAAAATAAGAATGCTAGTTTTGCAAACAATTCAATCATGAGGAGAAATTAAATAAGACTACAAGAAAATTAACACGAGATGTTATATTCTATTAGTATGTCTTATTTTTATTTTGTGTCATGTTTGTGTTAATTTTTTACAAAAAAATTGCAACCTCTTGTTACTTAGTGGGATTTTAAAATTTGTTAAAGTTGTATATTTAAATAGGTTTCTCTTATACAAATAAAGATCTTTTTTTTAGTGTCTCTTATTGTGTTATATTGTGTATATAAAAGCACATTTAGAAAATATGTATTTTAATCTATACTATATTGTAAACACAACCATGGTTTGTATGTACACAAAATTGTCAATCCCTCGGAATTTTGAGTTAGCACCTCTCTCCACAAATCTCTCTGTCTTACTATTAGCCCTGGGCTTTCAGGTAGCAATACCATTCTATGGTTGGTCGATTGCATTTGGTAGGAGATGGAAGAACTATCTTAATCGTGAGTTTAAATAGAGGTTTAAACACATGATCTCAAACCTAAAATTGTACACGTTATCACTGTTTGGCCAAATTGCGTTTGATGTTTATGTTTTGTATTAAACATTTTTATATAATATAAAAAATCACCAAGTATTATATTATACGTGTAGAGTGTGTTATAAAACTAATTATTAATTTTACACTTTTTTTGTCCTTAAAATTGTCCAAGAAGTAGGGTTCAAAGCTTTTATTTTGTTGCTGTGAACATTCACGATAATTAATTTCAATAAAACAATGAGTAAATACAAATTCAATAATCACGTCAATGTAAATTTAACTCGAGATCTCCTTATTACGAGGATATTTTTTTTTTTCGTTTATTATTAGGTCTTTCTACCTTTTATTATTAGCTCAATTTTCATTTTAATTTTTTGGATTGGAGGCTCAAATTTACTGATTTCAATCCAATAGAATCTAATTATCTATGATGGCTTTAACTAATGAGGAAAAATTATCTATTTTGAATTTTAGTAACAGGACAAAATAATAAAAATATAATCTATATACAATTGAACTGCTAATGTATTTTTTTTTAAAAATGCTAATAAGTAATCTTCTTAAAGGGCAAAAAGAAAAGAAAAAACCGCTAATAAGTCGGTATAAAGGTGGATTTTATTTCAATCAATAAATTTAGGTGACATAATTTTTTTTTTAAAAAAATTTAATATATTAATGTGTCAATAATTTATTGATTGAAATAAAATAAAATATATTTTTAATTAATATATAAATGGCATATTTAATATAGAAGCAATGGATTGAAAAAAATTCTTCTATAATTATATTTAAGAACTAGCTTATTACCCGTGCGATGCATGGACATTGTTTGAATTATTTTTCATAAGTATATTTATATAGTGTTTATTTTTGTGTATATATGTCTATACTTATATAATTATTGTCAAGTTTTCTCAAATATAAAATTTATCAAATCAAATAACAAACGCGAATTTACATAAATGACAAATAATAGTATATATTTAATAAACAAATTTTATTACATCATCTAGTAGATTGAAATACAAAAGTTAGCTTTTGTGTTCCTTCCAATTGTTTTCTTAATTGCATAGAAAAAGGCTCATGAGAGGAGTGGAAAATACAAATTCCTCTAAGACATAAAATAACATATAGAAATATAGTAAATTTTGTTCAAAAAAGAAAAGAAGAAGAGGAAGATGCTAGTTAGTTGAAAAATAAACAATGTGTATTAGTTGAACTATTCTAAAAAAATATACTTGCACTTTTAAAAAAAAAATATATACTTGCATACTATTTCATGCAGCCATAGAGAGATGGATAGGTAGAGAGAGCATATGTAAATGCATGTTAGACAAATGACATAGTTCAAAATAAAAAAGGCATCACTAATGGATTAAGATTGAAACCGAAAGCTTATATGAATTAAAAACTGAATGGTCTTTAATTATTATAAATCATTAATACAATTACATTTAGGAATTATGATAACATGCACTTTCATCTTTACAATAAGTTGATGGGGTATGGAAGAGATTGAAAATAATGTGAAGAACTAAAAATGAGCAATGGATTAAATTGATGTAATTATTATATTGAGAAGTAACTCATGAATATTATATTAGAATAGTAATATATTGATAAACATTTTAGAGTATATTTTTGAAACACATTTTAGAGTATATTAATTGTACTATTAAATTGTTTCCACTTCCTCTAAATTATTATATATAACATGTAATAAATATTAAGTATAGATATAAATATGAAAAATGAAAGAGTTTTAAAATAAGTAAATAAAGGTTTCGTAATGAAAATATTTATTACTATAATTATTACGCTTCCTCGATTTTACTATAATACTAGTTATAAACTCGTGCAATGAACGAGACGATATTCAAATTATTATTAAAAAAAATGTAATAAATAAATAAATATTAAATAATATAATATTAGTACAAATCTATGTAAAAGAGTTTTAACTATATAAACACGCAATTAATTTAAATAATAAAAAATTTTGATACCCAAAATAACGCATACAAATTAATGCATTTTTTAAAAAAATAAAAAATGATATAATTTGTATTTAAAAAATTATTTGAAAAATAAAAAATAAATAAAAAGAAACATTACGGAGTTCGATAAATAGGACCACTCCTTCATCCTTCCATAATACTAATATATATTAAGTATAGATACTCCATTTTATTATTATAGTATTGATTATTATTATAATAAATCATATAGATTTTATTAATATAGCAATTAATAGAGATAGTATTACTTCTTCTGTAATACTATAATAATATATGATTATTATTATAATAAATAATATAAATTATTAAAACAATTAATATAGTAATTAATAAGAGTGATATTGTTACTTTGAAAATTTAAGAGTTACACTGTATAAGAAAATTAGATTAAAAGAGATAAAAGAAAAATAACGATATATACGAAATAGATTTTGAAATTTGACAATCAAAATTTTCAAGTAAGAATTAGAATTTTAGATATATAAATTAAGGATTTGAGATATTAGATATTAGATACTAGATACTAGAAAAAGAAAAGAAATTATATATATATATATTATTGTAATATTATATATTACACTTAATATTATGTTAAAAATTAAAAGAAAATTTTAATGAATGAAGGAAAGACAGTGTGGGAAAACAGAAAGGCATCAAAATAGGAAAATAGGAACATATAAATTGGAAAAAAGAAAAACATTTATTTAGAATTTGAAAAGCACTAATGCAGTGTGACACAATATCATGAGAAGATAACATTTTACATTCTATTTATATATAATATAATTATATATAAAATGTTTTGTAAAGTGTATATAATAGTTAAATGCTTATATAGAATAGTGTAATAGTACATGTTTTCTTGGAGAGGGAAGAAAACAAGCTAGGAGAAGAAAAGAGACAATAAATTAGATTAAATATTAGATGTTTTAACTTTAAATATTCAAATGAATGGTTATGATTTGAAAGAAGGTAGTGAACCTTTAAATGTTACTTATAGAGTCCATTATAAGGTTATGAATGCCCTTAGCCCTAATGCTAAAAGATATGATCCTAAGGGTAAAACGACACTTATTGAGACTAATCTATTAAAATCTGATATAGCCGTGCCTAGGACCATTAAATGGAATGAAATTGAATTACCTGAACAATGGTTATTGGAGGCTGCTGCTCCACCTACCCCTGTTGAAAATAAAAAAATTGAGGAAATTCTTCAATTTGATGATGGAGATGTTATTGTTAGATTTGATAATAATAAAACTGCTAGGTTATCTACCTCATCTAAAAGGCCATCTTCGGCTTCTCATTCAGAAAGCCAAAGGTTTTATACACCTGCCCCTACTATTAGCTCTAGTATTCCTATTTCTAGAAATTCTTTAGAAGCAGGAGTTTCTGGCACCAAAGATGGTGAGTTACAATTCGAAGGAGTTATTAATTCTCAGCAAAATATTCCTCATGGTGTTTATTCTAAACCTTCAAAAAATGAACCTGATACTATTTCAGAGTTAGGTTTTGCTATGAAACAAATTTTGACTATTACTAAAAGTGAATTTACTTATAAGAGAACTGATTGTAATGCAGAGTTTATGCAAGAAAAATATTCTGACTTTAGAAAATGGTTTTTTGCTGAATTTTCAGAAGAACAGAAATTATTTTTTAAAGCAAAGTTCTATGAACATATTGATGAAAACGAAGAAGTTATTCCTTTTGTCACTTGGTTTTATAGTAATTATGAGGGAGATTACCCCAATATTTGTACTATAGATAGTTTTTATAAAACTTGGAAAACTGTCTCTGGAAATATGGTCCAGTCCCTTTATCCTCCTACTGAAGCCTTGAAAATAGAGGTAGGAGAAAATCAGACCTTAGAGACTAATGCCTTTTCGTCCAATATTAGGATAACATCGTCTCATATAGGTCCTGATGATCTTAATAAGGTTATTAAGCAAAATAATTACACCAATTTGCATATACAAACTATAGCGAGTCAATTAACTCGTATTGAGGAAACATTAGAAAAGGTTCAAGCTATCGAAGAAAAGCGACCTACTCCTATTATAGAAAAACATAAGGTTGAAACCTCTTATATTAAACCTGTTATAGAAATTACTGAGAAATTTAAACATAATGATAAAAACAAAGAGATAGTTGAAGCTCTTACTGAAAAATTAAAAAAACTCCGTTTATTTAATGGAAAACAGATACTCCCTATTACTCAAACTGAGGATGTCTCCGATTATGAGACTGAATTTTCTGATATTACTCAATTTAAAAATGAGTTATTAGCTATGGAAGGAGATCTAAATAAAATAACGTTTGGTAAAACCCATGTGACTACCCAAATGGCTCCTACTAGGACTTATTACCAGCGTCCTACCCCCAAGATATGTTATTTGAGGAAGAAGCTATTTTTAATCCTACAGTTAATTTTAGTGCTAAAACAATTTATGAATGGTATATTGACGGTATGTCCGAATATCAAATATTAACTCAATTATACCGTATGACTATGTATGGTACTGCTTGTAAAGCTAGTGGTAGCAGCGACAAAAGTGTTGCTGAATTTATGATTGCAGGTTTTTCCGGCCAATTGCGTGGCTGGTGGGATAACGTTCTGACTGATAGTCAGAGGACTGAGATTAAAAATTCTGTAAAAATAGTTAATATTAATGTTACTATTAAAAATGAGCAAGGACAGGATATTACTCAGGTCCAACCTAAAGCTGAAGAGAATGCTGTTTATTCTCTCCTCACTGCTATTGTACAACATTTTATAGGCCCTCATCCTACTATATTAGATAGGAGTAAGGATTTATTAATAAATTTGAAGTGTCCCACTTTGACCCATTTTAGATGGTATAAGGATGTATTTCTCTCCAAAGTTATGACAAGAGAAGACGCTAATGCAGATTTTTGGAAAGAAAAATTTATAGCAGGTCTTCCTACTCTATTTGCCCAAAAGGTTAAAGACCGTATTAGTAAAAAACATGGTGGTACTTCCATTCCTTATAAGGATTATACTTATGGTTATCTCATTAGTGAGTGTATTGCTGAAGGTTTATCTCTATGTAATGATATTAAGCTCAAAGCTCAACTTAAAGCTCAGAATTTAACTGGTCGTAAAGAAATAGGAGAATTTTGTGATCAGTTTGCTTATGATATGAGTATTCCTTATTCCAGGATTAAGAAAACTACTGATAGTTCTAATAGAACTAGAAAACACCATAAAAGGCGTAAAAAATCTCATAAAAAAGCTCCTCAACCTTCCACCTCTAAGACTCCTCATAGGAAGTCTGGGCCAAATAAAAAGCCCAATATGAGTCAAGTTATTTGTAGGAAATGTGGTAAAGCTGGCCATTATGCTAATAAGTGTTGGACTAAGCAAAAGCTTAATGAAATAGCTGATGAAGGCCTTAAAAGGCAACTTATGGCGGTTTTATTAAACCCTAGTGATGATGAGGAAGATAACGAAGAAGAAGAGGTAAACAATATTAAATCTGAGTCCCCTTCTGGTGCCTCTTCTAATAATTCGGAGTCTGATTCTGATTGTAATTGCAAATCACAGACTGACTATTATAAGGCGATATTAGAAACTAATGGTCTTAGTATTAATGTTTTGACTAAAGAAGAACAGTCTATTTTAGATCTTATAGATCAAGTTGAAGACACCAACGTTAAACGTAAACTTATAGAACAATATCTAACCACGTTTAAAACAGAAAAAAATATATTACCTAGTACAGAACCATATTCTTTACATAATATCCTTGAAAGTTTTTATAAAACTCCGGAGAAAGAGGTTACTATTTCGGACTTAAAAACAGAAATTAATAGTCTTAAAACTGAGGTTAGAGATATTAAATTTCGTCTCTCTATTCTAGAAAAATCTCCTACTATTACTGAGAGTTCTTCCCAAACTGTTGTCCTTAATACTAGTGACAATTTCCTTAATCTTATAGATCAAGTTATTGTTCAAAAATGGTACATAAATATTACTATTGTTGTGGATAAAGACTTTATTCTTAAAGACATAGCTCTTCTTGACACAGGAGCTGATATGAATTGTATTAGGGAAGGTTTAGTCCCAACTAAATATTTTGAAAAAACTTCTGAATCTATGACTAGTGCGGGAGGTAATAAGCTCAAAATTAATTTTAAATTATCCAATGCTTATGTTTGTAATGATGGCATGTGCATAAAAAGCACTTTTATTTTAATTAAAAATTTATCTCAGCGTATTATATTAGGTACTCCTTTTATAAAACTTATAGAGCCCTTTACCAAGGATGAAAGGGGTCTAGTTACGCAATTTGATAATAGAGATGTTATATTTAAATTTATTACTAAACCTCGTATTAAGGAAGTTAATGAGGTTAAGGATAAACTTGTTTTTAAAGAAAAACAAATTGAATTTTTGAATGAAGATTTAAAAATTATGAACATTAATCTTCAAATCGATAAAAATAAAGCGACTATTAAGAAACTACATGAACAAATTATTAGAGAAGTCTGTAGTGATATCCCTACCGCTTTCTGGAATAGAAAGAAACATATTGTTCCTCTTCCTTATGAAGAAAATTTTGATGAGAAAAATATATCTACTAAAGCTAGACCTGCCCAAATGAATTCTATTCTCTTAGAGCACTGTAAAGGTGAGATTTCTTCTCTTATAGAGAAAAACCTTATTAGGAAAAGTTATTCTCCTTGGAGCTGCACTGCCTTTTATGTTAACAAGGCATCTGAAATTGAGCGTGGTGCCCCTAGATTAGTTATTAACTATAAACCTTTAAACAAAGTCTTGAAATGGATTAGATATCCTCTCCCTAATAAGAAAGATTTATTAGCCCGTTTACAGGCTGCTACTATTTTCTCCAAATTTGATTTAAAATCTGGATATTGGCAAATTCAAATTGCTGAAGCTGATAGGTATAAAACTGCTTTCACTGTCCCGTTTGGACATTTTGAATGGAATGTTATGCCATTTGGGCTTAAAAATGCCCCCTCAGAATTTCAGAATATTATGAATGACATTTTTACTCCTTATAGCACTTTTTCTATTGTTTACATTGATGATATTCTCATTTTTTCTAATAGCATTGATCAGCATATTAAACATATACAAATTTTTATTAAAATTATAAAGAATGCCGTTTGGTTGTGTCGGCTAAAAAGATGAGTATTTTTCAAACAAAAATAAGATTTTTAGGACATGAAATTACTAAGGGAAATATTATTCCTATTAATAGGGCCATTGAGTTTGCTGAAAAATTTCCTGATGAAATTCGTGATAAAACTCAATTACAGAGATTCTTAGGATCTCTAAATTATATTCGTGACTATTATAAAAATTTAGCTACCGATTGTATTCCTCTATATGAAAGGCTGAGAAAAAATCCTCTCCCATGGTCTGAAAGACACACTATTGCTGTAAAAATTATTAAATCTAAAGTTAAACAACTTCCTTGTTTGGCATTAGTTTCACCTTACTCATTTAAAATTGTTGAAACAGATGCCTCTGATATTGGCTATGGAGGAATTCTTAAACAAAAGTTTAAAGATTCTGATAAAGAAATATTATCTAGATTCACTTCTGGTAAATGGAATAATGCTCAGAAAAACTATTCTACTATTAAAAAAGAAATATTATCTGTTGTTGAATGTATTTCTGATTTCCAAGAAGATTTATTGAATCAAGAATTTCTCTTACGTATTGATTGTCAAGCAGCGAAAGATGTGCTTGAAAAAGATGTAAAAAATATTGCTTCCAAACAAATATTTGCTAGATGGCAAGCAATTTTATCAGTATTTGATTTTAAAATAGAATTTATAAAAGGAGAATCAAATTCTCTTCCTGATTTCTTAACTAGGGAATTTTTGCAGGGAAAGGCCTCATGAGCAGGCCAACAGGTTCCTTTTCCTCTTATAGAGGAAACAGAGGTAGAGGAGGACCTCAAAGGTCTCCTGCAAGAAATATTGGTACTTCTGGGATTAAATCTCAAGCGTCCTCTTCTCAGGTTAAACCGCCAGGGACTTTTAAAGAGGCTCTTAAAGAGGAAGTTCAGGTGGCTTTAAAAAAGCCACAACAGGATTTTGTTTTGTATTTACAAAAGGGGGATCAAAGATTTGCAATGAACCCAGGGACTATTGCCCAAAGATATTTCGAGAATAATATGGATTTTCCACTTATTAGCGGAAAAACTAGAGAATATTATGAGGCCATTCTTAAAGATACGGAGAGCGTAGTATTTACGCATATGAACAGGAATGTGGGTTCATTTAACCCAGAAATTGCGTTCAGTAAAGCTTTTATTAAAGGCGTAATTAGTATTGAAGAATGGGGATTAAATCCGAATAAAGAACAAGCATTACAGACTCGTTATTCAGATGATAAAAATGCTCCCCGTTATTATAGTTATTGGGATTATATTGATGCCTGGAAAAAAGCCTTTTTATATCAAAACCAGTACAATTCCCACACCTGGTTTTTCCGTATTGATAAGCTTAAAAGCGACGATTCTTATTTAGAATCTCTTCCCCACTAGTTTTTCCAATGGTTTATTTTAAATGGTCCCGAAGAGGATATTTTCCCGAATAATTTATATGAATTATTTGTTGCTTATAGCAAAAATCATCCCAGACTCCTTATTAAGGAGCAACACCCTATTACTAATTTTGCATTATTGCATTTTCTTACAAAATATCATACTCCCTGGATATTTCAATGGAACTATAATACGACTACCAGGAGTAATGGGTTATTTTTGTTAGTACGTGACTACTATTATAAATGGTGGCCTAAATTTGATACCACTGAACTAATAGTTCAAATTAAAAAAGATTTATTTGAGTTCCTCGAAATTAATACAAAGTCAGCTGAGGATGATGCGTTCTTAAAGAAGCAAGTTATTGAAAAATCAGAGTTTAAAACTCCTTCTTTGGCCTCTCTTAAAGAGAAATTCCCAAATACCCCTATCAAGGAGCTTAAAGCTAAAATTCTCCAAAATCTGGCCTGTCAGTTAGATATGGATGAAGACTTCATGTCTGTTTCTCAGGATTCAAAATCTGAAATAAAATCTGAATCTGCCCAATTGGTTAATATTGATGACGAAGATTTTGCGGAGCCAAATGAGGATATGACAACACATATGGGAAGATGGCTCGCCAGTCTTTATGAAGACTCAACTGCTTCACCTGTAAAAGACAAAGGGAAAAATCAAGTGGAGTAGAATTATTATTTAAGAAAACTTTATTAAAGTTTGGATCACTTTGGACAAACGCCTGCACCACTATCTAGCACACGCCACCAGAGGGTCCCATGGCAATTATTATGTCGTTTGCTTTCGTTTGCTTGTAAAATAATTCGTTTGCTTTTGTTTGCTTGCAAAATAATTAAGTTTTCTATTTGCTTTTACTGTGCACTTTTCCTGTTTGCTTTCACTGTGCACTTTTGTTTGTTTTGCTTTTCCCTTCTATTTAAACGAGGCATGTTGGTTTGAGAAGGCATCTTTGTTTTTCTCTTCTTTCTCTCTTCTCCGCTGTTTTCCTTCTCTGTAATCTTCTTTCTTTTTTCTTTTGTAACCTTGTTTATTTCAATAAAAGTTTGAAGTTTTAAAAATGAAAGAGTTTTAAAATAAGTAAATAAAGGTTTCGTAATGAAAATATTTATTACTATAATTATTACGCTTCCTCGATTTTACTATAATACTAGTTATAAACTCGTGCAATGAACGAGACGATATTCAAATTATTATTAAAAAAAATGTAATAAATAAATAAATATTAAATAATATAATATTAGTACAAATCTATGTAAAAGAGTTTTAACTATATAAACACGCAATTAATTTAAATAATAAAAAATTTTGATACCCAAAATAACGCATACAAATTAATGCATTTTTTAAAAAAATAAAAAATGATATAATTTGTATTTAAAAAATTATTTGAAAAATAAAAAATAAATAAAAAGAAACATTACGGAGTTCGATAAATAGGACCACTCCTTCATCCTTCCATAATACTAATATATATTAAGTATAGATACTCCATTTTATTATTATAGTATTGATTATTATTATAATAAATCATATAGATTTTATTAATATAGCAATTAATAGAGATAGTATTACTTCTTCTGTAATACTATAATAATAATATATGATTATTATTATAATAAATAATATAAATTATTAAAACAATTAATATAGTAATTAATAAGAGTGATATTGTTACTTCTTTTGTAATAGCACAATAATATATGATAGATATGATATGATAGGCAACTTAATATATATATATATATATATATATGGAAAATTTCACCAATCCGTTTATGATGGTTTTGCATTATAAATAGCATACCCAAAATGTTTTTATAACAAAAATTCGTTGTAAAATAACCAATTTATAAGAATTGGTCCGTACCAAAAATGTTCTAATATATATATATATATATGTTATTTTTAATTATATTCAAGGTGCTTAAAATCTATTTTCTTTTTAAATTAATGTGTATATCTATTTAAATTTTTTTTGTATAATTCAAAGAGTTTACAGTGCATCCGTATCTACTGCATCACAAACACGACCAAGCAGGCCGAAACCCAAAATCCCTCTTTACAGCCGGTCTTTTTAAACAGAGACCTCGCCATCGGCGCCGTTGGTCATCATCTGTCGTCGGTATATCTACCCAAAGCATCTCTGTCTACTTGTCGGAATTCTACGGGAACTCGATCACTCTCTCTAAAAGCTCCACTGTAATCTAGATAGCGGAATATTTTTTTTTGTTGAGTTTTTCCTATGGCGGCGCCTGCTTCTTCTTGGCAACCACAGGAGGAAGGGTTCAAAGAGATCTGCGGATTAGTTGAACAACAGATTTCTCCTTCTTCCGATAAGTCTCAGATTTGGCAGCAACTTCAGCACTACTCTCACTTCCCCGATTTCAATAATTACCTCGCTTTCATCCTCGCCCATGCCGAGGTATTATTATCATTCATTCTTATTTGTTTCTTTATTTGTAAATTGGATTTTGATGCTGATTAGGTTTGTTAGGGTTTATTTGATGTGCTGTTGATCATTGTTTGAACTTCATTTTTTGCTTATTTGATTAGGGAGCTAGCCAATCTATATAAAAGAATGAAATCAGTTTATTGGATTGGAAGTTTTCACTTACGCATGCTTGCCTCAATTTATTGTAATTGAACTTCAATACTTGAAAGGGTTTTTCTTTACATCTGCAGATTTGATCTTTTAAGTAGAAAGCTTTGAAATCTGAGCTTGCTGAAAATTACTGACAGTGGGCTTCAGATTTTTGTACTTCATAGTATTCAACTGCAATTTCAGTTGGAAAGTTAGCTTTAATGTAATAGTACACTTTGGTCTACGGTTTATGGCTCAAGATAATTTTCTTTTTCTTCCTTTTTCCCCATTTAAACATTTTATCATTGGATACTGGCTAGAGAAAGCATTATGTTTCTTTGCAATGTTTTGTGATTCTAATTTTTGTCGCGTACATCAGTTTGGTTGGTGTTGAACTCCCAATCTCCCACGAACTCCGTCACCAAGGCTAGTTCTTGGTGTTTTGTTTTTCTAAATTTTTGACTCGCATAGGTTGTTGTGGCAGTTATAAATATGTAGTTGGTAAATGTTATGGAAGAAGTGGAGTTTTACTCGCAAAGGCCATAATGGCTTTATTTTAGAACTGCTTTTATCTAGCTCTTTCGAAACAATTTTTTTTCAAAGTTGTTTACTTGGCCTTTTACTTCCTAAAAGAGACGAAGTATTCTATTAATCCTATGAGCTGTCCTCTGTGGCTAGTATAACCCACAGTAAGAGTGCTTCATTTGCTTGCAAGAGTGGTCAGGTACTCTTGGGGGAGGTTTCTTTTATATTCTGTTCCTGTGTTTGTTGCATAAATTTTTGACCTGCCTCTCCTATTTCCTTACAAATATCAGGGTAAATCAGTGGAGGTTCGGCAAGCAGCTGGATTGCTTCTGAAAAACAACCTTAAAAGTGCATACAAATCCATGCCTGCTGCAAACCAGGAATATATTAAATCGGAGTTGTTACCTTGTTTGGGAGCTGCAGACAGACAGATTAGGTCTACTGCAGGGTCTATTATTAGTGTGATTGTTCAGTTAGCGGGAGTTTTTGGTTGGCCTGAATTACTGCATGCAGTGGTCAAGTGCTTGGACAGTAATGACTTAAATCACATGGAAGGTGCTATGGATGCTTTGTCTAAGGTATTGTCTCTCGTATCTGAGTCCTGTTCTTTAAGGGCCTTATTTTGTTGTTTTCTCCCATTTCAAATTATTTTCTTCGAGTGTAAAAGAAACAATGTTTACTTTTTTGATAGGTAACAAAAATTCTATTGAAGTAAATACAATAAGTACTTATGCATTAGGGGACACGATGTAAATATAATAAGTATAAAAGCATTAAGTGATTTCATAATTGCCTTCTTAAGAAAATTTTAACTCTAGTAGAATGCACAATTCTTTTTAGTGGGTGATAAACTTAAGCTGATCATTTGGTAACCATGAAACATATGGTGAAGAGCAGATTTGTGAGGACATCCCTCAAATACTCGATTCGGATACCCCTGGATTATCTGAACGACCCATCAACATTCTCCTTCCTAGACTACTCCAGGTGATGCATTTTTTGTCGGATTTTCAGTGTGGGGGTTCGCAATTTTATGC
Organism: Lonicera japonica; assembly: GCA_021464415.1. Taxonomy (NCBI): domain Eukaryota; kingdom Viridiplantae; phylum Streptophyta; class Magnoliopsida; order Dipsacales; family Caprifoliaceae; genus Lonicera; species Lonicera japonica. The sequence continues at coordinate 16,630,450 of CM038467.1, read as the reverse complement.
TCCCGCTTTTATTTACATTGGTTGCCCTAGTTAACTTATTTCATTTTTTTTTTGGTTCTCAACATTGGTTTTCTCCATGCAGTTATTTCAGTCACCACATGCTTCACTGAGAAAGCTTTCCTTGGGTTCTGTAAATCAATACATTATGTTGATGCCAGCTGTGAGTATGCCCTTTTGTTTTTAATAGAGTTCTGTTTCTACTGCAGCTTCTCTTTAATTTTTCTTACTTTTTACGTGTTTGCAGGTTCTATATATGTCCATGGATAAGTACCTTCAAGGTTTGTTTATTCTTGCCAATGATCCTGCTGCAGAAGTGCGGAAATTGGTAAGTAGTTTAATCAGTTGGCATCAACTTCAACTGTTGAACAATATGAAGATCTCATTCCCCCACCCACTCTTTATTTTAACATGAATTTGATTTTTGATTGTGTTTCTGACATCTATATGAAAATAGTCAGGGAAAAAAAAGAATTCTAGTCCTATATTTGCCTTTTATTTTGGAGTAAAGTGGCTATTTTAACCGGGGGGTCACAATCTCTGTTCTTTCTCTGCATATAATCAGTTTGGTACTTATAATTTATTTTATGTAATATCTAGTTGATTTCTGGTCAAGCATTGGGTAACACTTTTTTGGACTGTCTCTGTTTGGTGTCTGCCTGTATGCTGAACAGGTTTGTGCAGCTTTTGTTCAGCTGATTGAAGTTCATCCTGCTTTCTTGGAGGTGGGCCTTTTGTTCTGTTCTACATAGGTCTTTGTATTACTCATTTTTGTATTATACCATGTGAGCTATAAAGGATTTGTTGTGTTCACATGTTAACTGGTTTCTATTTCCTCTAGTTGTCCAATGAAAAACTGAGTTGATTCATAACATTTTTTGCACCATATGCAGCCGCATTTGAGGAATGTAATCGAATACATGTTGCAAGTCAACAAAGACCCTGATGACGAAGTTGCTCTTGAAGCCTGTGAATTTTGGTAATCCTCCACTTAGAGGATAACCAGTCTGATCTTTACTGTGCAATTTTATTTTGAAAGTAACTGCTTTTTTCTGTGTTAAATAGTATGGCAATGCCTTGGGCCCTTGGCTGAGATAAATACATATTTGTACCCCCTTAGAGGTCATTAATAAGGTTTACTTCTATTATCTGACTTGGAGAGTATTGATGATTGAATAAAGGTCCAGTAGTTACCATGATAATTGGTTGCCTTTATAAACTGAATTACATACACTTGTTTCTAAGTGTTATGCATTTGTAGAAAGCTAGTGGTCATGCCATATATGTGAAGACTGATGACTTCTTAATTGGTTCTAAGATCATGTACCTAAAGTTTCACCAGTGCTATTTTGTTTGATTCCTTTCTTTTAAGAAGCCTGGTAGATAAATTGACTTGCATTGTATTGTATTTAGAAGATTACACCTTTTGAAACAATAATGTTAATTTCTCGTGTCAATCTACTTTTGAGTTCTTTCTAGTACTACTCCCTCATATTGTTCAAAATTGGCAGGTCCGCATATTGTGAGGCTCAGTTGCCACCCGAGAACCTAAGAGACTTCTTGCCTCGTTTAATTCCAGTATGGCGCATGTTCTGATTATTTTCTCCATTTATATTGGACAATCATGTTTTATTTGAGATCCTGTTCAATATTTGTGATGCATCTACCATAATATTCGTAGATCTTGTTGTCGAACATGGCTTACGCAGAGGATGATGAGTCACTTGCTGAGGCTGAGGTTAATTATGCTGGTTTTTGTGTTTTTAGTTTATGCTGTGAATTGGTGATGGAGAGTTGAATCAAGTCATTTTTATATCTCACATCATTCTATGTACTTGCAGGAGGATGGGTCCCTCCCAGATCGAGACCAGGTTCACTTTTGGTGTCTCTGTTTTATAATCTCACAATTTAATGCTTGATCTGTTACTCCTTAAAACACTTATAATTTTGCTATGCAGGATTTGAAGCCCCGTTTTCACTCATCACGTTTTCATGGATCAGAGGATGGTGATGATGATGTATACTTCTACAAAATTTTAATATTCGCTTGTTTTGTGAATGTACTTGGATTAACAAATATGGCCATATGACTTTTAGTTGCATTTACTTTCATAGTTGTTAGGTGAATGAGTTCATTGTTAATGTTTTTGTAATTAATCATTTTTGAGATTTTATATAAACACAGGATGATGACATAGTCAATATTTGGAATTTGCGGAAGTGCAGTGCAGCTGCTGTGGATATTCTCTCAAATGTGTTTAGGGATGAGATTCTCCCAACATTGATGCCTATTGTTCAGGTAACTGGTACTTGGTCTTCATTGTGAATTTTCGGTTTGTAGGTTTGATCCCTTCCATAATGTCTCCCCAGCTTTGAGGTTTCTTTTATAATGAGTTACTCCCTCCATCCCTAAGTCAGACTCCAATTTTTCCTTTATTGTACGTCCCAATTCAAGAGTTGGCTTTCCTTTTGGGGGCATAATGAATGTAGCAAATCTGATGATAGTAAATAAATTTTATTCTTGCGTTGATTATGTTGAAATTAGTATGTCAAATTTGGTCTTTTAATTTGGGACTTACGGGATATGATTTTGAGAAGGGTATGAACGACTCAATGTGGAGTGTGGACAAACAAGAGTTAACACAAAACTCAACAACAATACCATCATTTTAGTGCACTGGAATTTGTGTTATTAATGGCATAATTAGACAATTATGGATGTGATACAAGATTGATTTCCATGAGAAATAGTTACTTTGCCTCTTCAAATAAATATTGTTTTTCGCATTAAATTGTATGAGAACATTATTTTCATATCTCTGCAGGCGAAGTTATCCAACTCTGATGATGCAGCCTGGAAAGAAAGGGAAGCTGCAGTTTTAGCTCTTGGAGCTGTGGCAGAGGGTTGCATTAATGGTCTTTACCCTCTTTTGTCAGAGGTAATCTTATGTTTTCACTAGATGAAAATTAGCAAATTCTGATGAAAGCGTGATATAGATTTATCAAAGGTTTGGTGCGCAATAATGTGTTCTTTGGTATTTGATGTAGTTGAACTCATGTTTTCTTCTACATTATATATATACATATGGAAAATTTCGGGTAAGGACCAGTCCGTACGGACTGGTCCTTACCAGAAATGCTCTGTATATACATATATGCGTGGTTATTCAGTTGTGTTTATTTAAATATTATTAAACATAATTTTGTACGTGTATGTTTCTGTAGTGTATCTGTAGAAGTAACTGAAATGTTCTTATTCACAAATAAAAGTTCCTGTCCTTAGATATTGGTCAGGTTTTCCCAACCTGTTGTATAGTTAATCTTTTTGGTTGCTTTGTATACTTCACTGTTCTCTTTTGATTTACAAGAAATATTGCGTTCTAGTTATAATCAAACCTTGGAAGCTTAGCGACTAATAATTTCATATTTTTATTTTTATTTGCAGATTGTTGCATTTCTTATCCCTCTTCTAGATGATAAGTTTCCTCTGATACGAAGTATTTCCTGTTGGACACTTTCACGTTTCAGCAAATTTATTGTTGAGGTACGATCAACTTATCCTTCCATTGACTTCTGTAAATCAAACCATAAAAGTCCTGAATATTAATGACTACATACTCGACTTTGTACAAGGAGACCAAAGTCCTTAATTTATGATCAAGAAAGTTTCTGTTGTGAAAGTAAGAAAAGAAGGATAAACAACAAAGAGTATACATCTTAGAATAAATCCTGGACCTGAATATCACCATTTCTCTTTGAGGGTATTCTCTAAATTATTCTGAGACTTGAGGATATTAAAATTAATTAAGCAGCTACGGTTTTTTAGATCCTCGCGTGTCACTTTCTAAGTCTTTGTGCTAGATCTTGAGATTTATTTGGATAAGGAACAATCTTAGTAGTCTTTTTGGGTCTTCTAGTTTATTTGCAACACTTTTGTCACGGTTTTCTTTTGGTTGTTTTGACTTATTTGGTGAACAATCTTTGTTTCTGATCACAAAAAAATAAAAATAAACGTACATTAGAAGGGCTTATTCAGTTATTCTGCTTTAATTAAATCCTTAAAATCAAGGAACAAAATTCATCAATGGTTTGGTTCCTTAGACAACTGTTATTAAAGCTCTCGCCCCACAACTTAAATTACTCTCCTGGTTTGTTTCTGAAAAAAAAAAGATTTACTCTACTGGTTTCCCATTCTTCACCTCAAAAACCGAGAATTATAGTTACCTGCACGGCTGTAATTATTTACCACGAAATTTGAATCCCCATGCACTTGGAACATTTATTTGTGTGGATTTAAATTGTGTATTCTTAGCTATAATGAGTGGACATGTCACAGCTTTTCTATTTCCCTATGAGGGTACTGTGATTAATTCTGAAGTTACTCAGCATTTGTGTGGTTGTCTATTCCAGGGTATTGGTCATCGAGAAGGTCATGCGCAATTTGACAAAGTTCTTATGGGTCTTCTACGGAGAATATTAGATGATAACAAACGTGTGCAAGAGGCCGCTTGTTCAGCTTTTGCAACTCTTGAAGAGGTTTTTCCTAAAACAAACTCAGCTCATAATTGCATTTGTGCTTAAAATAAAATGTATCTAACTGGTGCTTTATTTATCATAGGAGGCTGCAGAAGAGTTGTCACCAAGGTTGGAAATTATTTTGCAACACCTAATGTGCGCGTATGGAAAATATCAGGTGATTTTTGCTACTATTTTTATTTGCCGACTGAGAACCTTTTATCACCATGTTCTATAGTTTCCACACCTCCCTTCCTTACCCCCCTCTCCTTTCTCTCTCGCGCTCTCTCATTTTTTATGTTTGACCATATCTAGAGGCGGAACCTCAGAATTGTATATGACGCTATAGGAACTTTGGCCGATGCTGTTGGAGGGGAACTGAACCAGGTATGATCTGTTATGCTTAAAACGTTTGTAAATATATGTGTGTATGCTCTACTCTCTATTGGTTTCTGGAAGTGAAGACTTGTACTTAGAGCCCTTTTATATGCTGCATTTATTTTTTTGATAACTATGCAGTGATGTATTATTTGATGATTTGCAGTCGAGGCACCTTGATGTTTTGATGCCACCATTGATTGCAAAGTGGCAGCAACTGTCAAATTCAGACAAGGATCTCTTTCCACTGCTGGAGTGCTTTACATCTATAGCACAGGTGTTGTTACTGTTTCTTGTAGATATGTACATATGGCTTATCTGATGTAATGCTGTTTATTACTAGAAACTAGGGTTTGCCCACACTGTCCAGCACTATCAATCCGTAAAAAATATTGACAGTTGAGAGATAAGAGTGCAATGTAAACACATGGTTAGTTCGGCAGCTTATCGGCAGCTTAAAGTATTCCGTGGTGCATATGACACTATCTACATTTAACGAGAGTCATTTGTACTTGTGGTAGTATCCACGTTACAGAGGCCTTGTTACTACTGTTGATCATGTCTATGACACTAAGTTCACAACAGATTATCTGTATGTATATATTTATGTTTAATTTTGTGTAATTGGGACTTGCGAGTGGTTAGTATAAGCGTATATGCTAGAAATATAAAAGGACACAAAAAGAGAAACCTGGCATCTCAATTCTCAAATTTAGAGTCACATTTTTTTTTTGTGAGATCTCAAATTAAGAGTTTCATTCCCGGACATAATCAATGCACCATACTTCACCTTATTAAATAAATTCTCTTATTCAGCCATTGATTATGTTGAAATTACTACGTTTCTTAGAAAAGTGCATAAATTAGCATGAGATTCTTGATTTGAGATAAATGGATTAAAATTTATGAAAAGAAGTTAAAGGACACCAGATGATTTGACATTGTGGCCAACCCAGCTTCCCAGCGCAAAATGCAAACTGCTCATGTATCTACAGGAGGTAATTGGCTTCAGCTAATGTGTATTGGGAAACGTGAGCAGTAGGAAATAAAGGGTTTGCAATTGAGTATGGATTGAGGATAGAGAGCGATGAGGAGATAGAAAGAATTAGTCAGTGTGAGAAGAGATTGGGTGGCCGCGATTGCTCCAGACTCCTTGGTGGAAGACCAACCAAATTGTGCTGTCAAGTGTCAATATTAAAAAAACATTGAATAAAAACTTTCCAGCATTATATAGACTTGGACCCATGGCACATGCGATGTGCGTGTGCAATATCATACCTGGTAATTCATGATATTATGTAGACTTTTAAAACACCTTAAGGACATGTTGTAGTGTTTGGTCAGGTGGTATAGAATATGTTTTCTTCAAACCTTGGGTTGTGGGGTCATATCCCTGATCCAGTAACTTTTTATTTTCTTTTGTAAAGCATGAAGGGCATTTTAGTAATACAATATCACACCCAAAACCCTCCATGTGTTTAGTAATATAGATATTTAATATACACACTAAAACCCTCCATGCTTTTAATAATACAGATATAGATGGGTGGACATTAGTCATTACATCAGGGTAAATAGAATGTACTTGTTTCATAGATACAATAACTGGGAGAAGAAAAATAACCAGGAGGTGCAGTGGTAGAAAATAACATGTTTTTTCCCCCTCTTATTTCAGGCATTGGGTACCGGATTCTCTCAATTTGCACAGCCTGTGTACCAGAGGTGCATAAATATCATCCAGGCCCAACAACTGGCCAAGGTCTCTAATTCTCAATAGACATAGTATCGATTGCACTTTGAGTAGTTGCTCTCAATTTATTTGTTATTGTTATATTATTTATTTGTCATTGCTATATTCTGCGATGCTCCATTGTTAGAACTTTTATTGTGTTTAATGTTTTTGACTTTCATCCTGTAATGACTTTTGCCGTTTACTTGGAAAACAGAAGTGCAAACAAATACATAGTATGGTTTTTTTTTTTTTTTTTTTTTGAGTTATGATAACCTCAATAGCCCGTATGTAATCTCTCTCTTAATTATATGGGACTAGGCTGTGCTAATTGGTTTGCTGAAAATACTTTTCTTTTAACCTGGCGGTTTCAAGGGGATTCATTCTAATTGAATAACTTGCACGTTGCCATCCTGAAGAAGTTTAGTTGTAATTGTCTTTTTTCATGGCTATTCCCAAGATACCTAATGTTTTTACGACCCAGTCATCTCCATCATTATTGAATTTCTCAGTAGCGGACACGTGATTGCTTACTAGTTGTGAGATACTTCATCGGTGGCACTATTGCGAAAGCAATTATCGCTTTGCCAGAGCATAGTACTGCTTTTGGAAGTTGTACTGTATGCTTCCAAAGCTGTTCAGTGCTTTGGCAATAGTGATAATTGCTTTGGCAATAATGCCACCCATACTTCATCTGGGGTTTGATTCATCTGTTACATTAGTGGAGAGGAGATTTTTTTTGTTGGTAAATCCCTTTCTTTTGATAGTTTGCATGAGTTGCAGCTTAAATATATTTCGTGATGGCTGATTTAGGTGGGTTTCAACTGACATTTGATATATTACTTGATCTTGTATATATGTATTCTGCACCCTTACTGTACTCTTTTTTTCCTCAATGAAAGAAATTAGTCCCTGGAACCTTGGAAAATTGGAAACTTCGCTCATTTCTTTATTATAATGTTATTCTGATTCATTTGTTATTAAAGGGCTTCCTCTGCCAGAGTGCTGGATCTTTATTCTCTTTTGTCCTCTTCTAATCACCAGTTCTTTTTTCTTTTTTGTTTCAAGAATTGAGTAATAGCTACAATTAGGCCTGTTTCATGCAAGTGATTAACTTGGATAAGTATGATGTAGCTAATGTTGTGGTCTTGTGATGCATAATGGCTAGTAAGATAGTGTACTATTCTAACGTAGTGTAAAGGCGTAACTGGACGTTTATATTTGTAAACTAGGATTTGAAGTTGCTGTTTGCACCATATGTTACCCCGTGAACAGCTGTCTCTTCCAAATCGGACTATTTACAATCACTGATGTTTTGATTGCAGGTTGATCCCTCTTCAGTTGGGGTTCAGTATGAGAAAGAATTCATCGTCTGTTCTTTGGATCTTCTTTCTGGACTTGCTGAGGGTCTTGGAAGCGGGATAGAGAGCCTGGTATTCCCTTTTTCCATTTGTTTTTGATAGACTTTGGTATTCCCTTCAATTAGGTTGATTACCCTGTATTATGAGTTTTATTGGATGATGTTCTTCAACAAGAACATGTAATCATGTGTCTTCCATATTACTCTAGATATTGCTCCGGAATATTCTAGGGGTCTCCAATCCTTTGCCAAATGGTTAAAATGTAAGTGCCAGTTCGTTCCTAAACTGGTGGCATTAACATATAATGACAAGATGTGGAAGACAATAATGTTTATTTTACCTGGTATATCCAGGCCAAAGCTTTAACTGCTTAGTTCTTGAAGTGCACACTGTAACGCTGTAGGCCTAGGATTAAGGTCTCTACTGCTTAAGACGTGGATATTTTATGCAGTATTCAATGCCAGAATATGATCAGAATAAGCCCTACCTATTTGCCGTTGGCTAAATCTATATAATCTATGTAAAAAAGTACTCTCATGACAGAATTACTGAAAGTATTGTAAGATGACATTCATGTTCTTATATTTTTCTGCAGGTTTCACAAAGTAATTTGAGGGACCTACTTCTGCAATGTTGCATGGACGATTCTCCGGATGTCCGGCAAAGTGCCTTTGCGTTGCTTGGCGACCTTGCAAGAGTAAGTTGAGAATAAAGTTCTGTTTATGGAGTTTTATTTGCAACTTTATTACCTCCAGGACCAGTGGTTGCCACTTGAAGCTTTTGACTATTCTGTTTATGGAGTGTTATATGCCAGTTTTGTTTTGAATGCATGTCAAGAAATTCTTGGTGATTTTGATCAGGTTTGTCCTATTCATTTGCATCCTCGATTGGCTGAATTTCTCGATATTGCCGCAAAGCAACTAGTAAGTTGACCTCATTTACTGATTATTTTTACTATTTTGATAGTGCATGCCACTTACTCAGGTTCTACATTTTACAGAACACACCCAAGCTGAAGGAACTGGTTTCAGTTGCAAATAATGCATGTTGGGCAATTGGAGAATTAGCAATTAAGGTGGGTTCAGCACTTTGTGCTGAAATATAACCATATTAGATTATACTGCCTCTGGATGCGCCCTTCTTTGTTCTCAAAATTTTATGACTTTATCTTAGAAAGAAGGTCCTGCATGTCGATGTTTCTGGACAAACGATTTTTGAAATTTTAAATGAAGGGTTCATTCCTAGTATGCTATATGCTTGTAGTATCGTGGTATAAATGAATATAAATTAAAAGGCCTTTATATTGATTTCTAATCTTTGTATTTTTGAATGTACATTAGTGCCACTCCCCACTTCCCCATTTCAAGTTCAAAATATATGATACTGTGGCATGCTCTTCTTACATTTTGTGAATCCTGGAAATGGGGTTGGTGGATGGGCACATCCACACTGGCATTGTAAACTAGTAACAATAAATGTTTTAACTATAGTTTGAATTTTTCCAAGTTTCAGGTTCGTCAAGAAGTTTCTCCGATAGTGATGACGGCAATTTCGTGTTTAGTGCCAATACTTCAACATGCCGAGGTAATTGTGTGTTCTATGTGCATGCGCGAACATCTTTTGGACCATTTACATGTGTACATGCTCACATGCATTAAGCATGTATGTCTTGGACTATTCTTAAAAGTTATTTTTTTTATTGTTTTTCTTGATGATGCTGGAGCAGGGGATTAACAAATCACTCATAGAAAATAGTGCCATTACCCTTGGGAGACTTGCTTGGGTCTGTCCAGAGCTTGTATCACCTCATATGGAGCATTTCATGCAATCGTGGTGTATTGCTTTATCCATGTAAGCCTTTTTTTTTCTTCATCGCTGGTCCCCATATATATGCTAAATCCAACTTCCAAGAAGTTACTCTTAAAATATCCTAAAATTAAGTGCTCTTTTTTACACCCACACACAAGCAATTCTAAATGCTGGTATATTACGAAAATGCCATAACTTGCAGTCACTCTATTTTCATTAAATTCCTACAAAATGAACAATTCTGAAAGCTTGGGCTTCTTTTGCTGACATAAAAAGGCCTCTTTCTGCGTCCTCATGTACAACCAATAAGGTCTTTCCTGTTCTTTTCTCTAGTAGATTGGAGCTTGTAGTATTAAAATCTTTTGTTACATTTGTATCCATTGTATCATCCGTCATTCTAGATGTGCTATTTTTATGTACATTTTCCCCCTCGGTTGTCTAAAGAAGAATATTAAAATAGAACCAAAGTGAGGGTGAAGAATCGAATCCTAGGAGTCTGTTTGTGGTTACCCTATGAGGAGTTAAACTGCAGGTGTTGGGAACTGGATATCTTTAATATATACTTACATTAAGCCCTCTGTTTGGTGCTCAGTACACACCTCTCCATGGTTTTGGGACATGGCAATGACAGTCCCATTTATTATTCGGCTGTTACCAATTTTGTTCTGTTTTCAATTAACTTTGATAACTTCTTTGCATGGGATCAATCTCCATATGCAGAAATCTATCTCTGATCTTAGGGAAATGCAGATGAGTATACACAAACTAGAGGGGTTAATCCATCTGTTATCGATTCTAGCTATAGTTCCCGAAACATTGGGAAGGCGTGTGTAATAGACCCAAAGCACAAGGGAAATCACTCTTATTATCCCAAATGCATCGAATACACAATTAATATGTATTGTTTTTGTCGGTTTATACATTTTCTTGGTAATGCCCCATTTTAATAGTATCTCAAGTCTCAACCATAAATTTTGGTGGCAGGATACGTGATGATGTTGAGAAGGAGGATGCTTTCCGAGGTTTATGTGCAATGGTATGCATCAATCTTTTTATTACTTCTATTTAGCTTAAGATTGAAAATTTCGATTTGATGTTGGATCTTATCATTCTTGCAGGTTAAAGTAAACCCATCAGGTGCTTTGAATTCACTTGTTTTCATGTGCAAAGCTATCGCAAGTTGGCATGTAAGAAATTAAATTGCACTGCCACCCTATCTCAAAAGTACTTTGAACAAAAAATAGAGATAAATGAAGGATATGCAATTTCTGTGCTGACTTTGTGTTTGTTACAGGAAATAAGAAGTGAAGAGCTGCACAATGAAGTTTGTCAGGTGTTACATGGGTATAAACAGGTATGCTTTCTTATTGTTTGATTTTATTTTTTTTCATGTTTGGGTGTATACTATGGGACCATACTTCTATTTTTGTACCAAATTCCAAATCAACATTAATTGCTAATTGTCTAATCACATAACCTACAGTATTTGCTGCTGATGCCATTTCCTTTAGCTTGGGCATGTTATGTAAAATATAGAAACTTGAGTAAATGACGTACACTGGCAAAATACAATCTGACAAGAATTCCAAAGCTTCTAAAGATATTTAGTAATGGAACATGTGTTCGTACCTCGGTAATAAGTTCAGCCTTCTCACAAGTGAGAGGTGGTGTGTTTGAAACTCGGGTGTGTGCTTTGTTGCAACAATCCTTTGGGGTTTGTTCACTCTTTTTAAGGGCAAGATGTATAAAGTCTGCAGATAGCGCAAATGTAGCTGCTCAGATCTAGGGCAAAAGCACATCTTCATAAATTGGTGGAACATGGGAATACGGTTGCAGTTTTATTAGGCATTAACAAGGAATTTATACTCCTGTCTGTCTCAAATTGAATGTTCCATCTCCCTTTTAGGACATAATCAATGCACCACATCTCAATGTAATAATAAGTTTTATTCTTGACCATTGATTTTGTTGAAATTAGTATTTTCTTAAAAAGTTCGAAGTAAAAAGTGGTACACCGAATTTGAGATGGAGGGAGCACAAGGGAAGAAACTTTCCGTTTTCAAAACTTTGAAAAAGCCAACCCACAGCGGGCCACGTTCCAAGCGGATCAATGCAACACTTATCACTAGGCCGTCAATGTTCCACATAGCATTAGACCTAAAGTTTTAGTAAACATGATGGGTTAGGTTGAAACAGTATCCTGAGTACAATTGTTTTGCTTGACAGTAATGGGCATATTGTAATTGTTTTTTTTTAATTTATATATATATATATATTTATTTGGCAGTTGCTTGTAAATGGGGCATGGGAGCAGTGCATGTCTGCTTTGGAGCCTCCGGTGAAGGATAAGCTATCAAAATATCAAGTGTAGTAGTTTTCTGATGACAGACTTTGTGTCTTTCGTGCTCGCGTTTACCTCAACGTACATTGTTCTCAGAGCTGCACATCTTCTTCATCCTTACTCTTTGCCATTTTGTGCATTAAATCAATTTTTAATGGTGGGGCATGATTTGTTCCCCAACAATAGGCGTGTTCTCATTGAAGCTTGAGCTGTACTTGTACCCTTCAACACCATTGAGTTTTTCTTTTTTGGTCTTAAAAATCAAAATATTTGGGGAAAAAAAGCGGAGGAGACTAGGGGATAAGAATGTACAGTACAGGGGTGTGCTTTTCAGGTCTTGGGGGCTATTCCTTCTCTATTTCCTCGATTAGAGGGATGGTTAGCTATATTTACTTACAATTTTCCTTTGGTAATTGTTTTCTGAAATTTATTTATGACATAATGGTGATAGGTTCAGAGTCCGACTAGCACTGTTTTTTTCTCTCATGGTGTGTTAATGTTCATTTGTAGTCTTCCAATTTTTTTTTTTTTTTTTTTTTGTGGTGAATTTGCTATTTCTATTTGACGGTCGTGGATGATTGTTACTGTGTAGGTTTTGGTTTGGATGGAACAATAAATATGATGATGTATCATTAGGTTTTTGTGAGACCAGAAATTGTACTTCACTTCCGATGGATTTAATCAATTCAATTATCCTGTCGATATGTTGTATTGAGAATACGACTTTCTGTTTAAAACTTGCGCTCCTTTAAATCTCGTTCCACTCTTTCTGTTCGAGTTGGTATAGGAATATTGCTTGCAGAATTTGACAATAGGAGCGTACTCCCAGGATCATTGGGCTGAGGCACTATTTCCTTTTTATATTGATAGCTCTCTGTTTTAACTCAATCCGCTTTTGATCTTTTAAGATAAGATCGAACAATGCAAGTGAATACCTGTGACCTTGGTCTTAGTGTTCTTTCCAATTTGTCAATCCATTTTCTTAAATTCTGGTAAGGTACCTTGTAAGGTTACAAATACGGGGAGAATGGGTGGGCTGCCCACCCCAATTATTTTTTAGATATTAATTAGTGTAGTGATGTAGGGGTAGCTCCGCCAAATACGTATCTATAACTTGCCAAGGCTATTAGACATGCCAATGATTTGTAGTTTAAGTGGTATGGTAACTCCATATGATGATAGGTGGTCACGGGTTGAAATCCCCTATCCCTTCTTTGCAGCATTTTTGTTTTATTTTACCCCGCTTCCCCTCTTCTCATTTCACTTTTTACGTGTTCTCTTTCTTTCTTTTTCAAACCTTTAATATCTTCTGTAAAAAAATATTCCTTATGCCATTTTTATATTACGTATATATGATTAATCTTAGATATTAATTTAACTTAACTTCATGATTAGTTTTAAGTAAATATCGATTATGTTAAGTTTACATGTTGAATTCTTTTAATACTATAAATTTTTATAATAAAATTTGATTTGCTACTTCTTAGCATATCATAAAAAAGTATTTATAAATATTAACAAAACAAAAATGAATAATCATTTTAGTAAAGTGAGTATAGTACTAAAAAAAAAAACCTTACGAGTGTTAAAATAATGGTGAATAAGCAGTTTAGTAATGAAATACTCGTTATTTTATAGATTTGTTATTGTAAAATTTTCGTTAGTTTATAAGTTCAAATTCATTCATTTAAAATTAGTTCGTATCTCTTTTATATCGTCCACTTACAAAAATCTTGCAACCGCTTTTGGTTACTAAGTATTGTTTTTAAGTTTACAATGCGAGTTAGCGCTCCATGTTAGAGCACAAATGTGTTACTGGTGAGATGGATGCCGTAAAATATAATCTTTTCACATTGCCGCAGTTGTCCCTCTTTCATTTTCTTATAGATGACCAAGGTTCGACTGATGGGGAAGGGAAGGGAGGGGAGGGGAGGATTCAAAGTGAATACTAAAATCTACGGACAATATGGACAATCTACGTAAATGTAAGAATTACATACGGAAAAAGTTAAAAGATTTTTTTTGATCTTACACGTGTTTTAAAAAATGTTCTTAAATGCACCGAAATAATCTTATTTCTAAACCCACCTTTAAAAACTCTTTTCAACTATACCTCTATATAGTGATACTCTATAAAGTTATGTAACCTTTATTTATAGTCATACACCAAAAGTCGATTCAAATTTTGGCCATTTATATATAGAAATAACCTCCGCATTGTAATAAGTTATAATTTTTTTCGGTCATGTCTTAAGGAACTTTGTCTTCATATAGTATTAATTATATCTATTTATAGAATTTAATTGTATATTAAAATATTAAATAGAAATGAAAGTAGATTTCAAGATACTCTTTCGCTTGCGTATATCTTTTCCTAATGTTTACTTCTTAAACATAGGCACTCAACTACTTATGGATATACTGTGAGTCTGTACAATTTCATTAAAGCAAAATTAGTCCAAAAAAGGATTTTGCTTAAGTAATAAAATTCGTTAAAGCAAAATGTGTCAGATTTTTTTTTGAAAAAAGGATATATTATTAAGTAATAACCTCCCTACAATAATAAAATTGATTTAATTCCAATATTAGTACTATAAAAAGATTTCATTGTATATTCATAAATATTTTCTCTTCCGACCAAAATTAATTAAAATATACTGTGATGCCCCGAATCCTATTAAGAGGTTTTCAGCTTCAGGACCCGGTTAATTACGGTGTCGTACGCGACAACAGGTGTAAATTATGAAAGAAATTAAGTAAAAATTTATTCCAGAAAATTTTGGCATGTGGAGTTTATAAAATATGATATCCGTCCTGTAAATCAAAATAACATTCTTTATCTAAATCATTTCAAAAACAATCATTTAATAAAAATACTCCACATATGAGACTACTTTAAAAAGGATCAATTCCAAATCCTTTTCAATGAACACAAGGTTATACAATAACAATGTCTTATTATATAATATAAAAGCCTCTATGGCAAGGTCCTTAAATTAAAGGACTACAAAGTGGTTGTAGGTCATCAGAGCTTCTATAAGCGTGCAACGCGTGCCACCCTGGAATATGGACTTGTAAAACTGTTTAGAAAGAGGGAATGAGCTAAATTCGGGCTCAGTGAAAATTATAGAAGTTTGTATAGAAAATACAATTAGCATATGAGGGCAAGTGCATCTTTTATATATATAAAAAATAGGTAAGTCGTTTAATGCAATCATATGAAACCCATGCTATGCAAATCACACACATATATGCTTGCTGAAACCCTACTAGGAACTTTATCCTAGATATCGGAAGCTACTTATCTTCACTGACCTTCCTCGTCCCTAAACCTCATTGTATAACATTCTGTGGTTTCTAGCTTCCTAGGGTTTGCATGCTACAGTGTATGCCACGTCTCGAAAAATGTTTATTAGGTAATTCACATATATTATATTCCTCGGTTAATCCGTAAAGGTATAATGACAATTTATAATCTAAAGCCAAGTACTCATGGTTACCGTTTTAGCATTTTAGTACATTATTTCATCCATACTTGGTTTACTATGAGGCATCTCATACTCTGTAACTTTCTTAATCATATGTTTAATATGATCAACCAATGTCTTCCACCAATGGTAAAATATGATAAAATACATGTAGACACATACACACTTTTGTAGCTCTAGTATCCAGCTTTAGCTTCCCCCCGCGGTACACTAGGCCTAGAACTTAGGTTCCCGAAGGTCTCCAAGCTCTAAACGAATCATGTATCCTTCTAAGGAACGAACTACCCAATGACTTTGCCCTAACTTGTAATTCATTTGGAGTTAAACCCATGCAGATCATTTTTTCAGGGACTATACTCCAAATACTTAACAAGTGGAATACCTGTGCATGTATGTCTATCGAAGGACGGAGCTACACAAACTACTCCGCAGCTGGGGAATTTATAAATCCTAGGACTACATCCCCTCTTTCATCCATCGGGAGGCTGAATACACTGGTATGAATGGCAGCTATATCACCACCATATCTCATATCCAACATCTAGGATTTTTTGACTGTGCACAACAATCGCAATCTAAACCCTCGAGGCTTGGGTATGCAGCCCCAAAGGCTGGGTCCCCATGTGGACTACCTAGATGTGCAGGGTATGGCACCATGCGCGGTCTCCCTAGTTGGACCATAAAGTATGCCGTTAATATAGCGGGGTCCCTCTACACAGACCAAGTTGTAGCCGCGAAGGCTAAGTCCTCCTTTGGACCATCAGTGCCATACACATATACGTACAAATATATATATATATATATATATATCATATATATGCAAATCATGTCTTCCAAGGACAAATATAATAACAATGATAACAATCTCAATCCATTCAACATAAATATGAATACACACACACACACACATATATATCATTGCATCATCACACGTAAGAGAATCGATATGCATGTATAGATTATTTGTATAGCACATTCAATAGAAATATTGCCATTAACATCATCGTCCCATCATATTATGGTAATTTATAATACAATCCATTCTTCAAGCGTCATAGTGTTTTAAAAAATATGGGATTAGAATTATATACGTTTTATCCAAGTATTAACATATAGGTTTCCGTCTAGCCGAGATCTCTACAATGAGCTAGCTTCGTATAACTACTACTAAGGAGGTCCAAGTCTTACTAACAAGCCTTATAATATATTTAGGTAGTAGTGTCATATTTGAGTTATATATATGGTGCATATAAGCCACTCAATCTCACTTATCATAATCGAACCAACTTCGATGGATGTATGCGGGAATCTTAGGGATCCTATCCAACTTGCATATTTTGTAGTATATATCTGTATATCTATTAGGGCTGGGACCGGTTCGGTTCTTGTCCAAAATACGAAGAACCGAAACATATTTTTTAATGTTTAAAACGGTTCGGTTTTTGAATTTTTTTTGAAGAACCGAAAGTGGAACCGAACCGGTTTAAACGGTTCGGTTCTAACGGTTCCTTGGTTAACCGAATCACTTCAAAAACCGAAATAATACATAAAACCGAAATACATGGAACGAGGTTGGGGAAGGGGAACGAGGAAGGGCGAACAACTGTGGACTGTCGGATTTTGTTGGACTGGAAGTTGATGGACTTGATTAAATAGGTAATAGCGGCAGGTATGAAGAAAAAATCCACGGTTGTTTTGTTTGGTTTAAGAGAAAAGTGAAATCTCTTTTATTTCGGTTTTACAGAGTGAGCAAATGTGTGCTGTGTGTCTGTGAGAGACGAGAGATTAGCCATTCCTTTATCATCATCAACATTTCTATTAACAAAATCAAAATAAAACTCAAATCATACAAATAATATATATATTTGCTCTCAGACAAGGGCCAAAGAGTCATAAAGCACCACCAAGCACAAAGAAATTGGAACTCAAAAATCCGCAAGTCTTATCATCAAACTCAAATCAAAGAGGATCTGACTAATCCACCAGCCTCTCTTCGGTGTGGTTAAAGCAAATCAATCATCATCGAGCAATTTGACAAGAAGAAAAATCTGACCTGCAAGAGAGAAGGCCGTGTGGACTCCGGCGAGAGAGAGGGCCGTGTGGACTCCGACGAGCGACGGGAGAGGGCCGTGATTGATGGCTTGACGTGGCGAGATCGAGAGAAGGGAGTGAGTCGAGTGACGGCGGCTGTGAAACAAAAAAGTGAGAGATGAGAAGAAAATTGAAAATATGAAATGAAAATTAGGGTTGGTTCGGGAGTAGTGGAGTACTGGACGGCTGGACCATCATATAATTATAAGATTATATATATATTATGTCTCATTCCGGTTCTAAACCGGTTTCTTCAAATTTTTTTATTCAATAACCGAAACCGAACCGTTATTTTTAAAAAAGAACCGAACCGATAATATGTATATTTTATTGTTAAGAACCGAACCGAACCGATTTTTTTTCGGTTTTTTTGGTTCGGTTTTCGGTTTTTCGGTTTATTATCCCAGCCCTAATATCTATGGCATACAACCATTAATCAACCATTAATTTAATATAATTCCCCAAAACTCTACTTACCTAGTTTATACGCAAAGCCATCATATGGGTTCATAGTGAATCTCTACGTATATATGCCAAGACATGAAATAAATCGACGATTTATGTTATTTGAGTAGTAATCAAGCTTTATGCATCATCAATTTGTGATTTATCTAGCCCATTCACATGTAATCACCAAAACCTAGGGTTTTATGAGAAAATCCCCATTTAGGTATGAATTTACCAATAGAACAAGTAATAAGTTAAAAAATAGTTTTTGTAATGTTGTTCCCACCTTGTATGAAGTTTTAACCCATGATTGAAGTGTTGATGATGGCTGGAATTAGTTATCTCCAAGCTCTCCTAAGCTCTAATAGAGGAATAATGTGAGGAAGATGATGAATAGCACCCTTTTGCACATAAATCTTAGATGGGGGTGAAGAAACCATGAAGAATCATTCTTTCAAACCTTACTCATATGTGCTCTCACCCCTCTTTAGCCCTCTCTTGAGCTTGGTATCAAATGGAGTGAAAATAGGATAAAAGAGGGGAACTTATAGTAAAGAAAAATGGTAAAAATCTCGTTGGACCAGCTCTGATCGATTAGAGGTCACACTTCCCCAAGCTCAAGATTTTTTGACAAAAATCTCAATTTTTTCGCCCCTTTTTAGCCCCCGAAATGACTTTATCTTTAAATGAACTCGGTCTTTAAACGAAAGTTGTAGAGGGGAATGGGATAAAGACGTGGCCGCAGACGGGGAGTCGTTTGGACCTTGGATAAAAAAGTTATGGCCTCTCAAAGTTGGCAAAAAATTAACTTTTTCGAAAAGTTCAAAACACCAGATTTACTTTCCGTTCTCGATTCGGGCTACCCGAATAATGAAACGATTGATCCCACAAACTTAATATACCTAATATGACATGTTAGAGGTGTCGGATCAAATACAAAAGGCTCAGAACCCAATGTTCACAATCTAACGGTGATAATATGACATTTTAGAAGTGTCGAATCAAATACAAGAAGCTCAGAACCCAATGTTCACAATCTAACGGTGATAAAGCCTTAACCGAGCTTATTGGAAGGATTAATTCACAATTAGAAATACGGGGCGTTACACATACATTGCCCAGTATACCAAACAACACTTTAAAGAGACAAAATACAATAAAGAGGTATAATTGGTGTTGGTTTAAAGAGAAAACACATATATGCGTGTAGGATGAGTTTGAAAGTTTATTGAGAAACACTTAAGAAGGGACATTGCATGGGTGAATTTAAGGTTACCTAGTTTTCAACTTGTTTTGCTCAAACAAAGCTGTACAATCAAGTAATAAGCTATAATAATCAATAAAGAATAGAATCCTCTTATCTTCAAAACACAACAACTCAGACATATTGCATTATCTTTCGGAGGTTTGTTCAGATTGCCAAAATCGTATATCTACATATAGCTTCTTTTAGCAATTTCTGCCACCGAAAACACAAGTACGAGGATACACATCAATTTATGTTAGAGAATATAATCCTCTTATCAATGAACACACCAACTCAGACATATTGCATTATCTTTTAGAGGCTTGTTCAGATTTTGTCAAATTCGTATATCTACATATAGCTTCTTTCAGCAATTTCCGCCGCTCGAAACACAAGTACGAGGATACACATCAATTTATGTTAAAAGCCCCTTGCATGGTTTGGCAGATACGATACTCCTCATTTCAACTTCAACTCGTTTTCCCTTTTTCCCTTGATACTCACTCCAATCTATGAGTCCCTGTTGAAAGTCAAATATTAATAAGAAGTATTATGAACTTCCATAACCACGTTACATGAAAAGAGGAGGGAGAAAGTGAAGGTACATCCACATAGTTATAAGTCATGAACCTTTATAGTCTAATTTGGAAAACGAGGTCTTCGTTTGAGACGTTTCAATAATTTGGGAGGGAAAGAATATATAGAGAAAAAGCTTCAAGGCGTAAAAAGTTCTGCATATACATAGGGAAGCAGAATTGGTTGCGAAAAGTATCAATTAGCATTTGGCTCTACCTCATGTTTTAAGCCGCAAATTTCCAGGGGCATCGTTGGATCACATAGGTCTCCTTAGAATTACAGTCAACAGATAACAGAGTGCAGCGTCAACTGACGCTAGTGCAACAATAAGCAGTGCTACAAGAACAAGAGTCAGAGTCGCAGTCTTCAGCTGCGCACACGGTTAATTTTTACATCAGCATTGACTTTTGACACTAATTCAAATGGCACTTCGGCTAGTATAATGTGATGAAAAATCTTTCAAGTGGTATAATATCCAACAAATAAAAGAGAACCAAAAATATATAAGGAAACTAGAGGTAATAAAATTGGATCTGGATAAGCCAATTTGTATATTTACCAATATGTCCAATCAGACTAGTGTTTCAAGTGCAAGTTGGATGGTTTCTAACATGATATTATCATGCGTATAATTCTTGTGCCTTGCCACAAGGATTTGGTTTCTGCGGATCTAGCAATCAATTTTAAGTACACTTCCTTCTTTTGGTCACATTAATTTGGATCCAAAATATGTAGAGGAGTTGATTGGGAGGTGGATGCTCAGCTTACGCCATGCTACTGGCCCTCCTTGTTTTGTAGTCAATTTTTTATGGTTTAGCTGTACTATCCCCTCATCCATAAGTTGGTTTGTACCATTCCAATTACATATGCTCATACATAACAACATAATGAAGACAGGAAAAAAAGAAAAAAGATCCTAACCCATTTTTTTTTTGATCCTCGGATCATGTGTATTAGCCTATTAGGTCTTGTATGTACATGGGCAGGTAGCTGTGAGGATCTGTTTCATCAACCAACCCATATATTAAGAATTGAGAACCTCTAAAATGGTATCAGAAGCTAATTACAACTTCTACTGGTCATTATCCCATTGAGCAATATTTACACTGTAGAATGTGCTCAAATTACTGACTGGGTGCAAATCAAACATAATGTCTATTGGTGAGTAGAAGTAGTTTCAAGAATTTAGATACTGACCGTACTCTGAAAGCTTGGCCACTCTATGTACTTCAGCTGACTAGGCTGCTCACGAAGAAATGCAGCTAAAGATTTTAAAGTCCTGAAATATGATAAAGCACCTCTTGTCGTTTATATAATGATGCATTCTTTTCTTATGCAGTCAGCGAAATAGAGCCAATTCAACATATATCAAAAAAAAAAAGGCTGCAAGTACAATACCACAAAGCTTCCTTAATTGGAGTTAACCAAAAGGGGGGTTCTTTAGGGGAGTCATCATCAAACGTTAATTGATGATTATTCCTTCCTACAAAGAGATTAAATTTGGCTCGAGAAAAAGACTGAACCCTTGTTGTAGATGTCTGCAAAAAAATAACAAAAAGGTCCAGTATGCAATAGCAAAAGAATGAATCGCTTGTTCATTATTTGAGTTTTAAGCAATTATTAATCAATGAAGAAAAATGAAGTTACCCTTCTTTCAGATGTAAACTGGATGCCATTGTAATTTTTAACTCTGCCCCTTTTGTAACTTTGAATCTGGAATGGGGGTTTAGTATGAATTATACCTACCAAAATTAGAAGAGAAACAAATTAACAAAAAATGATTTGATAGAAATCAGACATGCACACACCCTCACAGTTCACGAATATATATATATGTATGGAGAGATAGAGAACCTGCACAAGGTGTCATCGACCTAGAAATGGTTGCCATCTTGAACGTACCCCAAAGAAAATCTCAAATCAGTTGCTGCTCTTAAAAAGGGCAGCTGCCGTCAACGAGAAGAAGATACGAGAGAGCGTTTCGAAGCAGAGAAGTGAGTATCTGCGAATTTGATAGTGTGTTTTCTTTTTTGGGTAAAAACACTGAACCCTTCGAATTATTACATTTTGACATTAAATTCTATTTTTTAAAGATAATATTTTTTTCTTTAAACTATTAAATGTTATCACTTCATCTTTAAAATTACATCAATGTCATTATACAAAATTAGATAAAAAATACTAGACCCCCTCAAACTATCACTTTTTGGCACTAAATCTCTCATAAACTATCACAATTTGACACTTTACCCATAATTTATAAAAGTTGACACTAAACCCACATAAATTATTAGTTGTTACCACTTAACCCCCCCAAAAATATATTTACTCTTGTACAAATGTTTAAAATAAAAAAATTGATCAATCTCTCTCTTATCTTTCCATCCATTAAATCTAATAACTCCATTTTTTTTATCATCTTTTAAAAGTGACACTAAACCCTCCTGATCTAACAATTACTGACACTTAACCTTTAAAATTGACAGATCTGTTAAAACAGTAACATGATGGTTGTCATGTACCTTCCATGTGGGAACCAATGGAAAAAAAATACACCAATCTATCAATTTAAACATAAATTTTTCGAATTACCTTCACGTATTTTATAAAACACCCACTATGTAGTTGAACATGGAAGAGGATTAACGGGTGTTTTTATAAAATAAATGAGGGTGATTCAAAAAAATTATATTTAAATGGATAGATCGGTGTATTTTTATCTATTGGTGCTCACATGGGAGGCACATGACAAGAATTTCGTTAGTGTTTTAACAGATCTGTCAACTTTGGGGGTTAAATGTCAGTAACAGTTAGATCAGGGGGGGTTTAGTGTCACTTTCAGACGATGGGGGGTTTAGTGCCAAAAAGTGATAGTTTGAGGGAATTTAGTGTTTTTTTACCAAACTTTGTACAAAGGCATTTATGTAATTTTTGGAGTTAAGTGATAACATGTAATGGTTTAGGGAGGTTTATTGTCACATGATAGTTACATGATAGTTATATCTTTACAAAAAATTACATAAGAGATACATCATCATAATAATTACACACAAGAGTTAGAGATTTACAAAAAATTACACGAGATTTGCATTATCATATGAATTATATGAGAGTTAAGATTCACAAAAAATTACATGTAAGATACATAAATTCACAAAAGATTGTCCAATTATAATCCTTTATTTATGATTGGACAATCTTTTGCTTTTACTCCATAATTACCCATTTTTTTTATACAATATGAGTCTATTAGCAAAAGTTTCTTCCCAAGCGGCCGCCTCTTCTGTTCGAAGCCTATTCCACTTGCTTGCAATATGTGGGAGTGGTGAATCATCCTTTAAATGAACTTTAACAAAATGATTTTCATGACAAGTGCTATTGCTAGGACACGAATGTTGTTTCCCTCCCGCGTGCCCTCATCGTGCAGTAAAAAGGTAAGACTTTGTATTGCTGAAAACATCACGACGACACAATTATAAGCCGACACAATAAGGAAACCCATATCGGACATCACCATCCAGTGCTTGTCATCTTTGCATATGGGTTCAAAAAAATCAAGTATATATCGATTATCATTGTAAAACCAATCTCCTCACACGGTGTCATACATATGCTTGTACCTTTATAGGTCCGCAATCAAGTCCTTTCTTGCTAGCAACCAACCATTTTCATCCTCAGACCATCCCATGTGTTCACTAATGGCTCGAAAACCACAATGACCATCACCTTTAACATTTTCTATATCTGCGATAAATGGATGCATGATTTTGGGGATGAATTGGAGATAACGTTCGAAAAAAGTTTGGTTAAAATCGGCTTTTCCTTCTTCTTTTTTCTTCTTTATAACAACTTTTCTTACCTTATTAGTTTGGGATGATTGTGTAACGACTAATCGTGCCTCTTCTTTGGTCTTCGCATACTCAAACAATGATGGATTCTGTTTTGTTAATGATTCATGTTTTATTTCGTTTTGGGACAATTTTTTCTTACTTCCTTGTGGTCTACCCTTTGGAATGTCGGAGATTAGCTCTTTGAGTGACGTTAAATATGGTATAGCGAGGACCTTTAATTTTATCAAAATTTTCTTCTTCTCATCCGGCGTCGATTGATCATACAACTTCTTCAACAAATAAATCTTGACAGTTTTAAAAAGATCTTCTTCAACAAATTCATCATCTTTTTTTTGGTACGATTGTCAACCTTTACTAATGATCATCAACCGCATTCAATGGTATGGACCGATTTGCACGACGATATAACACCAACTCGTATGCATATGGCAAACCATAAATCGTACGAAGCACGTGATTGCATGACGATGGATCTATACCAATATCATTCGATCTACTATCATCATCCTTTATCAAGTCTAAAGCAAAAAGTGAAATATTTTCCTTAAATTGTTTCAATAAAAAACTACCGTGTCTTTCTTTTATCGCACTAATGCTTCTCTTGAAAATGGCTTTAACTTCATTAATTTATAGACACAACATATTGGCCATCCTCGCAAAAACAGTTGTAAAAGTTCCTTCACCCGACTCAAGGTGCCTTTTCAACTTGCCGTGCGACCCTTCGGCTCTATTCGTCGTTCTATTTGCACGATATTTTATCTCATTCGTCCATGCTAATACGAAAAAATTTCTTTGTTGAAACCAATTGTCCGACAAGTACCATATGGCATTTGGAAACTCCTCCCAGTCTTTCTTGAATTCTTCCCGCCTTAGAAAGAAGTATTCTTTCGACGATATCATCATAATACTACTCCAACCTTGAATGAATGAATTCCAAACAGCACCCGATTCAAATAAAGGTTTACATCTTTGTTCTATATTTTTTAAAATATGGAATGGGCACAACATGCGATGGGTATCCAGAAAAACATTACTGATGGCACTAATACAAGCGGATTCCTTATCCGTTACAAAGACGCTTGGAAGTTCATGGGGCTCGAACAACCTTTTTAACATTAAAAGAGCCCATTAATAATTCTCCCCCTTCTCTTTAGACATAAAAGTTAAAACAATGGGCAATAGAGAACGTTATGTTTATCGATGTAAGTCCCACCATAGCAAATAAGGGCATCTTGTATTTGATTGTTTTATAAGTACAATCAACTATAATTACGAAAAAAAATTGCTTTACCAACAGAATACAATTGGGTTCAGCCCAAAAGAGGTCCAAAACCTCTTCAGTAGTTTCATCACATCTGTGCCAATAAATATAATGATTATCCACTAGAATTTTCATCAATTATTGAATGGCACTCCTTCCCTCCATAACATGCAATCTCATCTTCGCATTCGCATTGTAAATAGTCCTCATCGTGGAAGCATTCACCTCATCACGACCTTTGATTCCACAAAGAACCTATTTCGGTTTTACTCCAGCAATTGTCATTTTACTAAGAATCTTCTTTTTATGTTTGTTCAATCTTCCCGCATATGGATGCCCCACTAAAGTTTTTGGTAACTTATGATTATGAACTCCACATTTCACATGTACCTTTCATCGATCCCTACCAAGATTTAAACCACGAATTAAAAATGGGCAATTACTTTTTCTTGTAGCACTATCTCTCTTTGGTTCATGTTTTTTTCCTTCTTTGCGGTTATTACGATATTTGCTTCCTCTTTCACAACCCAAAAATAGCCTTGGCCTCCTTTTACTAGTACCGTGGTCCGACTTTTGGGTCACAATTATAGTGTTAATCAACTTTCCTTTACTTTGACACCAGTCTACTAGAGCATGCCGATATTCAAATATCTATCGAAATTAAAATTGAATAAATTAGTGATTTTAAATTTTATTGGAAAATAAGTACTGTAAAATTGTAAGTTAAGTACTTATTATACTTATTTTATCTGTTATAAATACATGGGTCACATCAATAGATTTTGTTGGGTTATAGTCGTTCTCCATAGAATCTAAAATATTAAAACTATTAGACACACTAACATTAAATGATTGGTCACCACAACTCGGATTAATAGGTTCTCCATCAATGAGATTCTTTCCTTCGTCGCCATTTAAATTAAGGTCAGCACATTTCATTTGGATTTGAGAAAGAGGCTATATTTTCATAGCTTGTTCATCAACATCGGGATAAAAAACTTTACTAGTTGCTTCTAATTGAATTACGGTGAAATCAATTTCTTCAAGAAGAGAAATATCATTCCAAATAGAAGAATCAAAGCAATTTAGGTCCTGTAATATTTTAATTATATAAGTAAAAAATTATCCTGAACATACCAATATAGAGCTCTATTACATCAATTTAAGATTTTTTCAGCAGCAGCACATACTTGGCCAATGTGGGGTGAGTGATGTGCATATCACTCGGCTAATGTGGGGAGAGTAACTGATGGGTTTAAAACCCCTAACTCTATTTTACCTCTGTTTTTTTTGGACAAACTTTTCATTATGATTTTGCAACATTCATCAAATGAAAAATTAAAATGCACAAATAGAAGATAACACTGAAACAAATATACCGCTTTTGATCTATCTTTATCATTTAGGTCACCAAATATAACACCATCTTTATCTTTCTCTTCTATTTCACCACCATCTTTGAGCTTCTTCAAGACTTCCATTTCTATATTATTAAACTCATTAATCATGATTTTTTATGCTTTATCACTCAAACTAATATTGTTATATTTGATTTCTTGTTCAAAATGAGATTTTTGGTGGGTGGAAATGAAACCTACGAGAGAACACGTCGTAACTCGAGAGTGGGAGTTATGATGGGTGGTGGGTTTTTTTTTATTTGGTTAAGTTAATTACATTATTAATTAATAACTAACAGTTACTATTTATATTATAAAAGTTAAATAAGAGGGTGGTAGGAATAAACTTTAGTTTAAAATTAATAAAAGTTATATAGGGTGTTTGTGACAAAAAATGGGGGTGCATTTATCAGCCCCCTTATTTAATTATATAAGATTTTATTTTATATATATTATATTATTTTTAATTTTTTCTCTTCTCTTCTCTTCTACATTTTCTGTCCCTCACACGCTTTCTTTCCTTTCTCTCACCGCAGTATTCTTCTTTTCTGTCTCTCTCAGCAAATGTCTAAACAACAGACCTAGTACTTTCTTATTTTTCTCTCCTCTCTAGCATTAACACCGAATAGCTCATCTCTCTTATATTTTCTACAGCTCCATTTGTCTCTAAATCCATCTCTTCTCCTTACTTCATTTTAAAAAAATTCATCATTCTCATATCTCTCCCTTTTTATAATGTATATATTAAATGTAAATATATTCTAACTCTTTCAATATTTCTCATTCTTACCAGAAATACTTTTACAATGTATATATTAAATAAAATTATATGCTTTCAACTCGCCGGAGATTTCATTATGGCCAGAAATTTCTATCCTTGCCAGAAAGTTCTTTCACCGAACTGATCCGACCGACTATTGTCGATACAACCGATAGTCGGTACAATCGACTTTTTCGGTACAGAGCGATTGAAGAAATTGACCACCGACTAAAGGCGGTTCGGAAGTCGGTGGTGGTGGCTCGGTTCGGTTTAGTGATCGATGCCACCCCTAGTTTTGCGCATCCTGTAGGGTTGGTGGCAGTCTCCCGTATCTTCGCCAACCATTATAACAGAGTGGTTATGTGTGGGTTGGCTTCAGCTAGGTGAAAAAGTTCTGGAAGCCAAGCTTTGGAAACCTGTGGGCTCGAACATCAAGTAAATACTGTCACAACATTTCCACGAGCTCCGTTAGGCACATAGCTTTGAAGTCTAGACCTTTTAGCTATGTTTTTTACGTGTTGACAGCGGTATCCACGTGTGTACATGTGATTGGTTCATGGGGTAAAGTAATTATTTTCCCCATCAAATAGTATTATTCATTGTATATTTATAATTATTACTCTAGTCGTAGAATTTAAGTAAAATACATATTATGGCTAATAATTCTTCAATTTTTGAACAAAAAGGATATACGGATTACATATCCATTTGGTAACAAATTCAGATGTATATGAATTAATATTTTGTATACCTATCCAATTTACGGCATGAATCGAGTTTAATAGACAGCCAATCGGATTGAATTTGAATACAATATTATTTGGTTTATATTCGATAAACCTAATTGTTCACCTCCTCGAAACACCGAATTTTGGGTAATACTATTACTAAAACAATTTTCACTATTGCCAAACTAAAATAATATATTGCATGGTTGTACATCATACTTTTAAGGATTTTATATCAAAATAAATTGTTTTGACAATAGTATCAACATTTTTTTTTTCTTTTCTAAGGAGAAAAACAATATTGGCTTACGAAGATTACTGTGTCAAATGTTGGTCTTATGAGCTAAAATACATTCTTCAATGCTGCTTAACGATAATTATAAAGTGAGGTGACATTACAATTTTAGGACCTCTATGATAGACAACTTTTGTGCTGAAGCACAAATATCAATTTATTGGGAAAAGAACATACCCTAATCGAATTGAAGATTCTCTTAAATTTTTTCTATCAGTAGATATTGAGCAATTTTTTTTTGTGATCATTATGTTGCAATTCTTTGTAAATTGTTGGAATTGAAGTAAATGGAGATTCAAACTTGCATCTTGTCCCATTAAAAGGTACGTTCGTAACAAACCTTTAAAGATTTCAGTCTGCCTATTGTCAATTTTCAGATAAAGAGACTGCAATTCAGTAACACCTAACATATACAAAAATTGAGTTAAGAAGTTAGCTCAATTAATATAAAATTAATTTATTTTACTATATCGCTGGGGTTCAAAAATATTGTTCCAATGGATAATAGTAACCAAAGAAGCAATCCCGTCAATCTTGATTTCTCATGAAAAAGAAGAAAGGAAAGGAAGTTATATTTCCAACTTCGACAATACATTTTTAACAAAAATAAAAAATAAAAATAAAAAGACAAGAATATTGCTATATTTCCTAGAGGGTCGATACAAACCGCCAGCCCAACCCAACCCAACCCAGCACATCATATATATATATATATATGTAGTACTGGGCTAATATATAATATCTATAGCAATATGGTTCAATCTCTTCAAACACATATACTAGTATTATTATGATGTGGTGGTTGTTGAAATAACTGGTTCTTAGCAGCAGCCATTTCTATTCTTTCCCACTTGTCTTTCCTCTTCATCTCCGCATGCAGAGCAGCCAATTGTCGAGCATCGATTCTTTGGAGGCACTTTGAGTACAACCTGGGCTCAAGCTCTTGCAGCATCAGCTTCACATTTTCGGTCAATTGTTGTACACTCTTGCTCCAGTGCCATTTCAGGTTCTTCTCCATCCCCTCTACCAACACCGGAAACACCTCCTCCATTGCTTGTTCCACCATCTTCGCAAACTGCTCGTTGTTCCACACGTACAGTGCACGTTCTGCCACCTATATTATTTATTATATTGTATACCATTTCATTTTTAGTATTAGTAGTGCTTTGGTATAGTTTGATCAGGTAATGTCCAAAGGCGAGAGACAAATTGTGACAGGCTTTGATGATGAAAATTACAAAGAGAACAATTCATATCGTTGCCCAATTACATGCTGGGTTGGGTTTTAACTTCACCAGTTTAACCTGCAAACGCGACGAGCCTGCAATTTTGCACATATCTAATTTGATTTAAAGCAGTAGCTCACCTAGTTGAGCACCTGTTCAATTTGCTTGGAAGCAAATATTTGAATCTTGTTCAAAGTATATGTACATATCCAAAAAGAGACTACACGGGTAAAATTGATAATTCAAAAATGTGACCAGCTTCATGGCGGGCTGGACACACACACAAGGTTCGGGATCCTCAGTACATTAAGTCCTCGTTTAATTTGTTTCAAGTTTTGGTGATTTTCAAGAATAAAAAATCGACACTTCCATGTATAAAGTTCGAGATTTGGTTTAGTGAAGGAGTTAACATCCCATGATTCTAACTCTAGGACATGAATTATGAGGCTTTATATGTGAATTTAGTAATTCAAGATTCTTGGAAAGCGCAAAACCTCATACCAAACAAGCACTAACTAACTTCTCAAGTAGTTAAACTTTCTTGTTTGTAGGTAGGGGTTTGTTCCCTGTTTAGGGGGGTGGGTGTGTTGTTGCTGGTGTGTTAGTTTTCTATGATGTAACTTGTTTTGGTTGGCAATAAAATTATTTAGATTCCCCACTCACCCCATCCCAACACCCCCCCCCCCCACAAAAAAAAAAAAAAAGAAAAAGAAAAAAGAGAGAGATTATTAACACATAAATGAGTGTGTGCATTTGTTCAGCATACCTGTGAGTTCCAACTGTTCAAGCACTTTGTTATTTGAGTACATATAGGCAGAGCTAGCTTCCTGTACTGCTCAGGGTCTATATTCTCCACCAGTTCCTCCAATTCCCCTATAAGCAAAACTTCCTTTTGACAATTAGTGACAGGCCAATACCTCAAAATCCCTCTAACAGCCACCCCACCAAGAACAGGCTCCTTCTGCACAAACTGCGAAACGCAATAAGCCAACTGCCTATGGTAAACCTGCATACTCTTTGGCTTGTGCAAAGGAACAAGAACTCTCATCAAGAAAAGCTTGTGTTCTTCCTTTAATGGAACGGTAAATCCATTAATAATGCTTCCCCATATCTCAAGAAGCTCCCCGATCCCACTATGGCGCATATCCGTCTCGAAAACGTAGTGCAAGAACACGTCGTTCATCGCCTTTCTCATGAATGAACGGTAGAAGGTGAATTTGGAATATATCCGGTGGTATGCATTCTTCAAGCTCTCGCGTTCCCTTGGATCCTCTGATTGGAAGAGAACGAGGAGGTTTATGAGGAAAGATTGGTCGATGTATTCTCGGAGTATCTTGGGATCCATGTTGATGACTAGGCGGAGGAGGATATCGTAAAGGATTTGCAAATGGGGCCAGACGGCCATTGGAGTGGCAATAAGATCATCGTCATCGGGTAATATGGAAATGACCGAGGAGTTATAAGAGGGAGGGAGTGGCCGAAAGAGGTTGGCCGATAACATGGCAAACAAGGGTAGAAGAATTTGTTCATTGAGCGGCTTTTTTGAAGTTTTTATGATAGAGAGGAGTTGAATGAGCTTGAGGCGCTTTAGATCTTGGTGTGAAGAAGAATCATTAGGATCAAAAACCGGATAGTTTGAGGTACAATAAGAGATTATAGTGAGAATTTCTTCATTTTCGGATTCTAAAGATGAATTCTTGCTGCTAATAGTGGTGGAATTGGAAAGGCTGCTACTGGTGGGGCTCTTTGAATCGAGGTCGAAAAGGTGTTGAAGAGTGGTAGATTTTTTCATTGGCGAGGCTCTGGGGCTGTTTTTCTGGGCTCCCATTTCTCCCCTTCCCCTTCCCCTCTCTTCTCTTATCTTCTATTTTCGCTTTCGTTTTTACTCACAATTAAGGACTTGTTTGCGAGTGGTTTCGGTTATATTTTCATCAAAGCTGATAGAGATATGGAGAAAGGGAGAGGGAATGTATGTTTGCTGTTTTCCTTTTGTTTTACTTTCTTGGAAAATCTTGAGAAGAAGAGGCCAAAGATAAGCGATGTTCGATAGGCAACAAGTGTTGTAATATCCGATAACAGGAGAAGAGAATTCGGCCCTAGTTCTGCAAGGACTAAGACAGGCAGGCAACCAACAACATGCATGTTTTGTGCTGAAAGAATGGCTTGTGCCTATTTGGTGCAAACTTGGCCATGTGCCTTAAGAAACCACCCTATTGACAACCTTTTGAATGGGACCCACTTTCATGATTGGATAAATAAAGAATATTGATGAGAGATTTGGAGTTTGTAAGGGAGCGTTTGGAAGAGAGTTTAGATGAAGCATTGGAGAGTGGATCAGAATGGCAACTATGAAAGGGATTGACGGAAATAATTTGGCTGGCTAGCTTATTATTCCAATAATATCTTGGATTCAATTCAAGTCGGCCATCACCCAAACAAAGCTTCACTCTGATGATCTGGAGTTAGACAAATGACTATAGCTTATTGTAAAATTAGGTGCTTTCCTTTTTTACAAGAACAATGTATTTAAAATTATACATGATCAAATCAGTAAAACAATAGCTTATTGTAAAATTAGGTGCTTTCCTTTTTTACAAGAACAATGTATTTAAAATTATACATGATCAAATCAGTAAAACAAACAATGTAAAAATTGTTTGGTTATGTAAGTCGATTTACCAATCATTACGTACATTCATCAAACTCCCCCTTCCCTTTTCATAATCCTCTTAGTTACAGAAAACAAATCAGAGCAAATAGTTCCAAACACTCTTTTACCTACTTCTTTTATAACTCGTACGTGGTAGTATGACAAGAAAACTCATGTTTAAAAATAAAACAATGATCATAATAATAATATGCACTACACCAAAATGGACGAATTGTCACTAAAAGATGCGGAGGCTTTGTCACGGTTTTAATCCGTGACAAGTATTTGTGTCGGTTTTACTCCGTAACAAAGAGTTAAAGTCACTAAAGGTTCGGATTGCACTCCTATTTAATAATATTATCACGGTTTCAAACCGTCACAAAGTTTATTGATAAAAATTTCGGTTCAGAACCGAAACAAAACTTAATAAAATGTTACCTTTTAGCGCGGGAGCAATCCCTCTTATTCTTTTTAGCCAAATATCTCAATATCACTCTTTAGCCAAAATCCCCAAATCCTAAATAGCGTATATCACTTTCCCTCTCTGCCTCGCTCATTCAGCACCCCTACCCAGCCATCTCTCTCATTCTAGCTTCAATGGAACCACCATCTCTCATCCTCTCAAAACCCCATCTTTCTCAATCGCTCTTTTTATACGCTAGTATTCAAAGCCCTAACTCATCCCGCCCAATCTTGAAACCCTAACTCATTCTTCTGTCTCCCTGGCGACGCTGGTCTCTATCCTCTCAGTCAACGCCGCACACCACCGTCGATCAACGCAGTTGACTCTACTACGCCGGCCACTCGAGTCCTGAGCACTCAACAACGTAGGTCGTACACAACCTCGAAGCCTTGCCCATTGTGATTTCCTCCTCTGTTTCATTGTAAGCTCGTTTCTTTTTCTTTTTTTTTATTGTTCAACTTGTTTCCTGTTTCTCACCTCTCATTAATCACTGATTGCTTTTAGGGAAGCCACTAATCGAAGATATCGACAGGTATTGGTAACTTTCTTTTTTAATCATATTTTTTTTTTTAACGAATGGCTTCTCATTATTTGATTGTAGAGTTAACAGCCTTTGTGGAACCGGTATAGCCCTAGAGGTAAGTAATGACAGCAGCTAGTTGAATTTTTATTTTTTTTCCTTTTATTTGTTTCCATTTGATATTTGAATTTACTGAACAACTTGTTGCTTGTTGTTTGTTTTATGTTCATTGTTGAAGTAACCGACTGTTTTTTTTTTTGGAACCTATTGTTGCCTTAAATGGCGTTTGTGTGTTTTAATCCAAATAGATATACATATACCTTCTCTATATACATGTGTGTGTGTGTTTATACGTGCGTGTTTATGTGTTTCAAGTTGTTTCTTATGTTGTTTCTTTTTGAATTCATTGATTGGTCATTGAGTTTTTTAGATTTTGAGGATAATTAAGGTTTCAATTCTTTGTTATTTTTGACCAATTAATTTTCATATTTTCATATCAATTTGTGTATAGACTTGTTCAAAATCATAGCTTGCATTTATTCTAAAACGAAGCTGCATATGGAAAGATCAAATGCATTTTTATAAAGTCAACTACTCAATTCTTTTTTGCTTTGTGTGAAGATAAACCAAACTAACATGTTTCTCTATATCCCACTGTTCTCTCTTTTAATTTCTCGACATTCATGCCTTTTTTTTTACATATGGATGTCTAAAAAAATAATAAAATTTTGTTCTAAACTCCACATCACCCACGACTATTTACAGATAAAGTATGGGGAATCACGTCTTTCCATTTCATAAACTGGCCACCATTGCTATGGTTGATGAAATTAATTTCCCTTTTAAAAATTTCATTGTTAGCAAAAAGATGTTTCTTACTCATAATTTATGCCATGTTGACGGGCAGATTTATTAGCCATTGCTGCAGATCAACCCTTTTGGTTTCCGGTGACATTCAGTTTCGTTGTTAGAGCATTTTTTAGTATTTGGTTTCGAGATTTACCAGTTTCATTACTAGTTGTTCCAAGTTTTTGAGATCTTATTCTTTTTCGGATGTAAATAATTTTTTGAAGTTCGCGATTGGAACTTGGAGGATGATTATGCTGGATGCACTTCGAAATTTCAATCTCCTGTTAATTTAATTTTTCGCATGGATGCTTGACAGGTAGTATCCTAAGCTAACACTTGGTTAACAACATATGTATTCACACAAAGGTATTCAAGGGTGTAAAACTTGTTATAATAATTGTACGCTGAAATTGGACCTAGTATACTGTTGTTTAA
Source organism: Lonicera japonica (assembly GCA_021464415.1). Taxonomy (NCBI): domain Eukaryota; kingdom Viridiplantae; phylum Streptophyta; class Magnoliopsida; order Dipsacales; family Caprifoliaceae; genus Lonicera; species Lonicera japonica. Next base: position 16,596,037 of record CM038467.1, on the reverse strand, counting down.
GCTAAAGGTATCAGTTGCGTAGAAATTCTCGTACATGTTTAATTGCTAAGTGAACAGCTTGGCGCCTAGGCGACCATCTGTGTGGTGGGCCAAGCCTACCAGCTAGCCTTAATTAGGTGGTTTGATGACTAGGCTATATTTATTAATAGTGATTATGGCTGTAAAGTTTTGTGCTCGTATAGCTTGAATGATTTTATTTTCATATATCAATTCCTTATATACTCCATCACTCAATTTTTTATTTTTTTTGTTTTTTCTTTTAATACTTAGGTTGAGGCTGAGTACCTACCGCTATAGAAAAACTACAGGCTAGGTCTTACTTCATGGAGTCCACTTGCCTGCGGAGTTTTGACTGGGAAATGTAACAAAAGGTTTGTTCCACCCGATAGTCGGTTTACACTGGAAATTACAAGGTTGAATTCTAAGTTTACTGTTGAAGTATTAAATTTTTTTTCTTTCCAATTTTGATCAATATATTTGGATTATATAAAATTTGCAGTTTGAATTCTAAGTTTACTGTTGAAGTATTAAATTGTTACCTACCGAAACAATTATGAGCAGTTTGCATCTCAAATACATGGTTACAAATGTCTGAAGAGTCAACTTTTTAAATTTTATGTTGTTTTAATTACATGGATGATGGATGTGTTTTTTGAAATAGACACCTTTTTTTTTATAGTTCTGGGTAAAATAGGAAAATTGTGGGGCTTTTGTGTTGGGATTAACCATTAAAATTTTCATTTTCTTCGACTTTCCTGTAATTATCCCTTAAATTTTCATGTTCAATTACGCCGGTTGATTAACTGTCGGGTTTATGTAGTTCATTGTGTTTTCAGATCAAGATTCTATTTGATTACTGGCTATTGAGGGTATGCTGCTCTTGGGAAGTTATTAGAGCCCCAAGATTGTGTTGCAAATATTCTCCCCCTTATGGTCAACTTCTCTCAGGTCCACTTGCTTTGCTGTTTTTTATGTTACCCTTCGTTATAACATAATACAATATTTTTCTTTGTACTCTTACGAAGATTATTTAGTATGTATCTATCTATATATGCTTGGAATCTGTGTAATTGAGATCTTTTTTGAGAGATACACATAAAGAGTGTGAGTTTCTTTAGCAGAAAATAATTGAGAGTGTTGAGTGTTGGCCCCATTTGATGTGAATTTCGCCTGGGTGCAAATTTTTTTTGGCCAATATAATCTCATTCTAGTTAAAACCAAATAGCAATGACCTGATCTTGGAAAGATATCCGTATATCTAGAATGCATCAGTAACTTATGCTATGATGTACCTTTTATAAACGACTCCATTGTTGTTGAAATTATTTAATTTTCATGTTACAATTTTTGGAAGCATCTGTAAAACTTAGTCGTGGCTTTGTTATTATTAATTAGGAAAGTCATTGCATGTTCGCTACATGGTTGCAAATCAGTAACTGTGGGGCTTGAACCTACCAAGTATGTGTTTATGATTTGAAGCACCACATGTATGGCAGTCTGTTACTATTTCCTTATATATTTATTCTGCAGTTACCTGCTATAGTTATATTCCATTAATCATGTGTTATAATTTTGATCTTGGATTATCACATGAAAATATCTCTCATAACGCATAAGAAAAAATATTTAAAGTTTCATGTTATGATTTTAGGTCGGATTTGGTTCCTGCATATGTGAGGCTACTAAAAGATAATACAGCTGAAATCCATATAGCTGCTGCTGGCAAAGTCGTCAAGGTAAGCAAGTTATTATCACTGTTAGCAGCTTGTAAACTACTTGAGCTATTGCTTAGAAAAGATATGTGTTAGTGATGCATACTCCTCTGATATTGATGTGGTTCAAATACATAAATTTTGAATCACTGCCCGAAAAATATTGATGTGGGACAAATCATACTGTAAAGTTTAAAGTAACTGTAAAAACTAAAAAGTACGCTAAAACTAATTGCCTTGACATTTACGAAATCTTTCCATTCCATTTTTTAGCCTATAGGCGATGATGCCACTTTATATCTCATCCTTTGTCTCACTTATTCTTGTGTGCATGCAGGAAGATTACCATTGATGCTTGGACAAGTGCAGTTAGAACTCCAAGAATTTATTGATAACTTGCTATGTGAGTGCTTATTGTCAAGTTGTAATAGGCTGTAGTTGCATCACTCTTAACTACCACTTCATGGCAGTGACTTTGACCCCATAATGATTGTTTGCTCTTTATGTTCAGCAATCTCATGTATTAATCCTTTATAATAATATTTTTTTTAATCCATTTTGTTCTTGCTTCCTAACCATACTAAAAGAATAATGCTACTTTCTAAATAAATAAAAATTGGCATTTTGGCTAGTGTTACTAATAATTTATTATGTGTGGAAATGTTTGAGAAATGGTACCATCATTTGCCATTGATTGGGCTGGAGTAATGATATCATTATACACACAGAAGTTCACAAAAACTTAGTTTTTGGGATTGTAGTTGCGATGAGAATTTGGCGTTTATTTCTTGGTTTTGTTTTTGGATTGTAATTGCAATGAAAATTTGGTGGCACGTATTTCTTCATGGTTTTTGGGATTGTCATTACAATGAGAATTTGTGTATTTCTTGGATTTTAGGATTGTAATTGCAAGTGTATATTAAATTTTTTTTTTTTGGGAATTTTGATTTTGTAATTTTTTTTTAATTTTATAATATATTGTCACGGTTTAAAACCGTGACAATTACTATTACCAATTCTGTGACCTATTTCATCTTGTGTCGGTTTCAAACCGTGACAATTATTCAAGCTTGTGTCGGTTTACAACCGTGACAATACCACCCAGTACCGTGCATCACATCCCTTTACCAGACCGTGACAAAAGTTAAATGTCTCTGTCTTAGACCGTGACGAGTTTCTTTGTCACCGCGCTAAATGACACGGATATAAACCGTGACTAAGACCATTTGTCACGGTCTAAAACCGTGACATTCCGGGTATTTTGGTGTAGTGATGGTTAATTAGGGAATATTGTGGGCAAGTTCTGTAAGACCTAAAGAAATATTGAATGCAAAAAGAACAACACATTACCTAGGCAAAAACAAACTTGGACTTGCACCAGGAATTTTTTTTTTTAAAAAAACTTGGCCTAAGATTAATATATTTGATGATCTATTTCACTACTCCCAAAATGAATAGACGAGGAAACAATCTATGGAGCAGGATCAAGGATACCGGACCATCTTAATAGTTGAAAACATAGTTAAGGTTTTTCTGGGTCCAATAACTATAGTATTTAAAATTTACAAATATATATACGTATGGGTGCCTACCTAAATTACTAAAGCAATATTTTTTTTGACAGCTCATAATACTGTTTAAAAAATTACTTTTGACAATATTACCGACCTATACATATATGTATTAATAAGAATGAAAGAAGAAAGAAATTCGTGTTTTTCGTGATTGAAAAAACACAGGGTTCATGACAAACAAGAGGATTAATGTTCCATGGTCTTTTAATTAGTTGATCCTATCGTTCTTCTACAAACCTAATAAAAAATTTACTACCTTTCATACTCTGAATCATACTTCAATTCAAAGTGTTCGACCACGGAATTATATTGCAATAGGAACAATATTTAGCCGTTGTAAATAGTCAACACTCCTCGTCTTTACTGCGAAAATAATCCAAAAGAAAAAAGGCAGCCAATCGGACTCAATTTTAAATTTGTTGACTCTCAAGGAGTGTCAAGGTGGCATCTCCCCGGAAAAAGACAATTTTATTTTAAATGATATAGCAATAATAAAAATTCATCCAAATAACCTGTAATACTATAAAGTATTTAGGAAAAAAAAAATAGCATGACTTTAAGGGTTAACAAATTTAATTTTGTAAAGCCAAAGATTCTTTTTTTTGGACATAAACTAAATAGAAGGACAAAAACAAAACGGACAAAAAAAATAAATTAAAAACAACGCATCATGCGCACTTGAAGGCGAGAGATCAGCCAACTTCAAATGTATCTCTAAATCTCGTTTAATTTGCAGATTTAAGGATTCAAGAAAAGAAAGTCATTAATTTTCATTTTGATTTTTTATTATTTATTACAAAAGTTTTGGACAACAATATCTATACCTAAATATGCTATTGCCAAATTTTTATGATATTGTTTTTATTTTAAAATATAAGGGTATTATTGAAATATTGTTATTTTCCTTTCCTGTATCAACTAAACACCGGAAGGGAAGTCAAATGGCATTTTTTAAATACTTTTCATGTTTTACTAAATATAGAAAAAGAAACCTAACAAAAACTTTAGTTTTTCACCCAAAACAAAACAAGGAAATTAATTTCCTTCTGTAAATCAAACGAGACATAAAGGTAATCTTATTTACAACTACATAAACCTTCTTTTCACCCACTTCATATTTTAAAATTTATTATCTAAAGATAAATTTTTTAACCAAACAGTATCTTATTATTTTAAAATTTGTTATATAAAGATAAAGCTTTTATCCAAACAGTATCTTATTATTTTAAAATTTATTGTATAAAGATAAAGCTTTTAACCAAACAGTATCTTATTTCATGTTTGGTAGATGTAAAAAAGGTTGGGTGAGTTATTTTTTTTTATTTTTTTTGGTCATAGGGTGAGTGGATTGAAATTTTAAAATCTAATGAGGTGTGTTTAATGTTTCTTATAATTGGGATGAAGATAATGTTTAAGCGGTGGCAGTTGAGAATTCCCATCATAATACTCCTTCCCGTCTCAAATTATAAGTCTAAGAAATTTTTTGAACTGATTTTTTTTATTCACATTATTTGTAAATTTATCCACATTGTTAGTTAATTCATATTTCTTATTCAATTCATCCACTTCTCCAAAAAACTTATAAAAAGAAACGATGCTTTTCTTATTTTTAATTATTTAATAGAAGAGTCATAAAAATGCAATCTTTTAATATTGGCCTCACCTTCTCAACCCATGAAAGTTCTAACATAAAATTTTAACCCTTGTTTAAAGAAGGCAACCGCTATTTGCACGTTACTTTTTACTGGGTAATACTCCACTTTTTTGAACATGCAAGTGCATGTTATTCGCTTCCATGAGGGGTGAATATAAGTTTGAAAATGCCTTACTCGGCCAATAAGTACTGAGTATATAAATTTATACTCGCTTGTAATCGGGTGAATAATATACACTTATTCTCTTATCATCGGGTGAATAAAGAGTGGAGTGCTACCAAATGTTTAGGCTTATACTCACTACATGCACTTACTCTCTTATCATCGGGCGAATGCAAAGTGGAGTGTTACCAAATGTTTAGGCTTATACTCACCACATGCACTTACTTTCTTATCATTGTGTGGGTAAAAAGTAGAGTGTTACCAAATGTTTAGGTTTATACTTGTTACATGCGCTTACTCGCTTATTATCGGGCAAATGAAAAGTGGAGTGTTACCAAATGTTTAGGCTTATACTCGCTTGTCATTGAGCGAATAAGAATCATTTATTCACTTGTTATCGGGTGAATGAAAAATATAGTGTTACCAAATCTCTTGTGACCGACATATAAATTGTAATTATTTGATCATACTCGAGAAAAATTGAATAGGTAAATTACTGAGTAGGTGATATTGGGTAGATATTAGGGTTGTTGATTTGATGAAAGGCAGACAATAGCGATATTTTCGGAAGATTCTATTTTTCTTAATTGTAATTTAAATAAACTATAGTGGATTTACTTGCAAGTAAATTTTTGCCTTCAACTCTACTTATTTTGAAGGCAGATAAACTTTCAAAAGATGTGGATGAATATAAAATCACCCCAAATTTTTCTTGAAATATATCCAAATAGTTTCCTTCTTGTAGTGACTAAGAAACAATTAACATTAACATGTGCCTTCACCAAAAAAAAAAACATTAACATGTGCCATACGGTCTACGGACAAATCCCTTAAAGAAATAAATTAAAAGACTGTAACATATTTTAAAATACCTCTAAAATATTTCAAAACAATTTAAGTTAAACCTAGTCAAATTCAAATAACATACGGCTCAAACACCACTAATACCGTGCATTCTTTGGGACCTTTAGGTAGGTGTTTTTTTTTTTTGAACAAGATTGTGTAAACCTACCATTTCCATTTTAAACAAATTTTTTACCTCAAACTAAATGTACAGAATCATATTAAATCGCATACTAAATAAACTCTATTAACATAGTCTTTCAATAAAAAAGGTAAAAAAAAATAAAACTTTCCATCAAATTGATTTGGATAATCAATTACAAGTTTTTAAGTTTTTTTAAAACACTTATTCAAAATCAGTGCACAAACTAATGCTAATCCTACCCAGTCAGTACCAAATTCTGTACTTATCTAATTCAAAATAGGAAAGGTATCTTTAATTAAGCCCTTTATGAATCCTAATTGTAAGTCTTTGTCCCTCCTAAATTAAAATTGCGCTTCTTCCTGTATATTAATCCATGGGGAAGGGCAATCCGAGAGTAGCATCATACACCAGTGTTAGAGATTTGTTATCAGCTTCATCTACGGATATTGGATCGCCGAGGTTTAATCAAATGGAGGCCATGTATGAAAGAAAAGAAAGTTGGCGCGAGATTCCGCTAAGGGATCCGTTAATGCAGCAGGCAGCGTGGGCGTATCTACGACCGATGAAGACCGAAGATGACTCCGATAAACGGAACTGTATCCGGAAGTTTCTCGGAGATTTGTTCAGTTGCTTTGGAGGTTTTTTTAGTCAGATTAGGAGTTGTGAAAATAGGAGTGAGGCGGGGTGGTGTTGATAAAGCTGACTGATAATAAAGAAAAGAAAAAATGAAAGAAGCTGACGGATGAATAAAAGGTTTTCTGTTTTTCTTTGTTTAAGGTTTTTGTTTTGACTGGTTGACATAGACTGGCTTTGTATATTCCCGACTTTTTAATTTAATTTGTTTTTATGGTGGGGATTCTCGGGAATGCGCATAATTGGTATTGCATTCTTTTTAAACTAGAGTAGAATATATATAGTTTAATGTTTTTGATTTTTGAGTTTTTGCAGATAATTTCTTACCTTAATCATTAAATCTCAATATTCCTCAGGAATCAGGATACGACTGTCAATCTATCAGTGCGTAAAAACAATAGATGAGTAACATATTTGCAAGAAATTAATCAATCTATTAATGCATATAAACTTTAATCTGTAAAACAGAGATCAGATTAGATTAAAAATCATCCGAGTTGTTATAACAAGATGCTCAAGTATTTCTTCCAACAACTACAAACAAAGTAGTACTCCGTACTAAGAATAAACTTTTATTTTAGTTATTACGATCTAGGAGTATCACTATGGCAATCTTCACATTACCCTTATAATAACGTACGCACATTACAATTTTAAATGAAAACAAAGAACAAAGTTTAGTGCAGAACCTAAGTAAAATAAAAACCTTTTACCATTAGATGAAAATTAGTTAATAGGTTAACATTGATTAAGTTAAGATGAATCTCTTATTTTGAGGAGTGATATATATATATATATATATAAAGAAACCAAGATTAATTTGGCCCGTAAACCATATGCAGTCATTTTCATATGAAGTGATTCGATTATTTCCTTTATACATTTAGAAAAATATACGGCCAGCTACGCTGGTTTACAAATTTTATACATCTACTTTAAAACTACTAATTCATTACCAGTAATCCCCGCATGAACACTGGCCATCTCTGAAGTGATGATATATCTTTGCATCTCCAACTACTATCTCTCTTTTACACACCTCCGAAATCTTCTTCACGGCACTATGGCAATCTTCACATATTCTAGTGTTTTTCCTAACAAGAACTGGGCTCCCAATTGAAGTGGAGATCAACCCAAAACAAATAGCCAGTCTCACACTGTGATATTTGGGCGAATTCGACGCTCTTCTCACCAAATCTCGAGGCTTGAGCTTTGAAACACCAACAAACAAGTCTTCCCCTATCTTCATTGAGATGATACCTAACACATCATAAATCAAGTTTGTTTGCATTTGGGACCTATCTTGATCAGAGAACTTGTAAGTCTTACCTTGGACCTCCATTGCGGTGGATCCAATGGTTTTCGCAAACCCCTTTTCATTCATTAGACTTCTCATCCTCTCCACATCTTCCCATCTCCTGGCCTCGGCATACATATTAGAAAGCAAAACATAGCACCCGGTGTTATCGTGTTCCAAGGCTAAAACTTGGTTAGCTGCTAGTTCGGCTAGTTCTAGGTTTTGGTGGTGTCTACTTGCAGCCAGTAGAGACCCCCATATTCTTGCAGTTGGGACCAGTGGCATTTGTTCAACGAATTGCTTAGCTACATTAAGGTCACCAGCGCGGCCCAAAAGATCGAGCATACAACCATAATGCTCTATTCCAGGATCAATTCCATAGTCCCTCTTCATGGAATTAAAGTACTCCCATCCTTCTTTCACCATACCAGCCATGCTGCAAGCTGATAAGAGGGAAACAAAAGTACTCGCATTAGGTCTGAGGCCCTCTTCCAACATCTTCGAGAACAATTTTAGGGAATCTTCCGCAAATCCGTGTATGGCGTAGGCCATAATGATTGCGTTCCAAGAAATGACATCTTTACAGGGCATCCTGTCAAAACTATCTCGTGCGGTCCAAAGGTCCCCACATTTTGCATACATGTAAATAAGTGAATTTGCGATGAAGGTATTCAAACAAAGGTCTAATTTAATAACGTAACCATGGATTTGCTTTCCCTCTTTCAGTGAAGCCATCTCTGCATAAGCATGGAGGATGCCTGCGACTGTCATTGCATCTGGTTTATGATGCTTGTCCCAAAGGCTTTGGAATACTTCTAAGGCGTCTTTGTGCTGCCCATTCTGTACATAGGCAGCAATTATGGCATTCCATGATATCAAAGTTCTCTCTTTCATTTGACTGAAAAAACACTCTGCTAGTTTGGTCTCCCCACACTTCCCATACACACTGAGTAGAGCAGTCTCCAATACCGGATGAGGAAGCAACCCTTTCCTCATGCTGAAAGCATGTATTGATTTAGCCTGCAAGATAGCTCCAATTTCTGCACAAGAAGGAAGCAAGTTTATCAGCGTGACCTTGTCGGGTTCCAAACTATTAGTCTCTTGCATCTTTCTCAAGCAAGCAAATGACTCTAGGGGGAGCCCATTAAGAGCATACACTCCAATCATAGCATTCCAAACAACTATATTTTTGTGAAGAATCACGTTAAACAACCTCTCTGCATAATCTACTTTACCACATTTTCCATACATATCGATGAGCGATGTCCGAACCATGGGATCCCATTCTAAATTACTTCTAACAACTTGACAGTGAATTTCCTTCCCCTTCAGCAAATAAAACAGAAGAGAACAAGCATTAATAGCGGTTAACATAGTGAACCTATCATGCCCAATTCCAAAAGCTTGCATTTTCTGGATACACATCAGTGAGCTCCAACCATCACCAACCGAAACATAAGCACTAACCAGAGAATTCCAGGAAACCAAGTCTCTAACAAGCATTTCATCAAACACCTTCTCTGCAGAATCAATATGCCCAAGCTTTGCATACATTACAATGAGAGAATTACAAATATAAATATCTGAATCAAGTCCCACCTTAAACAGCCTCGAGTGAACTTTATGTCCTTCAATCAATGTCAGCCCCCCACCGCAGGCCTTGATTACAAACGGATAGGTAAAATTATCAGCTCGAACCCCTTCAAAATGCATTCGCAGATAAAAATCAATTGCTTCTTGAAATAACCCATTATTGGTTAATCCTCTTATTATATCATTCCATACAAACGGGTCTGATTTATCCATTTTCTCGAACAGATTAATTGCATTTCCTATAGACCCAGATTCTATATACGAACTAAGGGCTCGTTTGAGCGACTGATTTTGTTTCTGCAATGGAGATTTTACTGTCTTTGATTGGTATCTGCTAATGCAGGGTGATTTGGAGATTCTTAGGTTGATGGTGGGATCTTGGTTCTGGATAATTTTTGAAGCTTTTGCCTTTCTGGGGAGACTGATTTCGTGAATGTTGGAGTTGCAAGAGGAAGTAAGCGATAGTAATATAGCAGCCATCTCTATCCGGAAGAGACAGGAGATTCAAGACTTGGAGAGGTAGCCGTTAAAAATCGTGTTGTTTTCTCGTACGGTTGGAAATTTGTACCAAAATTACTCAACCATTATCGGCTTATACGGAATTTTGGTAACAGATAATGGGCTACGCTAATTACATATTTTACTTCCGGTTACAGCAAAATAGTGTGCAATTAGTGCCGTCTAGGTAATTGTACTCCGTCGCCACAATTTAATTGTTCACTATTTTATTTATAGTTATTTTAAAATAATTATTTACTTTTTACATTTAGCATGTAATTAATTATAATAATTTTATTATTTTTAATATTACCCTTCAAGTTCTCCCGCTTTCTTTATTTTGGGTTCTACCACCTTTTTTTATTGGAAGAAAAGTAAATAACATTTTTGAAAATAAGTATTTTTTCTTGCAGTAATTATTAGGTCTCTTTAATTTTTAGTTTTTCAAAGTGTGAGAATTAAATTAGGACGAATGGAGTATCATATTGGCGGAGTTTAATACGAAAACAATAATATTTTTAGTACCTATGGTATAAGTGCCATATCAAAAAATTAGCATTATTGTTACCGTACCTAATTTGCCATACCATTTGTAACAAATTACTGATTCATAATATCACCCCTTATAAGACATTTTTTTTCAAAAATAAAGGAGTAAATTATTAAAATGGTGATTCAATTATACACTGAGTTTCAATTTATCCATTAATTTTTTTTCTCTTAATTTATCCCTCAAACTTATAAGCTTGTTTCAATCTTGATGGGGTTAAATACTAATTTTATCATTGGCATACAAAGGTAATTCAACACTTTTACCTCTAGTAAAATACCATTTTTTACCTCCAGTAAAATACCATTTTTACCTATGTGACCTAAGCATACACATCATGTACATTCTAGAATACATGTGACCTAAGCATACACATCATATACATTCTAGAATACATGTGACCTAAGCATACACATCATATACATTACCAAATTTACCTTTTTGCCCTTCTACATTTACCTATAAATACCCCCCTCATTCATTCATTCAAAACACACCAAAAACATCTCTTCCTTATCTCCCAATATCCATCCATCTTTCCTAAATACAAGCCAATTTTTGAGGGTCTTATACTCTCTCTTTTCATACCCCAAAAAATATCAATCCTTATACGCTCTCTCTCATACACAGTTTATTATTTATTCTGTTGAAATAGTTGTAATCCTAATTCTATACTTATAAATAGAATTAAGGAAATTATAGAAAGAAAGAGAGAGATTGGTAGCTTGTATTATCATCCGAATTGATTGCCTTTGAGCTAATACAAAGCAAGCACACACAAAAGGAGGACGTACTGCCGGACTAGCATAAGCGCTACCGGGGGAACCTACCTTAATAAAAAACGTCTCGTGTTCATCTTTATTTTTAATCAGTTTCTGCCGGTACTGTTCACATTCACTGTTCACATATACGGTGGTACTGTTCACGGTCAATGTTCACAGATACTGTTCAGAGTCACTGTTCACAGATACTGTTCAGAGTCACTGGTCACAGTCACTGTTCACAGATACTGTTCAGAGGTACTGTTCATAACCACTGTTCATATATACGGTGATACTGTTCACAATCACTATTCACAGTTACAATTCAATATTAAACCTCTAATTCACCATTATTCATTGATTGGTCGGTCGTCAATTATCTGTTATAGATTTTGACACCATCAAATCTCATACTTTTATACAAATTGTACTGTTAACTTTAAAAAAAATGAGTAAATTCTCAAAAAAGCCATTCAGCTATACTCCAAATTTCAATTTACCCACTTAAATCTAAAAAGAAAAAAACCCAAGCTAATTAATTATTCATCATTATCATTAACATCTTCCTCACTCTCTTTCTCTCTCAACACCACTAAACCTATTTCTTTCTCTTTCATAAACCACCAACAAATCAACCTTTCTCTCACCCCCATTGCCATTGTCACAACTTTCCTTGTCTCTGGTGCCTCATTTGCATCATTTCCCTTTTCTCCGATGCCACACCACCTTGCTTTGCCGCACTTATATACACCGTATCCCGCATAATCAACATAACACCACCATTGGGTTCACTGCCGCGCTACCATTGCCGACAGCATTCCAAGTTACACAAAATTAAATTTTTTTAATTAATGAATTTAGGGATCATTTTTTTCAAAAATAATTGTGGTAATTGAATTGTTGAGACGATTATTGGATACATTAAAATCCATCAAAGGTTAAGCAATAAGTGCTTTGCCGGAGACTGGTGGGGAAATCTCCAGAGAACTCGTGTCCTGCAAATAAATGCTTTGGATGGATTTGAGATTGAAAAAATTAGATAGGATTTGGCCAGAGAGTTTATTGGAACGGAGACTGAGCACACGGAAGTTGGTGAGTTTGCCAATTAAGCGGGGAGGAATTTGGTCGACAAGGCCTACACATGGGGGGGGATAGAGAGAAATGGGTTTAATGGCGGTGTGAGGTGGTGTAGCACCGGAGAAGGGTGAGAGAGTGAAAACGAGGCACCGGAGATAAGAAAAGTGGTGACAATGGCAATGGAGGTGAGAGAAAAGTTGATTTGTTGGTGGTTTATGAGAGAGAGATGGGTTTAGAGGTGTTAAGAGAGAGGGCAAGGAAAATGTTAATGATGATCATGAACAATTAATTAGCTAGGGTGTTTTTTTTCCTTTTGGATTTGAGTGGGTAAATTAAGACTTGGAGTACAGTTGATTGACCATTTTGAGAATTTACTCATTTTTTTTAAAGTTAACGGTGCAATTTAGACGAAAGTATGAGATTGAAATGAACTTATAAGTTTGAGAGGTACATTAAGAGAAAAAAAAGATGAGTTAGTAAATTAAAACTCGGTGTATAGTTGAATGGCCATTTTGGTAATTTATCCAAAATAAAGTTACATAATTATAGGGCTGTATTATTTACACTCTTAAAATCTGTCACAAACACCCCTCTAAAATTTAACTAAAAATATATTTTAACACCTCCTTAATTATCACAAACACCCCACTCATCTCTCATTAGGCGGGTTTCATTTGAAAAACACTCCAATACTTCGTTAGTTGATGTTAGGCGAGTTTTTACTAACAAACTCTCCCTAAGCAGGCCGAGTGTATATTACTGCACTCACTTCTCATTAGGCGAGCCTTAGGGGGTGTTAGTAATAATAACTTACTTTCAGGAAGTGTTTGCGACAAATATAAGGAGTGTAAACAATACCACCCTAATTATATTACAGGGCTTTCTCTAAAGGCGTATTTTCTTTAATAGCTCATTCATGTTCTTTCTTTAATGATTATTTTTGAATTAAAACAGCTAATAAAGTTTTACTCACCTTGATAATACATCTAATGTTTTATTTTATCTTCTCTCTTTTTACAACTAGCTATTCGATTGAAACAAGTAAATTGTTTTAGTAATACAATGCAAAAAATTAAATCAACTCCTTTTAACAAAATCGTTATTTGATATCAAACACACGATAGCTTGGCATATATAGTGGTTAAAGACTTGCTTTTGTGCGAAACAAATCCCAAGCACAACATACTGATTTTCTCCCTTCCTCAATTCTAACAACAGGTGAATAAACTATTTAGTGTTGTATGCTTGTATTAGAGAAAAAATAAATTCCTTATTTGGTGTGACAAATTCTCGTGAATATGTTACATACACTCACTCCTATACCATTGTGTCTCATACTTAATTTCTCCCTGTCGAAGAGTAGCCATTTTTATAACACAAACTTTATAGAGAACGGAAACATGTTATTTAAATTTACTATCAAGGACATGGATAGAGCAATCTTAGTTATATTAGACCAATTCAATCTGCATGCGCATTGTCGAATAAAAACTAACCTTCTCTTTATCATCAAATAAAACCAAGTCTTAATTACTTTTGTCTAAACAAAAATATACATTCAAAAAAGAAGGCGGGAAAAGTTTCAATTATGCATAAACATCAATTCCTTCCAACAGAAGTTCTTATTAGCTATCACGTACAAATTTGTCGTCAAAATGTTAGATACACTTGAATCAAAATCCAATTTATGTAAGAACAAATATTACTTCCAATTCAACATTCCTCAGGGATACTCTGCAGCACAGGCCTCCAAGAACGTGTTTGGCTCGCTTTTGCCCTCAACATTTGCCTTCTCCTCATCAGATTCAACCGCTGCTCCAATGACAAACACGGTGTAGCCGATTGCCTCCCAATATTTTTTGCACCTCTCATAACCTCCAAAGCCTGCTTTAAATCTTGTTTTCTCACCAATATTTTCATCCTTGTAACCCCGCCTTCTTCAACACTTTGCGAGATAACACTGTTAGGAATAATTGAGTGTCCTAGACAACATCAATTCTAGGATCGTGCATCATATCTAGTGCCAAGAGATTACAAAAGAGAAGTGTGTGTACCTGTCTCCATTGGAATTGATTGATCGATGCAGCGGACTTTAGCGTCAATTTCCGTATGGCAATTGATCTTCCAACCCTTTCCCCTTCTATATCCCTTAGTATTCTCCTTAAGAGGATGTAGAGAATAGCTCTGTTGTATGTCTCCATTGATATAAGACAACTTATATAAGGATGGATGGGTTGGGGACCAATGCCGTAATTACATAAGTTCACCTTGAACTTTCCGATAATTCTATTTCCGCCCCTCATAGAAATAGAATTCACATAATGGCATCTACACATTATTTCCATGACAAATAACCTCAAGCCTACTTAAAACATTAAATTAGATCACTTAATTTTAGGCTTGTAAATGATGACACACATTAATAATATACATGTGTGGACCAAAGTAAGATTAATATAAAAATTAATCCAACAATCTCCCACTGGGCCACATATGTATCCTGCCAAATGTGTTTAACCTTAGTGAGCTCAGAACTTGTCATCATAACCTTAGGTTATCAAACAATCTCGTCCATCAATTATGCCAATATAGAACCAAAGCGGCCTTTGTTACATTAATCGTAACTCGACCCATCAATGATCACGTATACCAACACAATCAAATGACATAGATCAATCATGGTGTGCAGCATGGAAATTACATGTAATGTGATCCAAACATGCCTATTTCCAACTGGTCCTCTTTATTGAGATCAAAACCTCAAAATACTTAAACAGAGTGTAATAAACCGAATACTTTGTTTCTGCAGAAACTAAACCAAATACATATAAATGTAATCCAAAGCATACATAGAGCAACAACACAAACTTAAATACAAACTCCCACTAAACCAAAGTGTCCTCAAATGAGACAACACCCATATGAGCAGTATGCTCATGAAAGACCGTAGGTGTTAATCCCTTTGTAAGCGGATCCGCAACCATGGAGTTTGTCCCAATATGCTCTATCATAATCTGACCACTCTGTACTCTTTCATTTACAACTAGAAACTTGATGTCAATATGCTTTGACTTGGTCGAGCTTCTATTGTTGTTTGAATATAGAACAGCTGATTTATTGTCACAGTATAATTTGAGTGGTCTTTCAACACCCTCTAAAATTTGCAGCCCAGTGACAAAATTTCGCAGCCATATTCCATGATTGGATGCCTCATAACATGCTACAAATTCTGCAGCCATGGTGGACGAAGCAACGAGCGTCTGCTTGGCAGACCTCCACGAAATCGCTCCACCAGCTAACAGATAAACATAGCCTGAAGTGGATCTCCTGCTGTCTTGGCATCCAGCAAAATCGGAGTCGGAATATCCAATGATCTCTAACTTATCCGATCTCCTATATGTGAGCATATATTCTTTTGTTCTCTGTAAATACCTCATAACCCGTTTGGCTGCTTTCCAATGATCCATTCCGGGGTTACTTAAGTATCTGCCCAACATGCCAACTATGAACGCAATATCCGGACGCGTACATACTTGAGCGTACATTAGACTCCCTACAGCCGAGGCATAAGGAATCTTTTGCATCTCTTTAATTTCTAAACTGTTCTTCGGGCATTGATTGAGACTGAACTTGTCTCCTTTAGCGACCGGGGTCTCACCTGGTTTACAACATTGCATGCCAAATCTATTGAGAATTTTCTCAATATAACTCCTTTGTGATAATCCCAAAGTACCCCGAGATCGGTCTCGGTGTATCTCGATTCCTAATACAAAGGATGCTTCACCAAGATCTTTCATTTCAAAATTCTTTGATAAAAATCTCTTGGTGTCATGCAAGATGTCTATGTCATTTGTCGCTAGCAAAATGTCATCGACATACAAAACCAGGAATTTATGTTTACTCCCACTAAATTTGTGATACACACAATCATCAACCAAATTCATTTCAAAACCGTACGAAATGATAACTTGATGAAACTTAAAGTACCACTGACGAGAAGCCTGTTTAAGTCCATAAATTGATTTTGTCAATTTGCAAACCATATTCTGTGGGTCTCCCAACACAAAATTTTCTGGTTGCACCATATAAATCGTTTCTTCAATGTCACCATTAAGAAACGCAGTTTTGACATCCATTTGATGCAACTCAAGGTCAAAATGTGCCACAAGTGCCATGATTGTCCTAAAAGAATCCTTCGAAGAAACTGGAGAGAATGTCTCTTTAAAGTCAATTCCTTCCTTTTGAGTAAAGCCCTTAGCCGCAAGACGTGCCTTATACCTTTCCACATTACCATTCGAATCCCGTTTGGTCTTAAATATCCATTTGCAACCAACGGGTTTCGCACCAACCGGTAATGGGACAAGTTCCCAAACTTTATTGTCTTGCATTGACTTATACTCCTCATTCATGGCTTTAATCCATTTTTAAGAGTTGGAACCATTCATGACTTGTCGAAAATTGATAGGATCATCTTCCGACATTCCAATTTCTACCTCATGTTCCTGAAGATATACAACATAATCATCTGAAATTGCATTTCTTCTTTCTCTAATGGATCGCCTTAATGGCACATGTTCTTGAGGTTGTTGAGTTTGTTCCTCATTGTTTATTTGAGGTTCCAAAGTTACTCTTTGATTAACGACAGGTGTAGAAACCTGTACATCGTCAAAAGTAATAGTAGGAATTGGGATTGCTCCCATTTCCTCCTCAAACACAATGTCCCTAACTCGATTTCTCCCCCCAAAATCAACTTCCTCAAAGAACACGGCATTTCCCGTTTCAAAAATAGACTTAGTAGTGGGATCATAAAACTTATAGCCCCGCGATCGTTCCGAATAGCCAATAAAGTAACTGCTAACTGTCTTGGAGTCCAATTTTTTCTCATGAGGCCGATAAGGCCTCGCCTCAGGAGGACATCCCCAAACATGAAAATGCTTTAGACTAGGCTTTCGCCCAGTCCAAAGCTCATAAGGTGTTTTAGCAGCCGCCTTAGTTGGCACTCTATTGAGAATGTAAGTTGCTGTCTTTAGAGCTTCACCCCAGAGGGACTCAGGTAAAGAAGAATGACTGATCATACTTCTAACCATATCCTTAAGAGTCCTGTTTCGTCTCTCAGATACACCATTCATGCTAGGCGAACCCGGCATCGTATACTGTGGGACGATTCCACATTCCTCTAGGTATTTAGCAAATGGTCCTGGACGTTGTTCACCTGATCCGTCATACTTTCCGTAGTATTCACCACCACGGTCAGATCTAACGCACTTTATCCGTTTGTTGAGTTGTAACTCAACTTCGGCCTTAAAAGATTTGAACACGTCCAAAGACTGTGACTTTCCATGAATAAGAAATAGGTAGCCATATCGAGAGTAATCGTCTATGAACGTTATAAAGTACCGTTGACCATTCCAAGAAGCCGTAGGGAATGGCCCACAGATATCCGTATGTATAAGTTCTAAGACATCCGTAGTTCGATTTGCACTTAATTTCTTTGTTTTAGTCTGCTTTCCCTTGACACACTGAACACAGACACCAAAGTCTGAAAAGTCAAGGGATCCTAAAATTCCATCAGACACAAGTCGCTCAACTCTATTTCTAGAGATGTGACCTAGGCGTTTGTGCCATAATGAGCCTGAATTTTCATTATTCAATTTTCGCTTAGTACCACGCCATTCAACATTTAAAGTTTCATTATAAGATGCAACTGTTTCAAGCAAATATAGATTATCAAAAGTATTAAGAATACCGGTACCAACAACATTTGAATTTAAAGACAAAGTGAAGTTCTTATTTCCAAATGAACAATAAAAACCAAATTTGTCCAATACGGAAATAGAAATCAAATTTCGTCTAAACGACGGTACAACAAAAGTGTCTTTTAGATCTAAATAAAAACCAGTACTCAACAATAATCTAAAATGCCCAATTGCTTCTACCTCCACACACTTTCCATCGCCCACATAGATGTGTCTTTCAACATCAATTGGCTTGCGGGAGTGCAGGCAACCCTGCATAGAAACACATATGTGGGTAGTAGCACCAGAATCTACCCACCAAGTGTTACTTGGTACTAAAGTTAAATTGATCTCGGAACAGACCAAAATTGAATTTGTACCTTTCTTATTCCGCCAAGCGGCATATTTGGTACAATTCACCTTTTTGTGTCCGGGTTTACCACAGAAGAAACAACCGATCTCGGTTTTCTGTTTTTTTTTTTTTTTCATTCGGACCCTTAGGAATAGCAACTTCATTTCCCTTATCCTTACGTTTGCCCTTGCCCTTACAGGTGCTAACATAATGAGCACTTTCAGTCTTTTCTTGCTTTAATCTCTCTTCCTCTTGCACACAAAATGAAATGAGCTCATTAAGAGTCCATTTCTCCCTTTGACAGTTATAAGAAACCTTAAACTGGCTGAATTGTGCAGGGAGAGAGATCAATATTAAATGCACGAGCAAATCATCCGATAAGTCGAGCTTTAATGCCTTAAGTTTTGAAGCAAGATGAGACATCTCCATAATGTACTCCCTGACATTACCCTTGCCTTTATACTTCATTGAAATCAAGTTCGCTAAAAGCGTGCTTGTTTCAGCTTTATCGTTTTTAATAAAACGTTTTTGTATTTCCTCAAGAAATTTACTTGCAAGAGTTTTGTCATCCGAAGTAGCACCTCGAAAAGCTTCTGGAATCCCACGTTTCATGATCATAAGACTTAGCCTGTTTGAACGATCCCACTTCTCAAAGTACGCAATTTCCTCAGGAGTACTTCGATCAGTGAGATCATTCGGTTTTGGCATTCTTAATGCCAAGTCTATGTCCATGCAACCAAGAATAATTAATATATTCTCTTTCCAGTCCTTAAAGTTTGTTCCATTTAAAATTAGAACATTGTTCATATTGGCAGATACAGAAGTAGTAGACATTAAAGCTGAACAGAGAACAAAAATAAAGTACATTAACAATAATGCTCACATCATATAACCCAAAAAATAGTCTTTAAATTGATTAATTTTATCGCAACATCTCAAGATACCTAGCACAACATTAATACCAAGTCTTTGGACAATGATATTAATTGTAAGTGGTACTCTTGTTGTAACGATCAAATATTGACAATAAATTATGTCAAATAACAAATCTATCTTTGGATTGATTTATTATTCACATTAGGTTACCTTGATAATTGTCACATATTTACCATCACAAGTGTGTATGAAATTCGGCCAAATACAAACCCCTCTTTGGATTGGTTAATATTCGCATGAATTAATCAAACACAAATATCTAATCATTCTTTATCTACAAAAGAGAGGTCACTTTGGTAACATCTTGTGTAAATATTCCTTAATAGAATGTTTAGACAGGCAATATAAAGAATAGATGTCACATGTAATTAATCGAATTTATTATAACCCCAAAAAATTGTGTTGTCACTGCTGAAAACAGTGACAATCTGAAGTTCGTCACTGTCAAAAATAGTGACAATTCTGGATTTTGTCACTGTCAAAAAACAGTGACAATTCTGGATAAACTGGTCACTGTTATAAATAGTGACAATTCTGGCGAAAAATAAATAAATAAATATTTTCATTTTCACTGATGTTTCTAAAATTTATCTATATATATATATTTACCATAAAACTTTCACCATCATGTAATAAATGAAACCAACATTTATATAAAACATTCTTTATTTAATATTAATAATAAAAAAAAAATTATTATGTTGGCACAATCTTTATGTATATAAAATACATATATCACTTTTACTTAAATTAATATACACTTAAATAATACAAAAGAAAGAAAACATCATGCATATTCTTCTTACTTAAATTAACATTTATATATATAAAAAGAAAACATCATGGTGGCATATTCTTTATATATATATATAGATCTTACTTTTACTTAAATTAACATTAATACATAAATAATATAAAAGAGAAAAGCATTATAATGGCACTTTCTTTATATATATATACAATATATATCTTATCACCAACTTAAACTAATATATATATAAATAATGTAAAAGAAAGAAAACATCATGATAATGGCACATTCATCTAACTTTTACTTCAATTAATATATATACATAAAGAAAACAAATATTATTATTATATATACTTTATATATAATATCTTATATAATCCCATTATAAATGAAGATCTACATACAACCATAGATATATATATATATATATAACACAAACTTTATTTATATAAAATACATATATTGCTTTGTTGAGCTAGCAATTTGCACAACCGTAGATATAGATATATATATATATATATATATAACAAAAATTATGCAATCTTATAATATTCCAAGAGTTGTCATAATCCAAAAAAAAAAAAAATTTAATTACTTAAGGGTGAAACCAATTGCCATAAATTCAATCGGCCATGTATACGGGATTCCTTATTTATGCATATAATTGTAAACATATCCGAAATTATATATACACACACATGCATATATATATATATATATATCCATAAAGACGAAGACAATACCACCAAATTAAAATTCTTAGAATTTTATCGTGTTCTCCAATTCATGAAAAATATTATTTCCAACGATTTATAGAAAATTATAATCATGAATTCTGTACATATAAAATCTCTAACAATAGATACGACACTAAAACCGCCTCTGATACCACTTGTTAGGAATAATTGAGTGTCCTAGACAACATCAATTCTAGGATCGTGCATCATATCTAGTGCCAAGAGATTACAAAAGAGAAGTGTGTGTACCTGTCTCCATTGGAATTGATTGATCGATGCAGCGGACTTTAGCGTCAATTTCCGTATGGCAATTGATCTTCCAACCCTTTCCCCTTCTATATCCCTTAGTATTCTCCTTAAGAGGATGTAGAGAATAGCTCTGTTGTATGTCTCCATTGATAGAAGACAACTTATATAAGGATGGATGGGTTGGGGACCAATGCCGTAATTACATAAGTTCACCTTGAACTTTCCGATAATTCTATTTCCGCCCCTCATAGAAATAGAATTCACATAATGGCATCTACACATTATTTCCATGACAAATAACCTCAAGCCTACTTAAAACATTAAATTAGATCACTTAATTTTAGGCTTGTAAATGATGACACACATTAATAATATACATGTGTGGACCAAAGTAAGATTAATATAAAAATTAATCCAACAAACACCTCCACCGTTCACTTGCGCAATGGCTTCAATTATATTATTGCCCTTTGCGCTATTCTTTTGATTCCGAGCTTTCAAGTATCTAAACTCTCTCTTTTGGCTGGCCTCCATCTTATTTCTTTTTATGTTCTTGTTGAGTTTGCTGTCTTAATTTGTTGATGGAATCTGTATAAACTCGTATAGGGTCTTTTATAGTGAGGGGATGCACCTACAAATTCTATAATAAAGTGTAAATGCAGGTTTCGATTAATTAAAGTTTTGATAAGAATGTACAGGTCGACGGTGAGGCATTTTGTCAAACAGGTTCTTTACGTGTAATGTGAAGCTAAGGGTTAAATTAAAAATTGGGTGGGGTTGGGTTTGTTAGATTATTATTTAATGCATCTTAAACATAACCAAAAAAGGTGCATTAAAATCCGCGCGCCGACGCCTCACATGCAAAGCCCGTTTGTTGCGCAGGAAGAATGAATCGAAAGCAACGCGTTTACGCCATGTGGGAACTGTTTATTTTATTTTATCATTCAGATTAATTTATCTCATACAAATAATAGTAAATACTATGAATGACTATTTAACTATCGTAAAAGTTTTAAATTTGTCACCGGACTATAATTCGTTTCATTTAACCCACTCAACTATTTAAGTCACTCAATTTTGGCCACTCCGTTAAAAATTCCATCAACCCACTAACGGATCAAGGGCATTTTTGTCCAAACACTAAAAAAAAGGAATAAAACTGTTCCGGAGTCTTCTTCAACTCCGGCCGGCGCCGGCGACAATGGGCTGAAGAAGGCTGAACTTGGTCTCCAGAGCTGTCCGTTCGAGATGAACGAATAGAAAATGAAGAACGAATGGACGATTTGTGTGATGAGACGATTTTGCTGTTGAGGTTGGAAGTGAGGATGAAAGTGCGTTTGGTTGATGTTATTCTGTGGATTGTGCTCGGCTAAGAAGAGAGAGAAAGATGGGTTTGGGTATGTTGATGATTTGTGCTTTGTTCTTGTTTGGAGGATTAGGAGCTACAGACGGCAATAGTAATGGCTAGAAGAAGAAGAAGCAAGGCAAAAGGAAGAAGAGAAAGGAGGGGAAGAAGCGGAAGCGAGGAGAGAGAAGGAAGAAGAAGAGAAAGCGAGGAGACAGGAGGCATTGAGGAAGAAGCGGAAGCGAGGAGAGAGGAGGAGGCGGAGTCGCCGGTGCCGGCCGGAGTTGGAGAAGATGAAGGAACAGTTTTGTTTTGTTTTGTTTTTTTTTCTTTTATTTTTTGGTGTTTGGACGGAAATGCCCTTGAATCCGTTAGTGGGTTGACGGAAATTTTAACAGAGTGGCCAAAATTGAGCTACTTAAATAATTGAATAAGTTAAATAGAACGAATTATAGTCCAATGGCTATTTTAAAACTTTTACAATAATTAAATGGCTATTCATAATATTTACTCTACAAATAAAAGTTGAACAATAGATTAAGTGGTGCGGCGAGATATTCCCTTTTTTCCTGCGACAGTGGGACCAAGTGCAAGCTAGTGCCCCCACCTTAATTTTTCTAATGCGTCTATTTTACTAATAGCTTTTGAAAAAATATATTTACTTAGTGGTAATTAAAATAGACTTTTGCTTGCTTTATTTTATGTGAAAAATTTTACTTTGCCCCTATGTTGTAGATTGTCATAAACTTTACAGTTAAGGGTGATAATTTTAGTAGTTTCAAATGACAATTTGCGAGATTCTTTTGGTACTTTACCAATTTTGATAATTTGGTGTCATTTTATTGAAATATTGGAGTATTAAAAAAGTTGCATACATCATAAATAATTTTTTTGCCCCATTTACTATTAAATTTTGACTCCGCCGCTGCTCTCATGCTTATGTCTTTTCTTTTTACTACAATAAGCAACATAACCCCCACCTCACTAAGGTGTGATTCAAAACTGGGATCTTCAAGATCCGCATGTGCAAAAATAAGTAGATACTTTTCATCATTTGTGAAAAATATGCTCCTCGACAATCAAAGAATATTTTTTATGGAAAAAAACAAAATATAAGACAGATTAATCAACATATCTCAATCTATTTTCTAACTTCTCACAAAAATTAATTGTTGTAACTATAACTTACTAACTTATTGTCAAAATAGAGCTTTAATTTGTATTCTTAGTGGGATTTCATTGAAACACTTTTGGTTGGTACAAGGTTCATTTGAGACATGATAGGTGTCTCATGAAACGTAGTTAGTAGATTTATGTCCTGCTAGATGCAACTAGTAACATGCAAGGCCATAAGCTATATCTACGAATAACATTATTCTTACATGCGATGACCTATTGTTATTATTTATTTTTTTGTCTTTGTTATGAGGTATTTTTATATCACATTAAAGTTGGACTAATCCACGTTTGAAAAATTGAAGTTGTCCCTAAGTCCCGACCATAATTACCATCCCAAAGAGTCGAACTTGGATCTTGCCCGAACGATTTGCTCCGTAATTCATCGCAACTACTTAAGACCGTTAACTCTTTTTTTTTTTGAACAAAACTTAAGACCATTAACTGAATTGATCGAATTGGGAAGGAACTCAGTTAACTGTACGAAAAAGAAAAAGCAAAAAGGGAAAAGGTACTTGATTGGATAAATTTTTTTATAAAAGTAATATCCCATCTTACGACTTGGTTTAGTTTAGATTTCTCCATTTTTAAATAAATCGATAAAACACATCCTTCCCGGGTATGTTTTCTCTCTGTGCAAAACCCTTTTTGTTATGCAGATGGAGCAACCATAGAATATAATTCAATTATATTCTTTTTGGTGTACAACGAATCAAAGCGCATACTAATTAGTGGAGAGAGAAGTAACTTTTGGAGTAGACTTACTGAAACTTCATCTTATTTCAATTTTGTTCCAAATGCAGGGAGAAAGAATTAATGTCAATGCGCAAGTACGATACTTCTACAGTCTGTTTCTTTGATCATAGATGTCCTCATAACTAACTTAACTTCCCGATTCCTTGATAAATGTGAGAATTTTAGGCAAAACATACCCCCATCATCTAATACTTCTCAATTATATATTTTGAGTTTCCACAATCTGAAAACGTATACTCTTTTTTTTTCTGAATTTGATAGTTTTCACTTTTTTTTCTTTGCGAATTGTTAGGCTTTTTTTTTCACACATATTTAAGTTATTAAAATTTTCATCGGAAATAAATTTTTTTATTAATTATATTAAAATTAGTATTATTTTATTATAGTCAAAAGTAAAACTATAAATTTACAACGAAAATAAAATTTATTACATTTGGGCGGTGGGGGTGGTGTTTGGTGAAGATATATACAGTTGTGCAGTGACAATAAATTATGCAAGAAATTGGAAATACAAATTATTATTATTATTATTATTATTATTATTATTATTATTATTAGCTAAATTTAGAATAACTAGTTTTAGTGCACGTTGTTTTAGTGCTTAACAAAGATAATTAATTAAGTCCGTAGTTTTAGTACTTAATAAAAGTGATTAATTAAGTTCATTAATGAATATGCACATACTAAGAATTGAATAATTAGTATGAAATAAAAATAATCACCAATAAGCAAAAACATAGTACCAAGTGTAAATTTGAATCAATAATTATAAGAAAATCATAAAATTGGTCGATTATATAAAAATGTTATAGATACATGATAAAAATTGATTACATATATTAGGGAGTAATATAAAGTGTAAATTTTAATTAATAATGATAAGAAAATCATAAAATTGATCAACTATATAAAAATGTTATAGATACATGATAAAAGTTGATTAGATATATAAAGGAGTAATATATTTTTAATAAAATTTTAGAATTGGTAGATAGTTAATTCTATTAAACATATGTGTGTTATCATACACAATATCACAAAATAATATAACACTCATATAAATAATAGATTGTATAGCCTGATGTTGAATAAGTTAATATTAAATAGCTTAGTAATTTTAATACGGTTTATTAAATATACATACTTTTGCGGTGAGTTTTGGAAAACACCCAATTCAATACAAACTCTAGCTTATATAATTATTTTAACTAAATAAAGTAGAGTCTAAAATTATTTAAAATACTAATACTGATATAAAAACATATGGAGTTATACACTATATGAAATACTAATGTTAATATAATTCTAACTTGTTTAATTAATTTAACCAAATAAAGTACAGTTTAAATTTATTTAGAATACTAATACTATTGATGGTGCATTTTAGTGACCTAATTCACCCCGCTAACCACGAGCTGACACGTGGTCGCTCACGTCGACAACGGTTTCATCACAAAGAGAGGAGCTCGTAGGAGCTCTGTTCAACTAGTACAAGGAGAACGGAGTCTTTAGTGGTTTGGATACCTGCCCAAGAATTAATTTCACACAACGAATAACGGAGCTCGAATGTCAGAACTCTTTCGAGGAGCTCTGGAGCTCTCTTGCCTAATCACCCTGCCAGAGTGGTTGACAGAAGCGTGGGCGACTGCTGCGAACTCCGTTAAACGCCACAAAACCCCCCTCACCTTCATTAAAAGCATACCAATTACATTTAATGCACCGAAATTCATGGAGAAGCAATGTCAGAGTTGGTGATGATCAAGGCATGGTTTTAAACTTGTTCTAGGAACTCCCCAACACGTTTTTCTCTTAGTCATATATATAGAAGAAGTATTTACTTTTCTCAACAACCAAGAACAACCTAATTTAGCCAAACGACAACCAAGAACAAAAGAGAATCTAGCACTCAACAAGAGGGAGAGAGAGAGATAGTATTCCCGAGTACACATTAGAACTCATAACACAGGAAAGTTAGAACTCGTGTAGCTTAAGTATATTCTTATTGTAATATCGTGAGGTTAGAATAGTTAGAGAGATTTTTGTGAGCTTGTAATAGTCATCCAGTTACTGCCAATACGTACAAAGCAAACTGAACTCTTAATTCTATTCCACAGAGGTTAACTAACCTATATTTTCATATGAGGCCAATATTTTCTATATATCTCTTATTCTCTTAGCTTATCGCATTTATTATGTTAATCATTTGACTATTCGATCTAAACTACGTTTTTAGTTTTACGCACCAACAACTATAATATAAAATATATAAAGTTATATATATTTTTTAATGTAAATATTAAAATCTTGTGTTTAAAATCAAAGGTATATTTGTCTCTGTAAAAAACGGAAAAAACATTTAAGTTATTCCTACTTTTATGTATAGTATAGATTATATATATGCATAAAGGAGGTGGTAGTAGGCCTGTCAATGGATTGGATTTGTACCCGAATTCGATCCGTTTAGTCGGATATGGAGTGAGATTTATAGTCTGTATATCCAACCGATCTGAACCTGTTAGGCCTTTGATTAACAAATTGGATATGGATTTATGCCGATCCGATTCGATTGCAATCTAATCCGATCCAATATACACATTTATGCTTAAATTTATTATATTTATATTTACCAAATTATTATTAATATACTTATAAAAAATAAATATAACACAAAAAAGTATTAAATAAGTTTATTTTTACAAGAATATAATAAATTTGACTGTTATTAAATTTAACTTTTATGTTAATTTTATTATTTTTTATATATTTACATTTTAATTGTTATATAATTAAAATTTTAAATGGATAGGATATAATCCGATTTGAACAAATTTGGAAAATGATCAATATTTTGGTAATCCATCACATGATCCAATATGAATCCAATCTGAAAACCTTTTCAAATATGGATTTAGATTCACCTTAATCCAATCCAAATCCGATCTGTTGACAGGCCTAAGTGGCGGTCATATGCCAGTTGGCTAAGCTGTTAGACAATTATAACACCGACCCTTTTCGAGTCATTGAACAACTCCAGCTACCTTATTAGACCCTTGATTGAAAAAGCAATAAAATTAGACAAGATGGAGGAGGAAACCAAAAATTGATAGGAGCCCTAGACTTATAGTCACCAGAATAACCAAGTCCATGGGTGGGGTTGGCCTAGTGATAGGTGGCCTCTTAATTTTGTTAGAGATTTGGGTTTGAGTTCTATTTTCTTTAAGATTGAGTAGCGTAGTGAATTCTTGTGTTAAAAATAAATAAATAAATAAAATTTCAATCGTCTATGTGGTACATTTGTGGTAACAGTTGATTCCCATCATCTAGGTTAAGTTTCACCAATATTTTTTAATCTTGTTTTACGAGTTAACTTATTTACATAAAATTTAATTTCAACATTAGTTTATGACTTAGAAGGAACTAAGAATACGCTAATATTAGCTTGTATGTTTTCAAAAACAAGTTTACCATATGATAGATATGAAATGATTCATGTGAATGATAGTTTAGCATTAACCACATACGTAATCTTAACAAAGTTAATATGTCAAAATAGGGCTCGTGCTTATTGGGCTCACATATAGTTCAAGAAAATCTTATCGTGCTATTAAATTCTTCTTTTCTTTCTAAAATACGATCAACATGCATCATGTATTTATCAAAGGCATTTTACACATACCAACAGGTCCTACCAAATAAACCTATCAAAGATTCAATGATTTATCATTATGTATATAAAAAAAGACCAACTATTAACTTGCTATAACTTTTTTTATGAACTAAAAATTTCCAACACTCAATGAGAAGTCACAAAATTAATGTTGGAAAAATGGGTATTAAAGTAATGTTTTGAGCCGTTTTGAGCGTAATTTTAAACAGGACATCACACTTGGTTGTGAAAGAAAATTATAGATTCGTGTTCTCCTCTATGAGTACATCGGAATTGTATTTTAGTTTGCTCAAAACAAATATGGGGTGAATGCGAAATTGTCACCCAAAGTGAGCTACTTGAGATGAAAAAATGGAATGGAAAGTGTTAGTCCCATATTAGAATTTTGTGGGAAAAACTATAAGCTTATAAAGGGTTACTTTTTATTAGCTCATAAGCTTCTAAGAAAAATAAGGCTCTCTCTTGCGCACCTAGGCGCAGGGGGTGCAAATCACGGACCGAATTTAACTTGACACAGGTTTGGCTTGTGTGCGCCCGCACCTGCGAACACGAATGTAGCTCCGAAAATGGACACAATTAACCAGAATGGTTTTGGCTTAATTGCCGTGTTTAATACACCACTCATTCTCCTCTAAATAACCATCTTCTCTTTCTTGCAAAAACACACAATTCGAGACAGACATACACATACTTAGCATACTTAACTCTTCAGCCTCTCCTTGGTGATTTTGTTCACACAGTGACACACAATTCGAGACAGACATACACATACTTAGCATACTTAACTCTTCATCCTCTCCTTGGTGATTTTATTCACGCAGTGTTTAGTTCGCAGTGAGTAATACCTTTTGGTAGCTACTCTAAACTCCGTTTCATCCTGGGAAACAGACGTCGTAAGCATCTCCGGCAAGTGGCGTAATTGTTTTAAAAAAATCGTGTGATACACGAGACTCGGTTTAATATTGTTTTTCGAATTCTTTACATACTAATTCTGTTTATTCGTACCAAAATTTTAACAATCTTAAAACAGTTATTGCTTATTTTATTATCAGTTCTGCTGGGAAAAAGAAAATCTTTTTGCCGAGTAAGAAGATTTTGCCGAATAAGAATGTTTTTTCAACTTTACTGAATAAAGTTACACGTAAGAAAAATTTGTGCCAAGTAAATTATTTTACTTCGGTTTGGCCGAGTTAAATTGTAATTTCTGGAACTTAATAGTTATCTGCATTATCTCTGTTTTCTTAATCTGTGGATTAACTTTCTGTTCTGCTTAAGGTATAATGACTACTGAAACCAATCACACTGTTCCTATTGCGGTTCCAACTAATGCTCCTGCCTTAGCTATCATTTCTGTTGTGAAAGGCGAAAAGCTTGAAAAGTATAATGGACAAAATTTTCAACGATGGCAACAGAAGATGATGTTTTATTTGACCACCTTGAACCTTGCTCGATTCTTAACTGAGGAACGACTTAAGCTAGCAGAAAATTTGCAAGATGTCCAAGCAGTTAGTGCCGTTGACCCTTGAAATCATTCGAACTATTTAGCCCGAAACACTATAATGAATGACTTGGCTGATTCTTTATACAATGTTTACATTGAAAAGAAAACGGCTAAAGAATTGTGGGAGGCATTGGGCCATAAGTATAAAATCGAGGATGCCGGTGCCAAAAATTTTATTGTTGGCCAGTTCTTAGATTTTAAAATTGTGGATTCTAAAACCGTGATAAGCCAAGTCCAAGAGCTCCAATTGATCCTGCATGAGATTCAAGTCGAAGGGATGTCTTTAGGTGAAAGCTTCCAAGTGGCATGTATCATTGAAAAATTGCCACCGGCATGGAAAGACTTTAAGAATTACTTAAAGCATAAGCGAAAGGAAATGAAGGCCAATGACCTAATTGTTAGACTTCGAATCGAAGAAGACAACAAAGGGTCGGAAAAAGGTAGGGCCAAAACCACTTCATTTGTCGCCAAGACAAATGTGGTGGAACACGGTCAAAGTTGAAAAAAAAACTATAACAATAATAACAAAGGTAAGGGAAAATTGTTGCCAAAAGGAGGAATCTCCAAAAAGCCGAAGTTTCAAGGCAAATGCTTCAACTGTGACAAATTGGGTCACAAATTCTCTGATTGTAGGCTGCCCAAAAGGAACCGAAACAAGGAAGCAAATGTGACTGAAGGGATTGCTCAAAAGGTTGCGGATACTAATCTGTCGGCGGTCATTTCTGAAGTGAATATGGTGGGATCAAACCCAAAAGAGTGGTGGATCGATGCTGGTGTGACTCGTCACGTGTGCTTTGATAGAAATATGTTCTCCACTTTTCAACCTATCGAGAATGGGGAAAAGATGTACATGGAATTCTGCCACCTTTGAAATTAAAGGAAAATGGAAAGTGTTGCTTAAGATGACGTCTGGGAAGGTTTTGACTCTGAACAACGTGGTGTATATGCCTACGAAAATTAATTAACTTAAATCATATACCTTCTTTTCAAATTGATTCAAAACACAAATGTGGAACTTGTGTTGAGGTAAAACAAACAAGACCATCATTTCCTAATGTTGAAAGAAACATTGCACCTCTAGATTTAATCCATAGTGATATATGCGATTTTAAAATGACACAAACAAGAGTTGGTAATAAATATTGTATTACTTTTGTTGATAATAGCACAAAATATTATTACGTGTATCTACTCAAAAGTAAGGATGAAGCAATAGAGAAATTTGTTCTCTATAAAAATGAAGTAAAAAATCAACTTAATAAGAAAATCAAAGTACTTAGAAGTGACCGAGGTGGTGAATATGAATTTATATTTGTTGAGTTTTGTGCTTAACATGGAATTATTTATGAAATAACTGTACTTTATTCCCCTCAATCTAATGGAGTAGCCGAACCAAAGAACCGTACATTAAAAAAAATGATGAATGCAATGTTGATTAGTTCAGGCTTACCACCTAACATATGGGGATAAGCTATTCTTTCGGCTAATTACATTTTAAATAAGGTGCTCAAAAAGAAAGAAGAGAAAACTCAATATGAGTTATAGAAAGGAAGAAAGCCGTCCTACAATTATTTACGCGTGTGGGGATGCCTTGCTAAAGTGGTAGTACCTCCACCTAAAGTGGTAAAAATAGGACAAAAAACAGTTGATTGCATTTTCATTGGATATGCACAAAATAACAATGTTTATCGGTTTCTTGTGTATGAATCTCATATACTTGATATACACAAGAATACAATCATGGAGTCAAGGAATGCATCATTTTTTGAAAATGTGTTTTCATGTAAGAAAGAATAAAATAATTCTAAACGAACATATGAGATTATCAATGATACTTATGAGAAAATTGAGAAAGTTGAGGTAGAGCCTAGACGTAGCAGAAGGGCAAGAACGAAAAAATCTTTTGGTCCAGATTTTTTGACGTATATGCTAGAAGGTGAACCTCAAACTTATGAATTGGCTGTGAATTCGAACGATGGTTCTTTATGGAAAGAAGCCATTAAGAGTGAAATTGATTATATTTTACAAAATCATACTTGGGAACTGGTGGATCTTCCACCTGGGAATAAACCTCTAGGTTCCAAGTGGATTTTTAAAAAGAAAATGAAAGTAGATGGGTCAATTGATAAATATAAAGTAAGGCTTGTGATCAAAGGTTATAGACAAAATGAAAGTCTTAATTACTTTGATACATATTCTCCTGTAATGAGAATAAATTCCATTAGAATAGTACTTGCAATTACCGCTTTACATAATCTTGAAGTACATCAAATGGACGTGAAAACAGCTTTTCTTAATGGAGATTTAGAAGAAGAAATCTATATGGAATAACCTGAGGGGTTTTTCCGCTCCTGGTAAAAAAAAAAGTCTGTAAATTTGTGAAATATTTGTATGGTTTAAAGCAATCACCAAAGCAATGGCATGAGAAATTTGAGAACGCTATGATTGCAAGTGGATTCAAAATCAATAAATGTGACAAATGCGTTTATGTCAAAGATACTGATAATGGATATGTCATTGTATGCATATATGTAGATGACATGCTTATTATTGAAAGTAATGATAAAATGATCAAATCTACAAAGAACATGTTGAATTCAAGATTTGACATGAGATATATGGGACTAGCTGATGTTATTTTAGGAATTAAAATTATAAGAACATCAGAAGAACTCATATTGAGTCAGTCACATTATGTAGATAATATTCTTAAAAATTTTGATAAAGATAATTCTGGGGTGGCAAGAACACCCATAGACTTAACTTTACATTTATCCAAGAATAAAGGAAAAAGTATTTCTCAAATAGAATACCCAAGAGTGATAAGCAGTCTAATGTACTTAATGAGTTATACAAGACCAGACATAGCATATGCAACCAGTAAATTGAGCAGATATACGAGTAATCCTGAAGCCGATTATTGGAAAGCAATTGTTAAAATACTAAAGCACCTACGATTTACTCGTAATTATGAATTGCATTATACTAGATATCTAGCTGTACTTGAAGGATAAAGTGATGTAATCTGGATATCTAATGAAAATGACTCCAAATCCACTAACGGCTATGTATTTATGCTAGAGGGTGGAGCAGTCTCGTGGAAATCCTTAAAACAAAATGTGATTGCCAGATCCACTATGGAATTTGAATTTATTGCATTAGACAAATATGGGGAAGATGGAGAATGGTTACGCCACTTTCTAAAGGATATTCTAAGATGGTCAAAACCGGTGCCTCCAATTTGCATACACTCTGATAGTCAATCAGCTATTAGTAGAGCACAAAGCAATATGTATAATGGAAAGTCTAGACATATTAGTTGAAGACATAATACCATTAGACAACTACTCTCAACTAGAGTTATATCACTTGACTTTGTAAGGTCAAAAGATAATATTGCGGATCTGTTAACCAAATGATTGAATATAGAGTTAGTTGATAAATCATGGAGGGGAATGAGACTAAAGCCCATGAATAATTAAGTCAATACAGTGGATACCCAACCTAAATGACCGGAGATTCCAAGATCTAGGTTCAAAAGGGACAATTAAATTGTAAAGGCTGTGTTGGATCACTGTGGGGATCTATCTCATGTCCATTCCTATGATAAAAACAGTGATACTCGTAAGGAAAAAGTTAAGCTAAGCTTTTAATGATTCTTATGCTTCGATAAAATCGAACGGGGTAATGCGGGTTACTTTTAATTAAGAAATCACCTATGTAAGAGGGAAGAATGACCGCTTTCAAGAGAATTGTTGAGGGCACGATTTTTAGAAAACTCTTGCAGAACTAGGCGTATGTTCATAGCCATAAAGAACATAATAGTGAGAACTAAAATGTGTTAGAAATATTCCTGTGTGAGATATATCGTCGTTTACACAAATGGCAGAACAGTTCAAGGATATCGCGTCTACTGTTTAGTTAGTAAAGTAAACATATTTTCACAAGGGAAGGTTCAAGGGGTAAAACCCACATATCCTATGCAGGTTTCAACCGCCGAACTTTATCACCTTGTCTGTTGTGTCTTTGGTCACCAATTTTCATTCATGTGGGGAATTGTTGGAAAAATGGGTATTAAAGTAATATTTTGAGCCGTTTTGAGCGTAATTTTAAATGGGACGTCACACTTGGTTGTGAAAGGAAATTATAGATTCATGTTTTCCTCTGTGAGTACATCGGAATCGTATTTTAGTTTGCTCAAAACAAATATGGGGTGAATGAGAAATTGTCACCCAAAGTGAGCTACTTGAGATGGAAAAATGGAATGGAAAGTGTTAGTCCCACATTGAAATTTTGTTGGAAAAACTATGAGCTTATAAAGGTTTACTTTTCATTAGCTCATAAGCTTCTAAGAAAATTACCGAAAGTTATGAACGAATTCAGGCAAATATAAATTTTAATAAAAAGCAAACAACATTGTACTCATATTTTGATAAGGCATAACAATAAGTTTAAAAAGGTAAATTATTAATTTATGTAACTGATGAGCCTAAAGGGATCTTATAAAAAAAATTATCTTATAAATTTAGTGAAAATATTAGTTTAACTCTTTAGTCCAAGCCAGGAATAGCAAAATTTGTTAATTTAGCACGATTATTTATTAGTTTAACTCTTGAACCCGAGTCAAGACCAACAAAATTTGCTAATTTAGCAAGATTATTATTTTACTACTGTAGCAGTAGTAGTAAGATTGTAAGAGATTGGTGTGTATCTAATGAGTTTAAGTCTCGAGTTTAAATTTGTTTACTTTCATTTTAAGTAATTACATGATGCTCACACTACATACAAGTATATTTTACTCTTCAGTATATGCATGGGGTTGGGGGATTTTGAACTCACGACTTTTCTTGTGGAAGAGTGAATTCTAGCTATTAAGCTAGGTCTTGTCGTTCTCACATGCTACTAGTTGAACATTAGAAACTGAAACACTCCCCTTCTTTAATTTATAATAGCTTAAGAGGGTCAAATGTTCAACTAGTAGAGTTGATTTGGGCATAGGCAAGAGAGTAGCTTATAGTTCTACACTTTCTACTTGTTCCATATCTCGTCCAAGCAATTATTGCTTGACCCTACTAGTAAAAAAGAGGAACCCTAACCAAAGTATTTGACCTGTAACCCATTTGCACATTGAGTAACAATTATTTATTTGTCAGAGTAAAACATTATTTTTAAAAGTTACACAATATACTTTTAAAGTTCTACACTACTCTAACAATAGTGATAATTATTTTGGTAATATTACCACCTTTTTCATTATCTTTAAACTTTCATCGCCTATCTCCTATAGGTAGGGGCTTTTGGTCCCTCCAAGTCCCAAACTTTATTATGGCTTAAGACCATCTTTAATGGGTAAGGTAAAAAGGTAGGCTAAAATGGTATATTTATACTATTTAAAAATGGAGAGGCGCAGCGGAAGAAGTGTAAATTTACCTCGCACGATTTATGAATTGTCGGGCCAGGACATGAAGCTGTCGCACGATATATGATCCATCGTGCCATGGTTTTGATAGCCACGACACATCATGTGTCGTGGCAGGCATTATTTTTTTTTTCTTCTTCTTCCATTTGTCCCACGATCAATCATATATCGTCCAAATAATTTTTGTATTCCACGATCAGTCATATATCGTCCAAGGGATTTTTAATGATGTGTCGCACGACACATCATTGATCGGCCAAAGATGATTTATTTCTCACGACACACAATGTGTCGTGAGAGTCTTCCACTCTGCCCCGACTCTTGATCAATCGTCTGAGCTAAAATTTTGTCGGAAGCTATCTTTGGCTTTGGTTTACACTTTTAGCTTCATTTTTACCTTTTTGCCTTACCCAATAAAGCAATGAAAAAGCCAAATTTAATCATTTAGCCTTTGCAATGGAGATGGTCTAACAAATTTGTGTTGACGAACATCATATATATTACCGGCCCACAGATGATTTCCAAACTTAGTATCAGTGCATTGATTTGTCTCACGTGCAGCCCAATACCGAACATGGGGATCAAAGGATTCTGCTGAGTTGAGTGAATCTAATGGACATGTGAATAAATGCCTTTAACTGGACAATGTCTGAATGCAAAAACAGACCATATGGAAACTGAACTCGGTGAAAGAGACAGTGTATGAAAACGTAATGGTAAATGGTGGCTGTATTGTGTATCCAAAATCAAAAGCCATTGGGAGATTCAAAACAAGTGTGGAGGCCACAAACAATAAAACCAAAAGATATATATGTATGCAGCAATGAGTTAAAAAAACAAAGGGATGATCACATGCCGAGACAAATTAAAAATCTAGCTCTGGCCCAGACATGTGCTTCTTCCAAGGCGTATGTCCCCATAGGCTTACACACACCCCACCAGCATGGATACCATTAAACCAGATCTAAGATCTACATACTGTACAAATCCTCACCATCATATTTTGTTTGTTTATATTCTGGTGGGGGCATATATCCAGATGGAATCACATAGAATCTTTTCTCTATAAATTAAATGTACGTGACAGGAGCAACTTCTTATGAACTATGGAAGTTGGCCCTACACACAGCATCCTTGAGGACTACATATGAAGTTCATGAGGCACTTATCAAACTATGTTCTAATACTGGACTAATCGCGGTCGAGGGGGCTTACATGCAAGTCTTTTTATACATTTGTCATTTTATACATTTGCGCATAAAACATAGAAAACATTACTGATAAAGCATCAACAGGTAGAAGATCCATCTCTCTTTGAAAAAGGGGGAACAAGAGAAAAAATAATGGGAACATTGAAATGAAATCTGAAACACAACACACTGGTTTATTTAGATATAGAAACAAAGGATGAATGTGATACGATGCACTTGCCCAAACTATATAAAGTACATTGAGATCTGCAAATAATAAATTAATATCCAACGCGAGAACAAAGCACATGTCTCGGATGCCATGAAAACAAGCTAATTTAAATATATGGAATGAAACTAAAGACGACAAGAGGAGTAATTGTTTCGAAGAGACGTGGTGAGATAAAACTCGTTCGGCCAATCTAAACCAAAGCCAATACGGATTCATCTCTAAACCCTCTTTAACCAAGTAGAGAGTTTCAACAACTTGATGCACAAAACCAAAACACACACATGTATTCCAATCTCAGCAGAGAAATGAGTTGTTGCATTATTAAGCACAAGGTATCTCTG
This sequence comes from Lonicera japonica, assembly GCA_021464415.1. Lineage (NCBI taxonomy): Eukaryota > Viridiplantae > Streptophyta > Magnoliopsida > Dipsacales > Caprifoliaceae > Lonicera > Lonicera japonica. The sequence goes on along the minus strand of CM038467.1, from coordinate 16,559,150 downwards.
CCACACCAATCTTAGGCTCTGAAGAAGAAGAAGAAGAAGAAGAAGAAGAAGAAGAAGAGATTGCTGGCAAGGGTATATTTTAAGTGAAAACTGGTACTAACTATTATATCTAGTCTTCTTGACTTTGGCCCGCAACCAACCATTTTGTTCACTTCTCTTTGATCCAACTTCTTAGTTGCTGGCCTCGGTGGTTTCTGTTTCATTTCAATTACAATGCTTCGAAGCGTTTTTCTTGATATATAAAACAGGTTGTGTCGTGAAGAGGTATTTCTTTTTCTTCCCAAAGCTAATGGAAAAGAAATTTTCAGAAGTTCCAATATAAAGACTGTGAAACAGAACTAGCTTAGGGAAATCGTATCTTCCCAATTGGAAAATAGGTTCTCCTGAAAGTTTTCCCAGAATAGTAAGAAATTTTGCTTCAAGTAAGAATTATTAATGGATGGATTCAATTTTCCAAGCATCTCTCACAAAGTCACAAGGGCCACAACCAAAGCATGAATTCTCCTATCTAATATTATTATTCTACACACTCCAAAAGGAACAATCTTTGACAGAATTTATAACAAATTGATTTTTAAATTCAATGCTAAGACTTCACCTGTGGTGAGTCTAATGACACAATGTTATCCAATTATCAGTAATTCCTTCTCGTCACTTGTGTTGAGAAGCCTTTCTTATTCAGCAAACTAGTAACTAGAGGAAGAGTGAGAAACTCAATCAGATATAGTAGTTATCTAAAAGCTAAACAAGGAGATTGAAAGGGACCTTACATGACTCACTTTCCCATTGCTATTTGCTATTAGATTCACTATCATACAGCTAATTCCATCATGTGCTGTGTCCACTCAATAGTTCATATAATATCCCTTACAAGACAATTACACAACTTCTACACCCCGCCGACTTACACTCACTCAATTTCAAATATTATGCCTTTTACAAAGTTCATGCATTGCTCAAGTCTTTCCAAGTAGAAGATTATTCAAAATGCGAAATTGCACGAGCTGATAATCTACATTATCAAAAGAACTTAAAAATGGGTTGAGACTTTTCATTATCAAAGTCATCAGTTGTTTTCCATACTCAACATCAACATCTAAACACAATAATTAAAAGCGAAAAAGAGTTCAATTTTCTAGTAAAGAACAAAAATTGAACTAAAAGGATGACAGTCACAATGATAACTTAAAAGCCTGATTAACCAAAAAAAGGGGGAATAAAAATAAGGAAACCCAAAAGATACCAAAAAAATACATCAGCCTAAGAGTAACCTGAATCTCCACCACCTCTACTCTCTCTCTTATTCAGAATTGGACTTAATTTCTGGTTTTCTGCAAAGAATCAGGTGCATCGGAGTGAAAATCCCAGACTCTCCCCCTCTAGCCAGATAATCAGCAGTCTTAAACAGCATATCATGAACATCAACAGTTCCTTTGGGCGCAATCCCCAGCGAGGAGAGCACAATAACTACAATGTGGTTCCTCCAGTAAGCCAATTTCCCCATCTTCAGCCTAGTCCACCAAGGTTTCGCCGGCGGCTTCGCCAAATCCGTCTCCTTCACAACTTCAAACCCGACTTTCTTCGCAATCTCAGAAATATCCGTATAATGTCTCAATCCAGGCAATGCATCCCCCCTCTCAATCCCTTGTATAACCTCCACATGTTCTGGATTATCGGCTCTATACAACTCCGTAGTCACCCATTCGTACGACACATACATCGATCCAGGCTTCAAAACCCTATATATTTCACTATAAACCTCTTCGAGATTCGGTGCGTGGCAAGTAGCCTCGATCGAGTACGCGCCGTCGAAGCTGCAATCAACGAACGGCATATTAAGGAAATTACCGCAAACCACTTCGCAGAGTTTATCTAGTCCGGCTTTTTTATTGTGCATACGAGCTCGCTTGACTTGATACTCGTTGATCGTTATACCGACAACGTTAGCGCCGGAATGAGCAGCGATGGCACGCATCGGGCCGCCAACGCCGCACCCGGCGTCGAGGATTTTGGCGTAGGGCTTGAGCCCTAGCAGATCTACGGCCATCTGTTCGTGCAAGCGCGTGGCGTCACGGTGGGATTTTCCCGGGAGGGAAGGGGAGAAGTGGAAGGACTGGCCCCACCCCCACTCGTAGATGTCGGTGACGAGATTGTAAAATGTGTCGACGAAATCGGGGACTTTGTCGGCGGTTTCGATTTCCTTGGGGCGGAGGAAGAATGACCAGTACTTTTTGTAGTGGTCCTGAACATGATCGCGGCGGATGGAACCGCCGGAGAGGTGGACGGCACGTTTGCCTTTCTGTTCGGCGGAGCCGAGGATGCAGACGAACCAGTAGAGACCGCCGGCGAGGAGAGAGACGGTACAGAACAAAGCGAGGGTTTCCATGGAGGAAGGAGAGAGTGGAGTGAGAGTGTGAAAGAGGGGGGGCGGGGGGGTTTGTTGAAAGCGGAGAGAGAAAGGAGTTAATTTAACGGTGGTTGAGATTTTTGCGAAAGCTTAGATCGCGCTGTTGATATGTTAAAGCTAAACGTTGGCTTAATTCATCACGCTAATTTGGACCGATTCAGACACGTGAGCGTTTGCGCACTAATATTCGAATTTAAGACTTAAAATTAGTTTGGAGCGAGATGTAATTATTAGATTAGTAGTTATTTTATTTATTTATTAAAGGATAATTATATTTTTAGAAGATTGGATTTCGATCCAAAAATTTTATACGACTGATCTGAATCTACTAATGTATTGTAGGATTTAGTTATATTCGATTTGATTTGATTTAATATTATATAATATATTTGATATATATATATATCAAGTTGAATAAAATTATTGTTAAAAGTTTGTAGCACTCATTTTGTTTGCAACCATCCACACTAATAACTATTTTTTATATATGTTTTTTGAAATTATTAATTCATTATCAAAAGGGGCTTTTTTTAAAAAAAAAATAAACTTCATACTCTCTTTTTAACGGATGAAATATTTTTGAATGATTAGTTTCAAGGATAAATTTTGCTTGAATGACAAAAATTAATTTTATTTATTAATTCTAAATTTTTAATTAAGTTCCAAAACTACCCTTAACAAAGATATACATGACAAATTAATTAAAAAGGCAAGAATCGCAATTTTTAAATGAAAATAAATTCAAAAAAAGACATTTCATCTAAAGATCCTCTTCGACTTTATTTTTATGCTTTGGACAAGCCCTTCTGGTTGATCTTCTTCGGTGTAAGTAATTAAAAATGTGTGTACTTCTATTGATTTTTTTTGAATCTGGAAAAGTATTCTATCAAGGAAATATTTAATGATGGAGCCAAAGGAAAGGTATCCCTCGTATTCAAGACGTGCCTATTTAAAGGTATAAACTTCAAATTTCAAAAAACAAAGTTATCCTAATCAAAAGTAAAATATCAAGTAATTAGATAAGCAATTTAAAACTTACCAAAAAAAACAAAAGAAGAAAGTACCATTTAATCCAAAAATTAAGAATTCAAAATCTAAAAAAATCTATCTTAACAAAACTACTTGACCCTTGAGGTCAAGGGTTCGACTCATGGGGTGGGAGGGGATGGTTTTTCTTTATTTGTAGGATTAAGGGAGAGACTTAGACCTTCCTTAATTTTAAAAAAAAAAAAAAAAAAAAAAAATTAAAATTTAAACATTATGCATTTAAACTTTTAAAACCGATAAAACTTACTAAGTCCATCCAAATCAAAAATTTCCTAAAGCCGGAATATTTACAAGTGCGGAATTAAATTTTCACCTGCGGTAAGCATATTTTGACAATAATAATAAATCTACGAACATAAATTTGAATGATTATAATATATTTAATAGCATAGAAATTTGAATGATTATAATATATCTGAATGAGATAATTTGTAATATATCTAAGGCCTCGTTTAGTTCACGGATTTGAAGACTCAGAAAATGAAAGTCCTTTGTTTGGTGAGTATAAATTTCGGAAACAATTTCCCGACAAAGAGGAAAGTAGAGGTAAAACCATTCCTCTCAAAACCCATGCGATTGATTTTCTCATGTGATTTTCAAGTATTTATTATAAAAAATTTGGACAATAATACCCTTACTTAAATACTTTTCATGTTTTACCAAACACAAGAAATGAATCTTGACAGAAAATTTAGTTTCCTACCTCTATGAAAATATCTTCATGAGAAAGACATTGGAATTGATTTCCCTTCAATGAATCAAACGAGGTCTAAAAGTATATAAATGTGAAGCTGCTTGGGAATGGTATAATTACAAACTTGCATACAAAAATATGAGAAATGATGGGTAGAAAGATCTTGAAATTGTGATGAAATTGGGTGATACAGATTGTTATACATTCACCGTATTTTGAAAAATGATAACCAAGAACGTTAAACTTTATGAATGATGGAATTGACGAATGGCTTCACGAGTGACACATACTAATCAAAGATGGGGATATATTTCAAAGAAAAACTATCAATAAAAGTAAGGGTAAAAAACACTAAACCCCCTCCAACTATCACTTTTTTGCACTAAACCTCCCCATCTTTTAAAAGTGACACTAAACCCCCCTAAACTATTAGATATTACCACTTAACCCTCAAAATTACATAAATGCCCTTATAAATAAATGTCTTTTTATAAATTAGGGGGTAAAGTGTTAAGTTGTGATAGTTTAGGGGGGATTAATGCCACAAAGTGATAGTTTGAGGTGGTTTAGTGTTTTTTACCCAACTTTGTACAAGGGCCTTTATGTAATTTTGGGGGTTAAGTGATAACATCTAATAGTTTAGGGGGGTTTAATGTCACTTTTAAAAAATGAAAAATTTAGTGCAAAAAAGTGATAGTTGGAAGGGGTTTAGTGTTTTTTACCATAAAAGTAATTGTTGTATTTTTCCTTGTATAAAAAACAACACGGTTGACTAACTCCAAAATGGTGGCTATGGTGGATAGCATCGAGAAAGAGAAAGAGAGAGAGGCAATTAATATTTATTTTTTGAGAAAGTTTGTATTTTAGCATCAAGAGAGAGTCTGTAATCACGACTTTGTGCTTGCTTCTAACTTTGTTGGGATTATCATAATAAATCTCTTCAACTATTATACCTCAAAATGATAACTACAAATGCAGGGATTTCGAACTAATTTGCTAGGGTTAAAATTGGTAATATACCTAACATAAATATAAAAAAAAAGGTGGATAATATTCATTAGTCATTTATTTAATGTCTTTTATACTTAAAAATGTTCTTTAAACTTGAAATTAAATATGTTCTTTAAACTAAGGACTCAAAAAGATTGTCCTTTATTAAAGCACTAGTTATATGCTGTACATAATTATTATTTTTTATTATCAAAATGAATATTTTATTTATTCTATTATATTGTTTGCTATTGAAAGTTATTAAATATTTATTTTTTTGTAGTTAAAAAATAAAAAAAAAATTCTTAAAATATTTGGATAGAATTATTGGATGGGATATCCATTACGTTCACAAAATCGGATATGAATTTGATTATTAATGATCGGATTGGATTGGATTTTTTTTCTTAAAGGATTGGATTTGATATAGAGTAATCCGGTCAGAATCCGATCCATTGATGGCTATAATTTTTACACCTAAACGTGATTGGTTCAACTCTCACTCTCACTTAGTATTTTTTTACTCAGTACCACTCAACCACACACTTTAGACCACTTCCAAAAGTGTTTGGTTCCACTATCACTTACTACTTTTTTATTCACTACCACCCACTCACTCACAGTGGTGAAGTCAAGAATTATATCAATGGGGGCAAAATTTGGTCGAAAATCAAAACACACTAAATCATATTTAAAGACATAAAATTTGAACGCAAACATAATAATATTAATAATAATAGTTCATACAATTCAAATAACAAATGCAAACAATTATGATAAATTACAATAACATTCTACTATTCTTCATATTTTGGAAGTATTGCAATATTTCTTCTTTGTCATTGTTATTGAAAATTTATTGTTAAATGTATGTCACCAAAATCACAAAATATTCAATAATTAATAAATAGTTCAATAAGTACACTTAATATTCAATAATTAATAAAGAAACACAACTATTATTATGTAATTAATAAAGAAACACAACTATTATTATGCAATTAATAAAGAAACACAATAATATTCAACAATTATAAATTCAATAATTAATGAATAGTTCAAGATATACATTAAATATTCAACAATTAATCAATAATATAACTAATATGATATTCAACAATTATAAATTCAAAACTAAATCACTAAATATTCAACAATTAATAAATAGTTCAAGATAATAAGGTATACACTTATTATTATGCAATTAATAAAGAAACACAACTAATATTATGCAAGTATTCAAGAAATAATATAATCCCTAATTTTTAAAAATAGATCTAAAAAATATATACCTATGAAATGAAGAAGTGGTGGCGGGCGAATGAGCTGTGGACCTATGGTGGCATGATGATGGCACGGTGGTGGTGGTGAAGAAATGGTGTATTGGTGTAGATAAATGGTGTAGAAATGGTGGAAATAAAAAGAAATGGTGAAGGCGTGAAGCATCACTTGGGCAGCAGAGAAGAGAAAGAGAAAAGGTCTGGACGGGTGAATGTGTGAGTAATTAAGTTTTTACTTTTTAGGTTTACTATTTACAAATGGTTCCTTAAGTTCTTGCATCTTACAATTATGCTCCCTCAAGTTTTTTTTATGCATTTAAGTCCCTAAATTATTATTTATTTTTTTAAAATGCCCCAAACCAAGGAGGGGCACCTGCTCACCCACAACCTTTGGACCAGTCACATATTCCTTTACTCAACCACCGTCCACCACATTTCCCCCCCTCTCCAGTGAGTTCCTCATCCTCCTTCTTTTTCAGTTATAACAATAATATCCACCAAAAACTTCCATTGATACAATATTAAAAGCCCTATGTTATAGAGAATAGTAGAGAATATAAAATTGAAACTTGACAAACAATAAAAAGCTAATGAAAAATATTTATGATTGTTTTTATTGTGTTATATACATGTTTATTTTCTTTTCTTAACATACACAACAAATATATAAAGAAAAACGCAAAAATAAACCTGAGTACATAAAGAAGTTTCTCTTGGTTACAGGAAATCGAATTTATAACATATATTCAGTTTCAAGATATTATGTCTGAATATTTGTACACACCTAGAGGAGAATGATCATTTAGTCCTTTAGAATCGAGTACGGTGCTTGTTACTCAGTCCTTAAGAACAATGTTTATCAACAATACCTTTATTAAGCCCCTGAGTACTGAGCTACACTCTACCCTCAAGAACTAAATAATATGAACCTAATTTGGTTTTTAAGGACCGAATGATCATTTTCCTCCAAGTGTGCACAAATGTTCACAATTGGTCTCGAAAGCTTAATATAAGCTACAAATTTGTTTTTTCATAACTAAGGGAACCTTTTTCATGAGACCAAATTCGTTTTTCTGTGTTGTGTATATATTTGTTGTGTATGTTAAGGCACAAATGAGATGGTGAATTTGAAATGCATTCAGTGTGGGTGGGTACATTTTTTGAAATGCATTAAATGAAATGGAGTTACACTGCTTAATCCCACCGGTAAATCCTACTTGTTTTGTGTAATAGCTAAAAATGGTGTAAAAAGGTATTAGGTGGAAATAGAAATTTAGTAAGCATTTTTAAATGGGAGTGGAACTAAGCACTTTCTTGGGTGAAAATTGAACCATTCTTATTAAATAGGCTTTCAATTTATTTGTCAAATATCAATCAATCAATACCACATATTAAGGGTGAAATTATTACCAAAGTATTTATTTATATTGTCAAAGCAATATACAATTTTAGAAATATATAGTACAACTTCTCAAATGAATACTATACAGTCTATACTATAGTAAATAAAATATTATTTCGACAATACAATATGACTACCATATATTAAGGCATATATCACAATTATAATTATAAAAAGAGTATTTGAATTACGAATTAATTAGTATTTGAAATATAAAAGGATTATAAGGTGTAATAATTTTCAATCTAATGGAAATTTTTGTTGGTAAGGCATCCCACCCCAATTCAAAAGATGTCTTAAGTTCGAGCATCATTCGGAGTTGAGAGATTTTGTTATTATTGTAGTAAAAAGAAGAGATTCAGACCATCCCTTTAAAAAAAATAAAAAAGTCAATATAACATTAAATTAGAGGCAACATACTTCAACCAAATTCATATTAAACTTTCAAAATAGGGCATCTAAACAAGTATTTTGTAATCTACGATAAAATTTACATCACACAACTCTTTTTCAAATACAATTGATTACATCAAAAAATTTATTAAGAAATAATAATAGTGGGCCATAACATTTCCCTATTAAAAATCTTTTAAGGTTGCGTTTGGCACACCAAATAAAAATGTAGGATGTGATAAGACAAAAGCGGGGACATGTTATAAGATAAAGGCCTTAATTAATCGACTAAGAATTATGTTGGATATGATAAGATATGATTTAGTCGGATAAGCATAATGCAGAATATGTTCATATAAGAATTAATTGAATAAAGATTTCACAATGTTTGCGTTTGGAACAATCGTAAATTAAAATTCCGAATATAATAAAATACAGTATAACATTATTTTAAACATACATGCAACTTTAATTTTTATCCGCAAAAACAATTTATTCTTCTTATGTCAATGTGATTTTAGTTATTTTACGTACAAATTATTTTTTAAATATAATTTTTATTTTGACTATAAAGATCAAATAAAGTTTCATAAGATAATCCAAATTTAAAAAGAAAAAAATATATAAATCATATCGAAAATGAATTTTACGAGTAACCATATTTTAGGTGGTTATTGATTTGATTCTCTAAAGGGCCAGAGAAAAAGATTACACCAAATATAAACGAATTAATGAATTAATATTTTTATTTTTATTTTCTTTTAGGAGCTTTTATTTTAAAGGACAAATGTCACACTCTCTTTTTATTAAAGGACAATAGTTTGAATTAATTAGTTTAGAGGACAACTTTTTAAATAAGTACAAAATATTAATAATTTTATTATTTCAATTAATTAAGTTGAATTCCAATACTACCCTTCTTAAAAGATTAATACAAGAAAAATAAATACACAATTATATTTAAAATTAAATCAATGAAAATAAATTCAAATAAATTCAAAACATATCACACAAAATTTAAACAAGAAGATAAATACAAGAATTCAAAATCAAATCAATGAAAATAAATTCAAACCAATTTAAACATATATCACAAGAAAATTAAACAAGAAGATAAAGTTGTAAATGTCTTTATGAGACTGAAGTTGCAAATACACCTGAACCACAATTCTCCGATAATAATAAGCAGACATATTAAGTTTCATTTTTTTAATTAATTTTCAGGCAGACATATTAAGTTATATTCTTCTAGTTAATTTTTTGGCAGATATATTAAGTTGCATTTTTTTCAATTTTTTGTCAGATATATTAAGTTATATTTTTTCAATTTTTTGCTAGACATATTAAGTTACAATTTTTTTCAATTTTCTAGTAGACATATTAAGGTATGTTTTCTTTTTTAATTTTTTTGGGAAATGACCTGCAATATAGAGAAATATATTGTTTAATATGTTGTAAGTCAACTATGGAATTACTTCTCTCACCCAAAATATGTCCACTAGAACAAGCAAGATAGTAAATGATAACTTAATATAATACTCTCTTTCCATAAAATAATAAAACAAAAGGCGTCTAAAAGACAAGTTACTCATGCAACACCAAACAAACTATTTAATTTGGATTTGTATATTTTCACATTTTCTCAATGATCGAATATTGATATATAATTGTTAAAAACTATTTGGGTTTGTATCTTTGCACCAAACAAAGTACAAAATTCTAATGCATACCTGTAACCATATGGAGCTTACACTGATGGCATGAAGGGCCTTTGAGATCGAAAACCAAACCTTCCTCAAAGTTGCTTCAGAATAGAAATATTAGTTCTTTTCTTTTAGCAGCTTCTTGCACAGTATTAGATTCCACCATCAAAATTTGAAAGAAACCTTTTGTAAATAAAATGGTCGATAGCAACAATTGCAAACAATAGAATCTGAACCAACTTCAAACATAGTTTTGGCTTTTTTGAATAATTCTTAAGTTTATCTTTTTGTTTGATTTCCTTATGATATGTGTTTGAATTGGTCTAAATTTATCTCATTGATTTAATTTCGAATTTAAATGTATATTTATTTTCTTATATTTATTTTTAAGAAGGGTAGTATTGGAATTTAACTTAATTAATTGAAATAATAAAATAATTAATACTTTGTCCTTAATTAGAAAGTTGTCCTTTAAACTAATGATTTTAAATGAATATCCTTTATTATAACCACCATTTATGTAATGTCCTTTATTATTATTTTCTATTTCTTTTATCTAACAAGTAATGTGATAAAATAATCTCACTTACAAGGTGATAAAGTGTTATTCGGTTCTTTGTAGGATAAAAGGGGAGATATGAAATAATTAACGATGTATGATATCCCATTTTTCGTTGCACCAACACTAGATATAATCCTTGTACCAAACACGAGATACGATAAATAAATTTTATGTTTTCTATGAGACTGCGTTACAAATACATCATAAAGAGATCTAATACTAATACTAATGAGGTTTCAAACTATTATATTCTTGTTGGGAGTTGAATCTACACCTCCGCCCTACCTCGTCTCTAACTTACATCTTCATTCTCCACTATCCTCTAACCTTCTTTGAAGACATGTTTTAACTCTTGCGGAGCACTTAAGCTCACCTCATCGATTACGAACATGTAATCACTCACTTTATCAGCTTAACAAATAAAACATTTATCATTGAGCTAGAAACTCATTTTTTATCGCACACAAAGATTAATCCTCCGTGACTATATATTAGCCATCAAAATTTATTTTTGGGATGCAAACAACCAAAGCAGCAAATTTCATATTATAGGGTCCACTACATCTTGAGTTTTTTTCATAGGGTGTTTTTTTTTTCTTATAAATTTTATCACTTATTCTTATTGAGTGCGTTATATTTTCATATCTCCATATCTCCATATCATTATATATGCATAAATATGTTCGTGTATGTATATAGTATATAATCTAGAGGGTTCACCAGTCACCACCAATACTTGGAATTAAATTCCCGCCAATCCACATCATCATCATGATCCCAATAGTGTTTCAACCTATAAATGGTTTGCGTAAAAAAAATAGTCATTACTTTATGTTTTGGAATAATTAAAAATACACTTGGTCCATTTTCACATTTATTTTCATTTTTGAAGTATTTTAAATAGACTTTTTAAATACACCCACGTTATTTTTCACATGTTTGGTGGATGCAAAATTTAAAGTCAACCAACTACTGCTCAGAAAAACATGGTTGACTTGGAGTTCCCTAAATCAAGTCCCTCCAATGGCACATTTCACAAAGGGGACAAGTTGAGATGTACAAAAACTAACTCACACTCCAAATATAGACTAAAAAAAAAGTGGCTGACAGGTACACATATCACATGGAACAATTACGGGTTATGTATCCATTTCAAATGGGAAGATTAATGGGTAATATTCACATTATTTTGGTAATTTTTTTCTATTTTAACCGTTTTAATTATAAGCGTTGCAATCTGTTAGAACTTGTGTGTATTTTCAAAAAATCACAAGTATATTTTATTGAAAGAATTGAAAAATAAAATATTTATTGCTAGTGTGAAAACTTAGAACCGATTTTTTTAACAACACAGTCAAATGATTCAGTGATGATTGGGATGACAAGGCGTGTAAAGTAGCACTTTTTGTAAGAATTAGACAAAGGAGAACGAGACAAGAATGTATAGAGGAGGTTCACTCTATACAAGTAAGAGTTAATCATCATCTTGTGAATAGAGTTTGTGGCTACCTTGTATTATGATAACAAATAAGTTCTGATTACAAATGAATTTTTCTCTCAGATTAATCTTTCCCCTCGTTACAATTGTCAGATGAGTTATATACTAATTAAGGTCTGAATGCCTTGGGCCTTCTACTACACACCTCAGACCTCCTCCTTTCTTTTCTCTCTAATTTTACTTTCTTGCCTTGTGACTCTCTAAAAACTTGGTTGTTGTGGAAAGTAAATGATTCCTTACATATGTATAAGAGAAGAAAACGTTCATCAGGTATGGGGCGGTTGGCTCTTAGCCACTCTCGCATTATTACAACATGCTTGATTCCTGACCTTACTTCTCATATTAATATGGGGCATTAAATGGAGTTGGTATGCATTTAATGAAGTTGAGGTAGGTTCCGTGCCTCCTACAAAGTTAATAACAGTCGCCCATGCCTCCTTCAACCACTTTGACAAAGTGGTTAGACAGGGTTTACGGGCTTACCCCAGCTCAGTGAAGGAGTTCAAATGGTCGAGCTCTGAAAGTCTGAGGACCCGAACATAGATCAAACTTTGTTCTAAGGTCCTCACAGGCACGACATACATGTGGCTCTGGGCTTCAGGCCTCTTTGCTATGCTATTTGACTTCGGCAGGGATTGCCACGTGTCCTCCTGTGATTGGTATGGAGGTAAAATAACTATATCGCCCCCATCATTTATTATTTTATTTATGTTCTCATTATGTGGCGTTTTTAAAATATTAAATCATTTTTTACTATCTCCAATTAAAACAATATTAATGTTTTGTAACTAATGCCCTAATGACTAATTTATTTTGGTATTTTATGGAGATTAATGATGTTTTTATTTTGAACCATTATGATTATTTTAATAAGAATATTTCTATATGTTGTGACATAGATAAAAAAAAAAGTGAACAAGACCTATTATTCTTTTACAAAATAATTATTACTTCATCTCAATACAAAGAAACTATTTTCTCTCAAAGACCCGATATACTTTCACTTCTTTCTTAGAAAATTGGTTTTGAAGATGAGACTAGTTGTCTCGATATTCCACTTTTCATTCTTAAAGAGAAGAAACAAATTTTGTAACCTTCAACTAGATAATACGAGGATCTTTCTTGTATGAATTTTTTCATGAAATAATGTTTCTTATCTACTTGTTTCATTACAAGAACCCAAAATTTGTATATGTGTTCTAAGCAAATGGTTGAACCTATATGTTTATTACCGGCCTATCTTCGGTGTAAAGATAGTCGAGGCATAATGTGAATTTTTGGACTATTTTATTTTGGGGGAGGCGCGACATGATGAACTATTTGCATAAAGAGGGCAGAGTCGCGAAACGCCTTAAAGAGAGCGACCTACTCAGCGGCTCAAGCCAAAAAATTCGTTAACTTGAGTTTGACATCCATTCATTTCATTCCTCATTTGCGGTGTATTTGTAATAAAATTATTTTGGATGGTAACTAAAGCATTACATGATTTTGTATTTTTTAAATTATTGTTTTGTAATTCAAATTATTATTATTTTAGATTAATGAAATAATCTTTTTGTAGTAATAATTTCATAATTTTCCCACCACAAACTGACATCAACTTGTATCTGTTTTGATGTGCAATGGTTAGGCGCTCGCCTGATATAGAACAGGTAAATGTTTTCCATTTCATGTGGTAGGGGTACCTCTTATTCGCCCCAAGCTATAAAATTCAGATATTATAACGAGTGTCATCAAACTTGCACAACAAATCTTCCAATTTACCATTTAACCATACCATATGCCTCGAAAGAAGATGATCTTTTGTGAAATGCTCTCTTTATAGCCTTGGACGTTGAAATTTTGAATGTTTGTATTCAAATAAATAGTGATTTCCTATCAAAATGATCAGTAAGATGAATAGATTGCTATGATAGGATTATATTAAGTGATGTGAGTAGTGAGTTTGTTAAATAGTTAATGTAAGAAACATATTTTTGCAAGTGCATTTGAGAATATCATTTTAAATTACGATTTAAACTTTTTTATTGTTGTATAGTCAGGACTGATAACTAATTTGTTGTTCACCGTTGATAACGTTAAAGTCACAACATCCTAAATCATTTAGATGTTAGTAAAAATTTTAAGTTAAATGTTCATATTTAAAATGATGAATTGACCAAAAAGCCCTAAAATCTGTTAAATGAAACAGTTGATTTGGGTGGAAGGGTGGTGTACAATTTGGATAGTTTAAGGGCTCAATTGATAAAATTTTAAGGGTAAATTTGAAGCTCGGGCTACAGTTTAAAGGTTGCTAGTGTTATTTACTACTTTACTCCAAAATTTTCTTTATAATAATGTTTGTTTTATAAAGTGAAATTTGACTAAAAACAGCTATGATCCCTAGTCACACTCGTACCGGTTTTTTAAATGTACTGGTTTTTTTAATTTGAGTAGAAAAGACTAAAATTTGATTAGTAGAAGTATCTCAAATTCTTGCTCAAACCTTTAAATTCGAGTTGATATGGGATTTCAATTTGGTCTAATTTTATATGAGATTTAAGTTCACTCAAACTTGATATTTGACTTTTAGTAAAGAGTTGGAGAACATTTGTCTAGTATATCTATTAAAATTTAAATTTGCTATGAGATTTAAAAAACCTAAACCTAGAATCTTTCCACACAAGTGAAAATTATTCATTTACCAAAAGTCAAATAAATTTCCTAGTATTAACAAAATTTGATTTACATTTTATGCTTGAGGCTGAGGGATTCAACAAAGCTTACAAAAGGGAAGAAGAAAAATGGAGGTCGAGACACACCCATAAAAGATGGAAGGGTTGAGCTTAATCCTCTATATTAATAGAGCAACCATTAGTCAATCAAAATAGTTACCAAGAGAACCATCATAACGTACTGTTGTCAATATGCTCCGATGGCAGCAGTTGACGTTGTTGTTCAAAACTTGTTGCTGTCTGCTTTGCAATGAAAACGCTTGCAAGATCAGGTCTTGCCTCTCTAGGCCTCTGCTCCAACACGCATTTGAAAATACACATCAACGCAATCATATCATCATTTATCGTTATTGTTAAAAACGGTCCCTAATTTCTGAATTAAGTTGTATTATATTTTTGAAATGCCTCTTTTAGGCCTACAATCTTATTTTTCATAAAAAATTGCTTGCAATAAAATTCAAATTGCGAATATTCAGTAGGTCATTTACTTATAGAGTAAATGCCACCAGTGATCACTGAACTATTGACAAATTCTACCTAGGATAATTGTACTTCAATTTGTTACACTCGACTTATTAAACTTTTAAAAATTACTGCCAGTGGCCACTCTGTTAAATAATTAAATTCCACTGTTAGTTTTTGGGTAGGAACCATATGACTGACGTGTGATATGTTAGGGACATTTAAGTCGATTTCTCCTTTTTTTCCCTACAGAAACAATGACTCAACTTCTTTTTATCTCCTATTCATGATTAACAATTAAATCTCTTAAATTAACCCAAAACTTAAATATTTTTCTCCTCTTTTCCCTACAGACCATGTGAGGAGTGTTTAACATACCCACGTATTCAGATACACAAATGTATATGTTTTGTTCAAAGCCCTACTAAATATATGTGTACGTACGTATATATAAGTATGTATACATTAAACAAGGCTTTAATTGCAAAACATAGATATAAATAAAGAAAAAGAAGAAGAAGAAATCGCAACCCTAAATCTGAATCTCGGACGATGGTGGTGGTAATTATTGAGAAGACGAAATTAGGGGAATTAATATGACACTATCATCTCCATCACGCCGGCCGCCACACCACCGTACACACCTCCACTACTCCTCCGCATCACTTCCAACGCTATGTTCACCCTCGAGCCCTCCACTTCCATTAACTTCGTGTCACCGCCAATCCTTTATTCACTGTTAGGCTCCTCCACTTCCACCGGTGCTACACCACCGTAGGTCACCCACACCTCTTTAGTCCTTTCTTGATTCTCACTTTGGGATCTTCATTCTCACTCTAAGATAGGGTATGATGGTCAAAGATGCTAAGAGAGAGATAAGGGGTGTGGTAGCCGAAGATGAGAGAAAGTGTGTGTAGTGGTTGGAGATAAGATGAGAGAGAGGGTGTGATGGCTGAAGATACTAAGAGAAAGAGAGTGTGGGTGGCTGGAGATGAGAGGAGAGAGTGTGTGTGGTGGTCGGAGATGAGTGGAGAGAAAGAGTGTGGTAGACGGGCAGCTGACAGTGATAAAGCCAGGAATTAGACAAATGCAGGGCGAAATTTGGTTGAAAATCAAAACACGCTAAATCATATTTAAAGACATAAAATTTGAACACAAACATAATAGTATTAATAATAATAGTTCATACAACTTAAATAGCAAATGCAAACAATTACGATAAATTACAATAACATTATACTGTTTTTCATATTTTGAAAATATTGCAATATTTCCTCCTTGTCAATGTTATTGAAAATTTCTTGTTCAATGTATGTCACAAAACAATCATTCATAAATTCATTTCCCATTCGATTGTGTAGCGCACCCTTTATGATATTCATTGCAAAGAAAGCTCGTTCAATACTTACAATTGCAATAGGTAAGAGTATGGCCAACTTGATAAGCAAATAGACCAATGGATAAGTAATATGCTTGTCGGTTTCAACCATTTTTTAACCAAGCTCACCAATCCCCTTCAAACCAAAAAACTCATCATTATACCTTACATCTTCTATATAATTTTTAAAGTTGTTCCCCAAATTCTATGATATATGCTGAAAAAAAATCAGAGGGATAAAACTTTGCGAGCCGAAGTAATTTTCTCAAATCAAACGCGGAGAATAACTTTGATGGATTAAGGCATGCTATACACAAAAGCATCTCCGTATTGATCTCATCAAAACGGTTATTCAATTCCTGGAGTTGCAAATATATCACTACGTAAAATAATTCAACATGATAGTAATGGAGATTTTTTTTTGCTTCAACATTTCGACATGCTCATTCAACTTATCCTTTTTTTTCCAATTTCGAAATCTTTGACAAACAAATGTCTTACCCCTTCCCTTGTTCTAATGGTTTAATTTAAATAAATAACAACACAAACAATAAGCATTATCATCTGTTATTCTATACTCCAACCACCTCCCATATTCATCAAACTATCTAGGATTAAATCGACGTTTGCAATTACCAATTACTGTTTGAGGAGAGGTGTGATTTTTGGGTTAAAAATATCCCTTTTGAATGTACACTTTTTGAACCTTCTCTATTTATGAATGGTGAAAATCATAGATATTCATCCTTAAAGCAGAATCAGATTGTAACTCATCTAAATTTACATCTTCATTAGACCACCCCGTATTGAATAAGGATTGAGCTTCGGGTTTAGAAAATCTAGCTTGTACATTGCTAGGCCCCGTATTTGAAAATGATTGAACTTCGAGTAGAGAATAAGTAGGTTCACCAACCCTCTTCCTCTTTTTCAAGAATTTTTCCACTAATACTGTTTTCAATAGGATAAAATAAATTATTAAATAACTATAAGTATATATCTAATATTCAATAATTAGGAATTTAGACCTAAATTATAGAGTATTTACTAATTAATAAATAGTTCAATAAATACACTTAATATTATGTAATTAATAAAGAAACACAACTATTATTATGCAATTAATCAATAATATAACAAACATAATATTCAACAATTAGAAAATCAAACCTAAATCACTAAATATTGAATAATTAATAAATAGTTCAAGATATACACATAATATTTTACAATTAATAAAGAAAAAAAAACTAATATTATGCAAGTATTTAAGAAATAAAATAATCCATAATTTTTAAAAGTAAATATGAAAAATATACCTATGAAATGTATAAGTTGTGGCGTGCGAATGGGTTGTGGTGGCATGGTGGCGGTGGGCCATTGGTTAATGTGTAGACAAAGAGAGCTTAAAGAGGTGAGTGAAGAAATTGTGAAGCACAGGCAGCAAAAAGAAGGAATAAGAGAAATAAGAAATTTCGTCTCTAGCAGCTGGGTTTAATTAGTTAGGTTTGATGTTTACAAACTATCCCCCTAAGTTTCTACCCCTTACAGTTAGACCCCCTCAAGTTTATTTTTATGCACATAAGTCTCTAATTTTTTTTTTCCCAAAAATTGCCCCAAACCAAGGTAGGGCACCTGCCCCCACACAGCTTCGCCCCTGCCAATCGGAGATAAAAGGAGATATAGAAGGTATGGTGTCGGAGAGGAAAGTAGAGAGAGGGTGTGTGTGTGTGTGAGAGAGAGAGAGAGAGACAGTTTGATATGTTTGAAATAAGAAGAAAAAGACTTAAACGCCTTGATATATAACATGTCAATTATATGATATGGTTCTGTCAAAAATTAACAAGAATATTTGACGGAGTGATCACTGATAGCAATTTTAAAAAGTTTAAGTTGAGTGTAACAATATTTTTTAAATGTTTAATGTGTCGAGTGTAACAAATTGAAGTATGGCGATCACCGATAATATTTGTCAATAGTTCAATAATTCATCATTGAGAGTGCCATCATTTGTTCAAGTTAACATTGTCATATAATGTCAAAAAAAATTAAAAATTCTTATCATTCTTGATTTTATCAAAGAATTATAATAAACGTTACCATTGGAATCAGCATTAAAGGAATCCTCACAGCATGGATCATCGACGATGGCATCACAAGAACCCGGCTAAATCTTCTTTGTTTTTTGGTCCGCAGGAGCGTGGTGCCTGAGGGGATATAATATCACGGGTTCGAACATTGACCGAAGCTAGGGTTCGAACCCTCGCCAAATCTTGGCTCTTTAGTACACACATCCATGTTTTCTTTTTCCAACCTTTTGAGTCTTTTTTTTTTTTTTTTTAAAATTAAGGGAGGTCTAAGTCTCTCCCTTAATTCTACAAATAAAGAAAAACCCTCCCCTCCCACCCCATGAGTCGAACCCTTGACCTCAAGGCAAGGGTGGAGGTTGCCTACCACTGGGCCAACCCCTCTCCTCAACCTTTTGAGTCTTAATATCCCGTGTTTTAGTTTCTCATCTAGATTCAATTCATATTTTTCAGCCAAGAACTTGAGACCAAAAGGCAGCAAGCACCATACTTATTTTCAGCAACTACCGATCTTTAATGAAAGCATACATTGTTAGCATTGGTAGGCAGAATAGCACTGTCAATGACTTGTGGTGTCCACAACTTTATGTCTTGCTCAATTCCACAGCTTGCAAGTGCAGTAGTACGAGGATGACACTCTATACAGTTCACCACATGCTTATCCGCTTTCATTACACGAACAAGTTCCCCACCCTTCTTCCAAATGAACATGCACCCACAATCCGAACCGCTCACAACATACTCACATTTAGGCCCAAAGAAGCTCACACCCTTCACCGTCTCAAGGTTCCTATGCCCCTTGTAAACTTGCGGACCCATTTTAACATCAGGAGCTTCATTTATGTCATATTCTAAGCCCAATGGAGAGGTCAACATTGGATTGGATCCTAAGCCCATATCCCTTGAGAAAAGATATATGAATTCGTCGTTGTAAGAAGCAAGAAGCTCGCTTCGATCTGAGTATGCCAATCCTGTTACTCCCACTAGCTCATCACCAATTAGATGTTGGGGGCAAAAACAGTCAGTTGGTGCACCAAAGTCAGACGAGCTGTCCCACTTATATTTGCGGATATCATAGACTCTAACATATTCATCGGACCCTGCAACTGCAATCAGATTAGGGTTCCTTGTGTCTATTGCAATTGCATTCAGATTAATATGTGGCTTGGAAATTCTGTTTCGGATGGACTGGCAAGCGAAGAGTTCTGTAGCAGCTTCAGTTCTAAGATCAATCTGGAAAAAAAAGTTATAGGGTCACTCCATCTGACTATCAATTTTACATTTTCGGCAACAGAGATAAAAATAAATAAGAAAAGTAAATCAGATATATAGATGAATACTTGTGTTAAACACAAGCAAATAGATTTACAAAGAAAAGAGGAGGAAAAATCAGAAAGTTCAAATGAAATTTTGCAAAAAGAAATGTGACTCACATGTTGAACCAATCCATCTTCACCGCAAGTATAAAATGAATGGGAGCTTCCGGGTTCAGTGGCCAACTTATGAGCTCTTCCTTGATGCTTTGCTAGCAATTTAGTCTCCACCTTCCCGTCTTCTAGAATCTGAGTGTATCTCACCTATAATCCAGCAAAATATTCACATGACAAACAAACCATTACTATCACTACAGTCAATCAAACACATTATATAACAGATTGTATGATGTATAAAAACATATTTCTGTAGACAATCATCAATATCATCTGCATTCATAAATCAGCACTCAAAACAAAATAAGTACCTGCCCATCAGCAGCACAGGTAACAATGTTTTGATCCTTTGTGTAAGGCATAATTTTTGCCTGAAGAATGTTGCTGCAATGGCCCGATTCGAATGAGAGCTTAATATCCCCAGTTTCCCATTCCCAGAGTATGACCTTCCTGTCATCGGAGCCCGACACAAGAATGTCACCATCTGAATTGAAGCTAACAGTGTTCACGCAACCTTTGTGTTTTTCAAGCTTCCTAAAGAGATCAAGCCGAACCACAAGATCCTGAAACCGGAACATATCATTTAAACCATTGTCAAAAATGGAAATATATGCGACTGACCAGTAATGAGAATTTAAACAATTACTCCATCTGTCTCAGATTCAGAGCCACTCAAGAGAGACTAATTTCGAAACAATCAATGGTTAAGAGCAGAACTTATTTACTATAGCAACACTTGTTGCATTGTTTATATCCAAAAAAAGAAACGTACTCCGTATCAACATTAGCTTTTTCAAAAGAGACGTACAATTTATAAAAGCACATGGTACATTACATTCCCACGCAGGCAGGACTTATTTTGAATCACAACAGAATAAATTGGCATAATTTAACTAGTGGTCATCTCGAAAACTAATAATCACTTCCAACATAGAAAATTACAAAACACCAATAAAAATATATCAACGGATTCAAAAGATTAGAATAACTGAAAATAGGAATGACAATTAGCCTAATGATTAAACAAGCAAGAGAGGAATTAGATTAATTAGAGGCTATGTGAAGAAAGGACCTGGGAAGCGACTAGACGGTGAGCAAAGCTTGTGGTGGATAGTTGGCCGACCTCTCGTTGGCAAATGTTGACAATGGCCGCGTCTAGGACTAGGCTTGTTCTCCCCTTCTTTCTCATTCTTCTTTTGCCAATAATTCCTTAATATGCAATCAAAGAAACACTGTTTTCAATTGTTCTCTTTCAATCTAAGCACAATGAAATAATAATCAAACACTTATATATAGAGAGAGATATATAGGGGAAGGGTTTTGAGGCCTCGAAGCTCACGCCATACGACGTGTATGATGAGACTACATATGAGAGAATATAATAACAAGAGTAAAAAAAAAAAAGTAAGGAGTTTTGGTTCCATGTGTCTGTCTGAAACACTAGCAGATGTAGAGATAAAAGCCTCCATATGTGTGAAAGTTACAGATTTTTGGTGGCAACTGTTTGTTTGCTAATGAGTAGTTACTTACTATAGATTTCTCTTGAGCTGAAAACCCCATTAGAATTAATATCCCAGCGTCATTCAAACCAATAAACGGACGGACAGCCGGAGCTCAAACAAATAATTAAATAAGGGTAATTTTAAACGCACCCACAAAATTATTCTTTTCACCTTCTTGCAACTCACCCCATTAATTTCTTTCAATTCACCCAATTTTACTTTCAAAACCGAAACAAGTCCTTATAACTCATCTCCTTTTTTTCCTTGAAACATCTCCTAATCTATCTCATTAGCAAACTGCCACCGTTCCTCTCTCACCAAGTTTTCTTAGCTCCCATGGTTATTTCTAGTGGAAGGAATTCCTTACCATGTACCATGAAACCCATCATCTTTATCTCTATCAAAAAGAATTTATTATAATTTCTAAATGGAAGCACAATAATAGAAAAAATGACACGTACTATTTATGGAGAATCATGTGTTTATGATCATGGATTTAAAAAACCATAATCCATCTTGTATTCATTTTGTTTTGGTAAATAAAACAAAGTATTTAAATCAAGAGTTTTAAGAAACATAGATGATCTTTATTCTTAGTAACAAAGAAGAATCTTTAGGGCGTAGAAACAAAGAAATTAAACTCATGACTTTAACTATTGAGGCTTAGAATTTCATTTCTCGTTACTCTTTGATTTAGAATTTCATTCCCTAGTGCTCTCCAATTTCTAAGCCCTAAAATAAAGTGATTCCTGCCTCATATTCCAACCAGATCAGCCCTCTATCTAGAGAGATCCTCGACCATCTGAAGATTTATTAGCAAACTCCAGCAAATGATGCGACAAAACGCGTGAATTGAATAGTCGGATTGGATTGCAATCACTATGAAGAGAATAACATAGTTAATAGACTGTTTGGTTAGCTTTTCACTATTTTCTTAAAATAAAAGTGGTGTGAGAAGAAAAATTTTTGTGTTATTTGTAACTTCACTTAAATCTAAAACTTAATTTTTAAAGTTGTTTGTTAAAAAAAATAAAAAAATTATGTGCCAACTTAATTTTTTTCCACTTAAAACTAATTTTTTTTTTATCTAAAGTTTCAAGCGGTAAATTCTCCACTTAAAATTGAAAACTTAATTTTAAAGAGTGTAAAATACTTATTTTACATTTTAAAATCATGTTATTCAAATAAACTAGTAAGGGTAAAATTGTTATATTAAAAAAAATTCAGTTTTCGGACGTGTTATATTCAAATAAATATTTTTTCAGATACAGTTTTCAGAACTAAACAAACAGGTTTTTCAGTTTTAATTTTTTTTTATCAAACGCCACCTTAGTGGGCGTAAATAAAATCACCCTTAAATAAATAATCCGGTCATCTGAATATGAAAATAGTCATTAAAGCGCTATTACTTTTCTTTTCTTTTTTTAAATTAAGGGAGGTCTAAGTCTCTCCCTTAATCCTACAAACAAAGAAAAAAAACCCACCCACAGCCGCAATCAAGATTTTGCGTCTTAATGCATGCTTAAATGGTTCGAATTTTTTTTAAGCTTCATAAGGTAGAGAACAATCTTTTTAAAGAAGGAATTATTTTTCCGTTACGTTAAGGGAGAGAAAGGCAATAGTGGGAGCTTTCCAAAACTAACGAAATAAATTTTTCCAAAAGAAATTTGTCTAAAAAAATAATATTTTATTCAAAGAAAGCCGAAGCTCGGGCCTATCCAAGTTCTCACCCAATAGTATAAAAGTTTAATGCCCAAAGGGTTCAAGCCCTTAACCAAATTTTCTCTTATAAAAACTCATGAAAAGTTTTTCTTCTCTTATATGTAAGATTTAGGAATATACAAAAATGCTTGCTTAGGGTTTTTTTTCCCCCATTTTTTTCAAATACATAAAAGCTCCAACACAACCAATTAAGGCAGTATTAAACCCGATTTCAACAGTTTCTCCAAATTCCGAGGAGAGGAAAGAAATGGTCAACTAGAAGCGTAAGGAATTACATGAACCAAATGGAATGAGTTTAATTTTAGCGATAGCGAAGAACATCCCGAGCATTTGAGTAAATGGATGCTTATATATTATATGTCAACTCATTTTTATACGAGACTTGTTCCGGAGACACGCTGCAAACTCTTATGTAAAATTGAAATAAGCAATTAGTAACAAACCCATGTTAAATGTGATTTTATATAAATTCTCTAATTTTTTGCTTAATTTTTTTATTCACACTTTATTTGTGACAGTAAATCTTGTTTTATATATATTTATGAATAAATTTCAAATATATAAATTTTATATAAAAAGTAATTACACTTTAAAGTTTTATAAAAAAATTATGATAAAGAAAGTTGATATGGAAATGTAATTGGACAACATTTAGAGATGCTATAAGAGCATCTCCAACAATACTCTCTATTTTAGAGAACATAATCTCTAAAATAGAGAGTAATTTTTGAAATAGAGAGCTCAACTTAATGACTAACTCCAACAACACTCTCTACTTGCAATAGTTTACCAATTTTTTATCTTTTTATCTTTTTTAATAAAATTATTTAGATAAGAAAAATTAAATGAGAAAAAATAGGAATCACAAATATATTATTAATTTATTAAATAGAGAGCAAAAGAGACTAGCTAAATTTGGAGAGCCAAATGAAGCCTTTTATTTTTGTTAGCTATTATGGCTAATCTCTTGGAGCATTAATTTAACCATTTCACTCTTTATAATAAAGGGTATGAGGGCAATAAAGACTTTATTGGAGATGCTCTAAGGATGGAAAAAAATGTTAGGAAATAAGATAAGTCTAGTTGGGGAGGCGCCAACTCAAATTTGTGAGATATTTCATGTTCGAGTCTCACTAATTGAGGCGTGTTTTTTTTTATTTGTAGGTAAAGGGAGAGAGATTTAGATCTCATTTAAAAAAAATGTCGTAAATAAATTAGGGTTAAATTTAAAATAAGGTTATAATTTATTAGCTTAGGAGGCATCAACCCTTAGTCAAATTTAATTTTTGCTCATAGCTTATAATTTAAAAAAAAAGATAGAAAAAAATAGAAGGAAAGTGAACTCTTTATTTTTGTCTTTATCACGTGGTGTCCAGATCAACTTTCACACATCTCTACTAATTCCCTCTTACGGAACAATTGCTAGACGCTAGCTACCAAAATGTTTTTATAGCCATTGAAATTTGACATAGAATTGACTTATATCTCATTTTAAAAAAAAATGACGTAAATAAATTAGGGTAAAATCTAAAATAAGGTTAAAATTTATTAGCCTAGGAGGCATCAACCCTTAGTCAAATTTAATTTTTGCTCAAAGGTTGTACTTTAAAAAGAAAAAAGATAGAAAAAAAAAGAGGAGGAAAGTGAACTCTTTATTTTTTGTCTTTGTCACGTGGTGTCCTAATCAACTTTCGCGCATCTCCACTAATTTCCTCTTGCGGAATAATGGCTAGACGCTAACTACCGAAATGTTTTTATAGCCATTGAAATTTGACATGGAATTTCCAATCGGACTAAGAACTAAACTTGATGCCATACCACTGACCACTCTTAAGAGTTTAAAAAAGAAAAGAAAAATGAGTAAGTTAGATGAAGATATCAAAATAGTGGTGCTAATGATACACATCACTTTATTTGGTTTTACTCCATCACACTCATTTTGTACATATGTACCGAGCCAAAGTTAAGTACTAAAAAAAATACAATGACTCATCATGCATGCCGCAAAAATGTAATTACTCATTCGTTTCATGTACACTAAATAAATAAATGAAATAGAATCAAATAAAATGTTGTATGTGGTTAGTGTCTCCCTATCATGAACAATAGAGACCAATGTTGAAATCTTTCTTTTAAAATATATATTTTCAAAAAGGAAATCTATTTTTTTTTATTTTTTTTTATAAAAAAAAAAATAATACCTCGTTCACAACACAAACAACTGCAGTCTCCTGCCTAAAACCACCGGTAATTTAATCCTCCTTGGTTACCCTGTTGGCTTCGCTTCTTTCCACTTTCCTTGTTTGTTTCTGGACCTTCTGGTGGATAAGATAATCTCCGATGGTCGTTTTTATTTGTAAAAAGAAGGATAATTAAATAAAAGTCCTTATTGGAAAAAGATTTTCGTACTAAAATTAAGGAATAATTTTTTTGTAAACGAATGGCCTATTTTTTATTTTATTGATAATATAACGTGTCTTTTTTTTCATTACAAAATGATATCTCAATCCTTAAAATAAACTAAAAATATATCAATATGCATTAAAATATAAACTGCAATATAAATTTGGCAGTCTATATTTCACTGCAATATGCACTTTGTAGTCCATATTTTACTGCAATATGAACTTTGCAATTCATATTTCTGGTGCAAAGTTTATATTGCAGTCCATTTTACTGTAATGTGAACTTTGCAGTTCATATTTCTAGTGCAAAGTTCATAATGCAGTCCATATTTCACTACAATATAAACTTTGCAATCCATATTTTTTGTGTCAATTTCATAAGGAGGTGGTAATTTAGGTAATATATAACGTATTTTTATTAATTAAATGATATTTAAATTTATTTAAATACCTTGATTTAAAATATAAAACAAAATATGCCTCTTACACTAATTACCAATTAAAAATAGGCCATTTATTTTAAAAAATATTATTTATTAAATTTTTGATAAAAATTAATATATAATAAGACTTTTTACTTAATTTCTAAATAAAAAAATAGAAAAATATTTTTTAATAGGATTTTTTATAGCGAAGTGAAAGTTAAATCACGTGACATTTTTTTATTCAATTTCATATATAAGTCGCCCAGACGCCCACTCAATTTCATATCTACTCTACGTACGTGCATAGGACAGACAGGAAGAAAATAGTCTCCCTACTTCTCATTTGGGTTCTGGTACTCTCTCTCTCTCTCTCTCTCTCTCTTTCTCTCTCTCTCTCTTTATTTTCCTTCCCTTTCCCTTTTCCCACGCATCTGCTATATTATTTTTTTTGTTTATGTTGTTATATCTTCTTCTTCTTCTTCTTCTTCTTCTTCTTCTTCTTCTACATGTTTGGTATCTCAGTGGATTTGGATAATGTTTGTGAGAAATTTTTCCTTATTTGTGGCTGAAGAGCTTGTTTTCATCTGCAATAATTTTCTTGCTTAATTTTGTATATATGGATGGTTCGGTTCAGTTTTTCAATTTTTCCTGTTTCAACTATCACAGATTGCTGTTTCCTGCTCAAAGAAACAAAGGGTTTGGTTGCTTATTGTGTTATATGTTAAATCATTCAGTTTCGTTTTGAGTTAAGAAATCACCATCATAGTCCCAATTTGCTTGCTAAGAATGATTACAGAACAATGCTTGCATATGTTTCTCTTATTCTAAAATTTCGTATCCTGTATGTGTCTTCCTGGATTAATAATTGAAATTCATCTATTATGCTGATATATTTCATAAACAAGAAGTTTCTTCCGTTTTCTTATCATGAGAAGGGACTAACCATGTGAATATGTATACCAGAATAAAACAGCTACAATTTTCTCCCATCTCCTTGGCAAATGGCAATGATTGGCTGTCTTCAACTCTCATCGCTACCACCACGGAACCACCACCGGAGCCAACTCCGCCACGTCCAACCACCGCCTCCGCATATGTTACAACCATCATGCGCTCTAAGCAAACAAGCCCGCCAATTTTTAACCTCCCTCACCACCACCTCCACCGATCCCTCAACCATCAATCGCTCAATTCGAAAGTTTGTAGCATCCTCCTCAAGATCTGTAGCTCTTGATGCCCTTTCCAATCTCCTCTCTCCCAATTCCTCCTACGTACACCTCTCACCTCTTGCCCTTCCAGTATGTCGTAATCTCTCTCCTTACTGACTCAATTCACTTGTATATATATGTGTAGCACTCATGAACTTATGCTAAGCTCTCTTTTGTAATGCAATATATATCTGTATATATACTTGCAGTTGTATTTGATGATTAGTGAAGCGTCTTGGTTTAGTTGGAACTCTAAACTGGTGGCAGATATCATTGCTCTACTATATAACCAAGAAAGATATGATGAAGCAGAGACCTTGATTTCTGATACCATCTTGAGGTTAGAGTCTCGAGAGCGAGAACTCTGTACTTTCTATTGCAATCTGATTAGCTTCCATTCTAAGCACAAATCGAAGCAGGGGGTTTTCAATTCTTATGCTCATTTGAAGGAACTTTTCTATCGTTCATCATCGGTTTACTTAAGAAAACGAGCCTATGAATCAATGATTAGTGGTCTGTGTGATATTGATTTGCCTCATGAAGCTGAGAAACTCTTGAATGAGATGAAAGATTTAGGACTCAAACAATCTACATTTGAGTTTAGATCATTAGTATATTCGTATGGAAGATTAGGACTGTTTGAAGATATGAAGAGAAATGTAGTTCTGATGGAGAGTGAAGGGTTTGAATTAGACACGATCTGTTCAAATATGGTGCTCTCGGCTTTGGGAGCTCACAGTGAACTCTTGGAAATGGCTTCATGGCTTCAAAGAATGAAAGATTTGAGCATCCCGTTTTCAATCCGGACCTATAACTCAGTCTTGAACTCGTGCCCGACAATTATATCAATGCTGCAAGACAAAAAAACAGTTCCCCTTTCAATTGAAGAGTTGATGAAGAACTTGAGTAACAATGAGGCTTTCTTGGTTCAAAAGTTGATTGATTCGTCGGTCTTGGTGGAGGCAATGGAGTGGACCCCATTGGTGTTGAAGTTGGATTTGCATGGGATGCATCTCGGTTGTGTGTACTTGATAATGTTGCAGTGGTTTGATGAGATGCGTTCAAGGTTTCTTGCCGGAGCTCATGTCGTTCCGGCAGAGGTAACGGTGGTATGTGGGTCGGGGAAGCACAGCCATGTGAGAGGGGAGTCGCCCGTGAAAGGGTTGGTTAAGGAGATGATAGTGAGGATGAAGAGTCCTTTAAGGATTGATAGGAAGAATATTGGATGTTTAGTTGCCAAAGGCAAAGTTTTGAAGGACTGGCTATGTTGATGCTGCCCATGTTATCAAGATAACGTTTTTTTTTTTTTCTGCTATTTCCAAGTCAGAGAATGGGTTGGGTTGAAAGTTCTTGTTCAATTTTATCAGTTGGGTCAAGAAAGGGTACTTGGCTTTCTGTGAGGCCAAATTTGCTGCAGGCAAATGGAAAATTTGTGTTGCAAGCAGTGTAATTTTGCAAAGGATAGAGATTGAAGCTTAACAGTTGGAACATTTAGCTAATCAAGGGAAGGCATGGAGATAAATTTTGAGGATTGCTATTATGGCCAAGACTGTTGAATAGGTTCTCTGGTGGTTTTTCTTTTTCCTTTTTCCATAATACTCTGCTAGTGAATGAATCGAGCGAAACTTTTGACGGATGTAATCATGTAAATGAACTACAGAGATGGGGTAACTCTTGACTATTGATCATCCCTTGAAAGAGATTTAACTGTTCTTGGCGCGTTTGAAACCTGCCTACTTCTTTCTTGTGGACATTAACTTCTTCCGGATTCTCAACATAAGAAAAGATCTTTGGCACAATAGTACCAGCGTTCACCTTCTACTTTGAGACATTTTTGGTCGACTGCTTTCCCCCTTCAGTCAAATAATTATTAGAAAGAGAAGACACCACAAAATTCCCCTGATAAGGAATACAACATAAACTGGGGTATAAATGTAAGACTGTATATCTGCATCAGAATGTACAATAATGCAGCATATAATCCCCTTCTCCAATGTAATAATTTTGGTTTTGCATGAAAAACAAAAATAATGATATTTATTGAATAAAATCAACTATGCAGATTTGCATTCGGAAATAAACTATCAGAAGCTTCGCACATGACTTGTGCAATCACATGAATATGGGTGAAGTTTGCTTCCAAACGCAAATGTTAAGTGGGTTAATGTGTAACAATTTCAAAACAAAGTTTATAACAACATTGTAAGTCAGTAAATCAAAAATCTTCAAAAATTTGACATTTTTTTAAGGGTGATTTTAAATGCACCCACTAGATTAGGCTTCTCACCCCACATAAAATTTTTACATTAAATAATTTTTACCTAAAATAACTTAATTGAGATCTGTAAATTCACCCCACCAAAAATCCCACACTATTGCCACTATTACTCGAGCGTAATAAAACCCCTTCTTCTCTTATTTTTTCACCCCCTTCTTCTCTTATTCTTTTCTCCATCTGCAGCGAAACTAATCGGTAGATTCTTTCATCTCATCTGTAGCGAAACTAATTGGAAGAAGATTGAAGAATATGATTTTGTCTCTCACTTCAAAAGTATGTAAATTTTCTTCATTAATTTTATTTGTTTTGATAAAGTGCATTTAAAATCATCCTTACTCGATTCTATGTCTTGGGGAACATTTGCGATTTAGCACTTTGGATTCTGTGTTCTTGTAGTAAGAATGAAATTTTTGATTGGCCAGTTTTTTCGGCTATGTTGAGCGCTATTTCGCCTGAATTATTGATGGATTTGTTTTACAGGTAATGAAGATCGCCAGTTAAAATAATATTTTTCAAAAAATTTAGTTTTCAATATTTACTTGCTTAGAATTAATTTTCATGTAAATTCCGCTCATAATCTAATGAATTCTATGCAATTGAATTTTTGTGAAAAGTAACGGC
Source organism: Lonicera japonica (assembly GCA_021464415.1). Lineage (NCBI taxonomy): Eukaryota > Viridiplantae > Streptophyta > Magnoliopsida > Dipsacales > Caprifoliaceae > Lonicera > Lonicera japonica. The sequence goes on along the minus strand of CM038467.1, from coordinate 16,528,945 downwards.
AAATTATTCGTCACTAAATGTTCATTTTTGTAGAGGTATTACTTTTAATAAACTCACCCCACTTACGGGGTGAGTTGAAAGATTTTTTCAAAAATTAATGGGGTGAGAAGAAAGTTCTCTCAAAGTGGGGTGAGAAGCCTAATCTGGTGGGTGCATTTAAAATCACCCTTTTTTAAGTGACGGAAATCTAAATTTTATTAAAACAAAACAAAACCAACAATTAGTACACCCCTCTTCTTCTCCTTACATTCTCCATGCCACTTCTGTCTAAACACAATACCTCTTAACATCCTTGGCAAATTACAAGAATCAAATAAAATAGATCTACCCACCTTACAACCCATACTCGATAAAAAATCAGTTGCCATATTAGATTCTCTATACACATGAATAACAGAAAAATTACAACGGTTTAACAAATCAAAAGGTTCTCTAATCTCATAAACCACGCATCACGGAGAAGAGATCTTACGCTACACTATTCCAACCAAAAATAGAGAATCAACTTCAATATCAACATACTTTTAGCCTTGCTGAACACATCGTCTAACACTTTGAAGTAAAGCTCTTGTCTCAACAACCAAGTTAGAAGTGTGACCATAAAACTTAGCTTGAGCCCAAATAAGCATCCCAGAATCAGACCTTAATAAGCTTCCACCACCACTTCTGCTCGGATTCCCCTTTGAACAGCCATCTAAATTGAGTTTGACCCTACCCAAGCTTGGCTTAATCCACTTAGTAATGATAATCTTTTTAACAATGCACTGCTTAGGCTTAATCTGAAAATTAAAAAGCCACCTCAAATCCTTCACACTCATTTTCCTTGTAATATGATGCCCATTTAATATAGCACAAATGGCTGACTCAATATTTGAGATCAAGTGATTAGCCAAAGAAATCTGATGCTCAAATCTACCCATATTTCTGTGTAACCATAACTCCCATAAAATGCAATTAGGAACCAACGAAAGAATAGCTTTATGACAAAGGGAATGAATTCTAGAAAGCCACCACTCACTAAGTTTCATTTGCAATAGTCTAGCATTACTACAAATATTCAACTTTTGTTCAAAGTGCACCCACACCTTTTGGGCAATGGGACTATTGACGAACACATGGTTAATAATTTTGAACCAAAGAGCAAAACAACAAGAACATTTAGAGGCAAGATGAATACCTCTGTTTTGAATACAATTATCAATGGGTAATATGCCTCTATAAGCTCTCCAAGAAATAAAGGACCATTTAAGAGGAACATGTTGATGCCACATCAACTTACTAATCTCAGAAGTGCAACAAGACTGTCTAGCTTTTTGCAAAGCAATTTTAATAGAAAAAATTGCATTAGAACAATCAGTCCACACACATTTGTCCTCAATATCACACAGCAAGTTTCTCATCTTTTTAACTTCCAGTACCACACTATGATCAAAGTGACTATCAACCAAGGTTTCCCATTCAAAGTTAGAGGGCAAAGCTTCTTTGACTGTAAGATCTTGAATATTAGGAAGGACTTGGATACCTTCACCAAATTTGAATTTTTTAAACCAACGATCTCATTAAAAGTTAATGCTACCCTTACCAATTAACCAAAGTATGGCAGATTCAGCCACATCCTTAATAGAGAGTAATATGTGCCAAGTAGACGAGCCGCCAATACCCTTATCACATTTCACATGTTGCTTTTTGGAACAATACTTAAACTACATTTACCGGGACCATAACGAATCTTCAGTACAGAATTTCCACCATAGCTTCATACTAAACGCAACATTGATATCCTGCATACTCCTGACCCCAATACCCCCTTCACGAGTAGGAAAACAACAAAGAGCCCAACAAATCCAATGGTATTTGAACCTGTAATCCCCTTTTCCCCAAAGAAAACTACTACAAATTCTATCAAGTCTATTCAAAATCGTTTTCGGATAATCCAATGCCGCTAAGTTATAAATGGGAATGGACTGCAAAACATGTTAAATCAATATAATCTTCGAGCCCTGAGAAATAAGTTTAGCTTGCCATCTCGCTAGCTTTTCCTCTAATTTGGCTAAAATCTCACCAAAATACTGAATCATTTTCCTTCCCTTAAAAAGCATACACCCTAGATATTTAATAGGAAGACTTTTTTGCATAAATCCGATTACATTAGCAATAATCCGTCTTCTATGCTCATCAACCTTATCTCCGACAACAAAGCAACTTTTACTTTTATTAATCAGCTGCCCAGACTATCTTTCATAATCCCTAATGAAAGCCATCAAATATTGAAGGGGTCTCCTCAAGCCATTACTAAATATAACCATATCATCCGCAAAAGCAAGATAAAATATATGAGGACACCTGTTGGTATGTGGTAATCAAATATGTTTGAAACGTTGAAAGTGTTGAAGATGTTCATGTGAGCGGGTAGATCGACTTTGTAAGCATTATAAATAAATCATGCCCCATATGTAATAGAATACAATCTTTTATCAAAATATTAAATATTTTGAGAATTTTCTCTCTTTTCGTGTGGATTCAAGAAGTTAAGTAAAAGACGATGATCTTTTCCCTTTAAACCCGCTTTTGTCCTGCATCAAGTAGTATCAGAGGAGGATTTGCCTTCGACAATGTTATCTTGTGCTACTGTTAGCAACCCTCCTATTGATGATGATCGTATGAGCCATCTTTACGTTCATCACAGATCACTTGTCGAGGATTTGCCTCGTTACTCTTTTGGGTATGATCAATGTGAGCAAACATCTATACTAGCAAAAACGCATTGGAAACTTTTTAATAGCCGATTTAACAGACGCGAGTTTGTCGATTGGTTATTAAAAATCGAAGAGTATTTTTATTATTTCAAGGTTTCAAAAGAAGAATGAGCTAAGTATATTTATAATATGTTCACAAATGAGGTTCGGCTATGGTGGGACGACTTTCAACGTGATTAACGCGGGTTTGGTTTTCCTCCTATCAACACGTATGGATTAATGGTATGTTTATTGATTAAAGAATATTATAACAATGATTTTGAAGAAATCATGTCTTGCGTGAATCAACTTTTTTATTGGATTTATAATGACTATGAGGATGTTCAAATTCAACAACAAAATTCTTTTATGAAAGATATGCCAAAGAAGAAAGTCGAGACCCCTGTAATCGAAATTATGAAAATGTTAGTTTCACCTGCTATAAAGGTTCATGTGCCGTGCGTGAATGTAGACGATATTCTTAAATTCATCAAGGGTTTAAAGTCTTTATTCAAGTTTGACGTTGACGAAGAAAATTTAAGTTTGGTCGATTTCCGGTACTGTGAAGAGAAGATTTGTATTAATCCAACATGGCAATCACGGAATTATTGTGAATTAGATGTTGGTGCGCAAAATTTTCTTAGAATAGAAAATTATTTCTATATAATAAATGCTCCTTTGAAGTTATTCTTCAACAATTTTAGAGAAAGTTTTTTGGAAATTTTTAAACGCGATGTTATTCAATTTGGTTTAATTATGAAACTTTTCAAGTATCTTATTGGTTAGTATGGAAGACATCAATTTTCATCCTTAAACTCGAGGACAAGTTTCTTTGAAAAGCGGGTGAATGATGAGGCAGCGTGAAGACAATTTTAATTTATTATTTATGTAATTTTAATTTTATTATTTTGGGGCAATATTTTCTTATTTTAGTTATTAGGGTTTTGTAAGTCTAGAGTACTAGTTTTAGTATGTTTTGTTTTAGGTAATTCAAATTTTTTTATAGTTAAAGGATTTGATTTGGAGTAGTTGTGAGGATCAAGCGCTTACCGTTGTGCCAAAAGCCATAGCTGTTAGCAAATGCGCAACTTTATTTTCTTATACGCAAAGCCCATTAGAGCGCCATAGCATTCGATAACCTGCACACCGGATATACCCTCTGGATTCACCACAGAGAGGAGCGCAATTGTGGATTTACCTCCAACAATTCCCCCCCCCCCCCCCACAATGGCACGCCCCAGGGATCGAACCCGTGACCTCCTCGGATACCAATTGTGAGGATCAAGCGTTTACCGTTGTGCCAAAAACTATAACTGTTAGCGAAGGCACAACTTTATTTCTTTATACGCAAGGCCCATTAGAGCGCCATGGCATTCGATAACCTGCACACCGAATATACCCTCCGGATTCACCACGGAGAGGAACGCAATTGTGAATTTACCTCCAACAATTGTTGGTCGGAAAACAACCCTAGAGGGGGTGAATAGGGTTTTAAAAACTTAATGCGGAATTAAAATATTTTTTTAAAATATTTAAGTAAAGTAACTTAGCTAAGCAACAATATCAAGAAAATAATCAATTTTAAGTAATCAATCACAAGACAAGTAAATAAGCAATCTCAAAATACAAATAATAATATAGCAATAAAAAGAGAGCTTGAGTTTAGAAAGATTAAACCAGATTGAAGCTCAAGATTTTTTGTCATCACGGTTCGGTCTCCTAAACCATACGTTTGCGCTCGGTTAGTTCTACGAGAATTTCTACTATTCAATCTTCTTCGGGTGAAGATCAAACCTTAATACAAATGTTGCTATGCACACAACACTCACAATGTAGCTATACCCACTACACTTCTCACAAGATATGCTCTCTTGCTGTACAAAGAGACAACTCTCTTTTGAAATGAATAATGAATTATTTGTGGTGATACACACCAATACAATAACTCTCAAGTGTATTTGAAGATTACAAATGAAGCTCACACTAGAATTATCAAGATTAATCATTGATCAAAATGTGTTCTTGAATCTTTGTATTTTTGAATACATGAATAATAGAGTATTAGAATGATTCAATGTATATTAAAACATGTTTAGGACCTCATATATATAGCTTGCAGAACTATATTGCCGTTGGGGATGATTAAGAAAGGTTTTAGGTCAAAGGTATATATTTTCAAACTTTTCAACAGCTAGTTTTAACAAAAAAAATCAAATTTGTTTTGATAATTTCTCCGAATTTGACCGTTGAATCATGCTCAAATTTTGGTCAAAAGTGCTATGAGATGTTGTCTGGCTACTGTAAAAATTTTTGAAAATGATCGGAGTCCGGAAAAGCCTCCATCATACCGTTAAATCAAAACTGTGCGAAAATTGAGTGAATTTTAAATGTAAAAAATATTTTTGCAATTTAACAATTTAGTTCCAAATACAATTCTAATGATTTGTGAACCTCAAAGATATGTTTCTAAGATACCTATTTTTATTAGAGCTTAAAATATGATCATTTAAAATTAATATGAATTTATTTTGAAACTCGGTATTTGTAAAATGATGTTTTTCAAATAAATTCAATTTCAAGCTTGTTTGAATCAATCTTTAAAAGATGCATAAATACGTTTGAGCTATAAGGATTTGATCAATCACTTAATTACTGAATTAACGAGTCTTCGAATGCTTTGATTTATTTCTTCGAATTGATCTTCACTTGAAACTTTTTCTTAGAAGCTTTTCATATAGTCTTTTGATCCTTTGTACTTCATGATTTGCATTGATATATTTGATCTTCCTTGTCTTGTCCAATGATCGAATAGTGAAAGAGTGATCCTTGTCTTATCCAATAATCGAATAGTGAAACAGTGATCCTTGTCATGTTTTTCTTGAATTTTCCAAGTAAATGAACTATATACTTATATCAAGAAACATGTTAAATTACACATGATTGATTTATTGTTATTATCAAAATAAGATTAAGACCTTAGGTCAACACTAGCCTCAAAGCAATCCTAGTTATTTTAGGTTTAGGATTGGAGTAGTATAAATAAATCATGCCCCACATGTAATAGAATATAACATTTTATCAATATATTAAATATTTCGAGAATTTTCTCTCTTTTCGTGTGGATTCAAGAAGTTAAGTAAAAGACAGTGATCTTTTCCCTTTAAACCCGTTTCCGTCCTACATCAATAACCTTATTGTCAATTACCAAATATTTAATACCCCTGCTCAAAACTTCAGCGCCAATGATAAACAAGCAACGGGAGAGAGGATCTTCTTGTCTCACCCTTCTAGAATAAGAGAAGAACCTTCTTGACTTCCATTAATCACCAACAAGTACCAACAATTAGAAAGAATTCTCCAAACAATATCAATCAATCTTTTAGAAAAGCCAAACTACCTTAGAGTCTTCAAAATGAATAACCAGGACATCCTGTCATACGCTTTGGCCATATCCAACTTTAGAACAACATTACTTCCACGAACTTTGGAGTCTAGTTTATGACTAAGCTCTTAAGCAAGAAGGGTATTATATGTAATGTTCCTGCCTTTAACAAATCCGCTTTGCTCACTAGAAATAATACTTGGCAAAACATTAGCCATTATGTCTACCACAATCTTAAGTATAATTTTAGCGTTAAAATTACAAAGAGAAATAGGCCTCATATCACCAAAAGATTTAGGATTAGAAACTTTAAGTAAAATAACAATAAGAGTACTAGTCCAAGTTCGAGGGAGAGAAGTACCTCCAAAGAAGGCAAGAACAACTTTGTACATATCATCTTTAATGATAGTCCAACATTTAGTATAAGAACATACCACTGAAACCATATGGTCTTACAGCATCTTCAGGGTTCATAGTAGTTATAACTCCTTTAATTTCTTTAAGAAAAAAAGGAATCAATTGTGGAATTAATTGAAAATTATGATTAGTTTGAGTAGAAGGAAACTGATTTTGAAAAAATTGAACTCCTGCTTCGACAATATCTTTGTGCTCGGTAAGCCAATCACCTCTATCATTCTGAATGCAAAAAAAAATCTTTTTCTTCTTTTCACAGCAACAAACGCATTAATTTTTTATTTTTTTTCTCCCTTTCATTAAGCCACTTAACCTTGGCTCTTTGCTTCCAAAAGGCTTTTTCACAAGCCAAAATTTCAGTGCAATGTTCTTTCACTCTATTAAGATTAATAAGAGCTTCACTAAAACGATTTGTTTCCACTTTACATTCAGCATCAGCAAGCAGTTACTCTGCCTCTTTTATCTTTTGAAAAATATTACCAAAATGACTTTTATTCCACAGAATCAAACAATTCTCTAACCTTTTTTAACTTTGCTATAAACACAACCAACGAACAGCCTTGAATATCAACTTCCCAACTTCCTTTCACCACATTAAGAAAATCATGGTGCCTTAACCACATAGCTTGAAACTTAAAACACTTACCAGACCTTCTCCTGATGCTTTGAAAAATCCCCAAAATAAGGGCGTTATCTGAAAATTCCCAACTGAGATGATGAACCTTGCTATCTAGAAACAAACTTTGCCACTTTAGACTGCTTAAATATCTATCAAGAGTTTGCCACATCTTTTGCCCTAATTTTTGCCAAGTAAAAGTACTTCCCACTAGGAAATTACACAAAACCGCTACTAAATATAAAATCATTCACATCATTAAAATCAATAGGATTCCACCCACAACCCCCCCCCCCCACCCCCCCCCCCCCCAAAAAAAAAAAAAACCCTTTCTTTAGATTTTCTAACAATATTAAAATCTCCTCCTACTAGCCAAGCCTCATCTTGAAGATTTAAACCATTTAAATTTTGCCCTTAATTCCGTCCAAGTTAACACCCAAATTGGACGGAGTGGCTAATTTGAAACTCGGTAAATAATTCAAATATTTACATGCGACAAATTTTTGTTTGAGGGCAAAGTAAAACAATGTCAATAGTTTAAGGGTCATTTGCGTAGTTTACTCTTCAAGTATTGTTCTTTTCAAAGTCAGCCAGATTTAGCTCAAACATAAGACAAGCACGAGCCAGATTATATCTTTGGCATTAAGCCGAGCACTTGAATAGTTACATGGCAACACTTCTACAAAACGTCACTATACAATAGTAAATCACCTTACATGTACATTGATGTTCCCATGAAATGAGTGGACAAGCTGACAAAAAAGAGGAAGAGGAATAAGGAGGGATGGTAGAACAAAAACACAAGGCAATCTTTTCTGATTGCCTGATGTTATTGTTGAGATATTCAATCTAATATACATTTTCCCTTCTCTTTCCTCCATCGCTCATGCTTCATTTGCATGAAGGCTACAGTTACTGTTTCATGCCTGGTTCGATAGCAAGTAAAAGGGGCAGCATCTTCTCTTGACCAAAAAAATTCTTTAGCTTACCACTTCTTTATCTGGTGGTTCAGAGCATGGATCAGCCCTAGTCCGGCCGATCTTCAGTTGAAGCACCACCTCATTCTATGGGACATATACGTGGATTCCACATGTATATATATAGACATATAAACCTGCAATAGTACAATAAATGATCCATCAAACCCAACACTTTCCACCCAAACCACAAAGACAAAAATTTGAGTGCCCATGTGCTATATTAGCCTTCAACCCTCTAAATAGAACAAACTTGTAATGCATGACATCCATTTACATTGTCGATAAGGTTTGGCATCTTGGTTCAAGTGACTTCCAAACCAGGGTGTAGCCAATTTGAAGCACTGGAGGTTTATTGCGTGAAAGGTTTATGACATGTCTCCTCGCAGCCTGGAGGACCCTTGCAAGGTCCACCTCCATAGTGTGCCCTGGTGCATGATAGTTGGAGGGAGGTGTATATGCAACCTTCGGGATCAGGTGCTCTAAAAGCAGATATAAAGGACTGCAGGCTAGGCACTGCCTAGTCTCCTTGCCTAGCAAGGAGGCTAACTGAGCAGGGTTTTTTTTTTCTATTATTATCACAGGGAAGGTCCCAATCCCTTCTTTCACCCCCACTTTCAAGAACTTTTGTATGTGTTTGATTGTTTGAAATATGGGTATAATTGGTGAGAGAATACTTTATAGCATCTCCCGTGGTCAAATATATTTAAGATTGCTAAAAGCATAACCAAATTCGAGGTTTTCAATATCAAACCAAACAACTTCCTTAGAGGACCAAAATAACGGACCCCTACTATTTTCACAACAAAAGACAAAAATAATAGAATCTTTAAATTCAATCACTCCACTTTTTTTATCCAATCTTTTTGGGGAAAAAGTTCATATTGAAATTCTTTTTGGCCAATCACGTATTCAGAGAAAATGACCATTGTGAAGCTTAAGATTTTCAACTTTTAACAACCGATTATTGAATAATCAAAAGTTGATGGCAATATATACTTCAAACTAGAAAAAAGATGACTGTGCCTACACACTAGGGCACCTCCAGCCCGCCTAGTGCTTTTTCAGAACATTGACTGGCCTAGATGCCCCGACTAATAAAAAATAATCATGGAATGACTTATCTTTTGTGCTTTAGTCATTGTAACATCCCTTTTTGTGCAAGTAAGAATGTCCCTTTCTCTGCAAGTAAGGATTATCTACTTTGCATCTTCAGTTATTAATTAAACAACGTAGCCTAAAGTATGTGCATTGGAACAAAAGTAGCTTCCATTTTGAGAATTCGGCCTCAACACATGTAAGCTTGCAGGTAAAATATCAGAAGGATGTACATAAAAAGGGGAAAAATTAAGATATTTTCACATGGTAAACCATTAAGGATCTTCTAATATATATTTTACTTCCCTTGTGATTTTGTCTACAAGTCCAAGAACCAGGGATAGCATTCATTTATTTGGACTAGTGATTTATCAGCATAAAAGGTATGGCATTAGTGCATTTCTTCTGATGCTTTAATAATGAAAGATCAGTATTCTTCCAAAACATACTATGATGCATAACACCTTTTTAAGTGACAAGGGAAAGATGTTTAACCTCACTGTGTGCAGGCATGTCTTGAAAGTGGCGGAGCAGGCATGCAAGTGACTGGCATTGCAGATGAACTGTTGTCCTTTAACTGGTACAAGGCCTTTTGAGGGAAAATCCTCGAAACAATAAGTCTAAAATTCCCCTTCATCACCTTCGCAGTACTTACTGCACAAATCTTCAGCCGCATACGATTGCATAGACTGCATACACATACCATACTGCAAATAATAGTAAGAAACAATTTTTCAAAATTAGCTCGTCCAAGAACTAGTTTGTTAAGCATGATATTCATTACAGTTCCTTCTCCTAACAGCTTAAGCTTTTGGGAGAGATGATTCCTAACATGGTATCAGAGGTCGGTTTTCTGGGAGGTCCAAGGTTCAAGCCTTGGCACCTCCATCCCCCATCCGTTAATCCGAAATCTGTATGTTCTGTGTAATCCTATTCCCGTCTGCTCTCCACGTGCGAGTACGGGGTCGCACGTGAAGGAGGGGCTTCTGGAAGAGATGGTTCCTAACACAGTTCAATTGCATTAGCTACTACGCACTATGTCATCAGCAAAACACTAAAAAATCGAATGGGAAAAGGGGAGACGGGATGACAAAGCATACCTAGCCCTGATAATAAAGTATATCTACTCCGGCTCCCCTTAAAACCAAGGCATCCACCATATATACATCTTCCCAAGGTTTTTGTGTGAAACTGCTTCAGCAATTAGGCGACGAGCCTGCCCTTCTACAGCAAGAGGCAAAGATGGTGCTGCTCCAACCCCAACAACAACTCCTTGGAGACGCGCTTCAATGTTACTGATGGCTCTCTGCAATTTTTAGAAGTAGCACTCTTCAATGAATATTTTCTTTAAGATTCACCCACAGTATAAAAGACGAGTTCCAGCTTTGAATCTATAGAGTAGAGGTACATGTTATGCCTAAATTCACTTGCCAAAACCATTGTTAAATTATCTGCCATTAGTATGCCTTGTAAATCCAAAGTAATATCAATAGTAATGAATTCATATAAGAAAAAGGTAGAGCAATGCCTCTAGATATAGTAAGCTGCATATACTATCAACAATTTTTAGTCAAACGTGAAGCTGACTTAGTAAGCAGTGAAAAGGAAGACCGATGAAGATTCAAACCTGAGCATGGGGGTTTTGAACTTCTACCCCACTGGACTTGTGAGACTTAGTCCATTCCACTAGAGGATCATGGATGAAAGTTTCAAGAACACTCATTAGAGTCTCTCTGTGTGCCCTCAGAACTGAAAGTGTGATCTCACAGACCCTCAAAAAGATGCCCTCATATCCAGTAATGCCGAGGCCATCAATCATGTTCTGCAGAATCAGTATTATTAAGATTTTAGAAATCAAAAGAGCTGAAATTGTTAGGACATAGAGTAATCTAAAGAACAAATTCATAATCAATGTGCTAAAAAACCTTGAACACCACTGAGGGAAGAGGATTGCATTTTCGGAGGGGGAAATAGAAGAAAATTCGAAATATTTACTGCTCAAACTGATAAATAGTAGAAGTTATTTGCATAATGTCCACAAAGATCAAGATTGTGGATTACACTTGAGAAACAAAATCCAATAGCATATGTTTCATAGAATAGATGCATACTCCGGGACTTTCAGAAGTTCACAACATATGGTAATAACTTGCAATTCTCACACACACACATTTATATATCCATGTGCTTTTCTCACCTGCGTCAGCCTGAAAGGCACCAGCTCAGGTTTATCCAACTGTAAGCCTTTGTCAAATAAGCAACTGAAATCAACATGAACACAGTCACCTGTAGTAGAATCAAAAAGAATATTTTCACCATGCCGATCTCCAAGGCCCACTATATGCCCAACCATAGACCAAACTGCAGTTGTGTGCGCATAAGCAACTCGAGCCCTAAACCACGCAGCTGGTTCGGAAAATGTGGTTAAAAACCATTTGTGGAAAGCTGGAGGGAACATTGGAAGGATCTTGTTCTTCAGCATTTCATCTTCTGGCATTTTACCTTGGCATTGATCATAAATACGCTTAATCTGAGGATTAGTTTTCTGTCTATCAAATTTTCCACAGCTTATATAAGTGTCTTGGAGTATGTGACGGAGCCCACGAGTGTGGGGAACCCACTCTACCATACCACAGTCTTCTGTTAAAGGAATCACTGCGAATGTGCGAATATAAAGCTTTCTCTTGCGACTTTCAGGGCATTTGCATAATAAACGATTTATCATTGCATTGAACTCCATCATGCGTGCATCCTTCCTAAGATCATCCTTGGGTTTGCAGAGGAATGGACGTTCAATGCCATCACTGCCCAAAAGGACAACCTGTAAACACCCAAAACAACATAAAATTTTATGAAGTTAACAGAGAGGATGACCCACCAAATGAACACAATTTTATTCTCCGTGTTTCCAATTTATAAACATATCGGGAGTGTTACAATTATCTGATCAGATCGAGCAGAGCTAATAAATAGGTATTTACTATGTTTGATTTGCTCCAAATATAGGTGTGAATACTTTCTAATTCATGATTGAAGAAAGCACTCTGAGACAATCTGATTGGGAACTACTTATATATATGACAAGCTTACTTTCTTTGGTCGCTGAAGTGAGGAAAGAATCTCAGCCTCATCGGCTATTCCTGATATTTTAGGAAGATCTGTGTCTGAGAAAATATCAGATGTAAGCGAGTCAGTCAGATTCATGTCGTAAGTCGGAAGATTAACAGTAAGGGATCCTTGAACGGGCATTATAATATCAACAGGCATCATTCTCTTCAGGGAACTGAATTCGGTTGAAATATTTATTGTCCTTGACTTTGATTGTCCCGCATGGAAACACAACCTGATTAGATGATCAATCAGGGTAGCAAACTGAACGAACAAAGAGCTTTGACTTCCTGAAGCTCTTCTTGCAACTTGTATAATATCTGCAGCAGCCTCCCTTCGTGAAGGAACGGTGGATTTTGAAACAGCTGCCATAATCCAAAGAGCTTGCTGTGGGTACTGTCTGAGAACAGAGATGATAATACTTTTGACCAATTTGACAATCTCTTCATTCTGGTGACAGATTCTAGAAACCAGTTGAGGTAAAACGGTTAACCACTGATATGTTGGCAAATCCTTCAAACAACCTCGCATGATGCTTATTACCTGAAAGAGAAAAAGGCGTAAATAAATGGAAAAAAAAAATGAACAAGACTTGCAAAAGTTTGTGCAGAGGAGAGAGAAAGGGGGTGAGGGAGGAATCCCAAGAGCAAAATTACCACCTTTACATGGATATTTTTCAGATCTTTATGTGATGAGCCACTTCGTAGATAAAAGCTTCCAAAGTCAAACCACAGGGTCAACAACCTCGGAAGCGCTTGAAAGAGATTCCTCTGACCTCTGTGAAGTCCCTTTGCATAAAACAATAGTACTTCAGGAAGGTAACACCACCAGTGTTTTTCATTTGAACTTGTCGAAGAAACGATGGCAGAATTAGAGGATATCATCCGGGGACCTAACTCAAAATTATCTTCTTGACGTTTCCTGGAATCAACAAGCACCTCATCCAAATACTTGGCCATATAAAAGAACCCTTTCTCCCACCTGGGCTGCAGTTCTTTCACCCTAGAATAAAGACTTACCACATCTTCCTTTTGCTTCTGTCCAGTGTAATGGATCCACCTTGAATATAGGAGTAGGGTCTTTGCAATATCTCGATTCTCATTCAAGGCTTGGGTATCACAAAGTAAAGGGGGTGGGTTCAGAGGAACCAATGAAAGGCTGGTGATTGATGATATTGCAGTAGAGCCTACAACCTCCACGGGCATATTCAGGAGTGATTGTTGCAACTCCGCAATGGCACCATCGGATCGCCTAGTGCTCCACAAAAGCTTTGCCTTCTCTATATGAACATTAGATGCACCTGAGGCCTTGGCTTCTAGAATTGCTCGATTTGCTACCTCGTAGTGACCAGCAGAACGACAGAGCTTTGCATATTGTAGCCAGCAGCTTCCAACGTGAGCACCAAGACCACTGGCACCAAAAACCAGTCGTCGAAAAGCCAATAGTGGCTCCCTCGCCCAGAGAGATGGTTGGGTAAATCTAAGCCGACTATCCCATTTTTCGATTACTTTCAAGAATGCAGGTTCATCAGGAAGAAAAGATTTCTCCAAGAAAGATTCACCACCAAGGAGAGTGTGAAAGTCCTCAATTTCCCGCAGCAAGTGAAGCTTTACAATAATAGGGTAAGCCCGTGTATAGGAATCCATGCCAGCAGCAGCTAAAGGAGCAATCAGAGCTTGTTTTGACAATGCAATTTTCTCGGCAACAGCAAATTGGTCTTTCCTCATCATTGCCTCAAGAATCTTTGCAACATCCATGTCAAAGGAAGCATTACTCTCTGAGCTGCTACAAAGCAAACCTTCTTCATCAGCCGTATTCAGGTATTCATCCATCAAATCCCACCTCCCAAGCCTCCATGCTGCTTGAACACCTTGCATGCACCAAGTTTTCTTGTACTGAGAGATCCTAGATATTAAACCATCTACATGAGTAACTACGGCCTGCAAATGGCACATATTTAGCAAACAGTTGAGGACATCCGAGTGCCTTTGAACCGAAGTGGGCTCCATCTGCAGAGCCTGTTCACAAGAAGTCAAAACTTCAGCCCAGTTCCCTGCTTTTTTATTTATTAATAGTTGGTCTTGTAAGCTGTTTGATTTACGTAAACTTGCCAACCCAGACAAGCCGTCGGGCTCATCTAGGCCGCTATATATTTCCATTAAGAACGAGATATCTTCATCCTCAAAAATGCCACTACTCTCAGCCGCTGGATTGAAAGAACCTGATTTTTCCCTCACATGAGACTCAAAGTACAACAACGACCTTGCATAGGCCTGACACCTAAAAGAGGCCTTAGATAGGGTCACCTTCGGGATTGCAGCTAAAAGCCCTGAAACATACTTACACTGCATAAGTAATTGATCAGAAGCTAGTGACGAAGAACTTGTACTCTGGTCCTTCAACTTTGAAGCTTGTTGTTTAGGGTTTGATGTTTGAAGAGACTGGGAAAGAGCAATTTCTTGTTCAACATCGTCCACCCATTGGCCAAGATTATCGAGAAGTGTGAATACGGCTTGAATGCAAACTTCACTTTGCCCGGAGCTGATTCCAGGAACAGCAGTCGCACTATTCTCTGATGCTGCAGCATCAAGAACAGATAGAATCTCTTCCGTTATGCCATGGCGGGCCTCCTCGCTACCATGGCAGACAGCATCTAGGACTAAGTAAGGCAGCAGATATGTTGCAGTTTGCATATCGTGACGAACAATACCTCGACAAGCAATGAAAATACTTGCTCGAGAACCAGTTGCATGAACAGTCAGTTTTTTTATCCAGAAAAATATCCACCTTCTGAATGACAAAGAAGGCCGGTAAATAGGACCAGCAAATGCAGAATCTGCCACATTTGGAAGCTGAAATCTCGAGGTTAAGCAAGGAGCTATTATCTCTTTAACATAATTAGAAAAACGATCCCACAATCTCTGGCCCCTCCTTTCATCATTGCTCTTAAACCCAGATGCAGGGACCTTCAAAGGTTGTTTATCCTTCAGCCCAACATTCTCATCAAGAGATGCCTCACAACCAGCAATCTTTAAAAGTTCCTGTATTGCCAATGCAGCCGAGTCTTGGATAACAGTGTCGGGTGCAGCTCGAAAGGCCCTTGCCAGATGCTTATGGATCAGCTCAAAAATTAAATCATCATCTGAACACGCAATTTTAAACCGCTGGCTTGGAAACCCCTTTACTTTGGCAGGATCAACTGCACCAAGTGCTCCAAGGCAGTCAGCACAAACCAATTTTAGCCGTTGTCCAACTAAGGTCCTTGATTCTTCTGCGCAGCCATTAAGCAGGGACGTAACCAAAGAGCTCAAGACATCCATATCCGACTCCCCTTCCCCATTGACCACAGCTGTTACGTCCTCACTTCTCAGGTTAAGCAGTTTGCTCAGTTCACAAGCTACCATATACCTAACATTCAAACTCTCATGATTCAATCCAGCAGTGACATCTCGCAATTGATCCTTCAGAGTCATTATCCCACGTGCTTCCTCTATCACATTGTTCACTTCCGCTAGGGCAGGAATGCTGGGCAAAGGAGGGAACTCGCGGATATGCTGCTTTAGGATAACCCTATTCTCAAACACAAGTTCCCGTATGATTTCCACAATTTTATTCAGATGCAAAGAAGAATTGTTTTTCTCTCTCTCCAAGAGGGGAATAAGGGCAGCAAAAACTTGAGAAATCACATGCTTTGTACTAGACGGTGACACCTTTGCCAATTGCTTGATGAAAAGATGCAAGACATGTAGACCTTCACCCTGGAGTGCTTCTTTGTCAATAGCATGCATGAAAAGTACCATAAGTTTTGGTACATATGTGCTAAGGTGGGAACCCATCATATTGATCAGCATTTCTATTCGTTTCATTGCTTGTTTTTGCAATGAGATATCCTCTGTGTGGAGCATTTTTCTATCAATGCTGTTAAGGAGACCAACAAAATGATTCCTCAGAAATCCAGGAATATCATCGCTATCAGTCAGAATGTTTGTGACCTCTTTTATCATTTGAGGAACACTTGCCAACCTGTAAACAAAGGATCAAAGTACATTGACTGACACTTCCCTTCCGCATAACGTACAAGCATTTCAATAACATGAAAATAATATTTTATGAAGAACCCCACATATCAACAGCCCCGGCCTATCATATGTTAGAAGAATTGATACAGATTAGTTAAATGACTGAGCTTTATGATGAAAATAAATCTTAAATGGAAAAAGGGAAAAGGGAAAAACAAAGAAGAAAAGTTGGTAACAAGTTAATGTGTACACGCTTGTCGTATGTAATCTATGTAAAACAACAATTAGGTTAGTTATACACATGCATGGGTTGGACTAAAATCTCATCTTTAAAACCTTTTAGCAGAATGCCTTTTAAATTATTTTTTATTGACAAAATCACATTTCATGAAAAAATTAACCGCTCTTCTAGAAACTTCTAATATTTTAGTAATTTAGTTTGATGGATACAAATCCTCTAAATTGATGGATACAATTTATCTTCTAATTATTTGAGTTCAACAAAAGCCACATTCTTAATGACATTACTTTTAAGAAATAGAATAATTGGTTCATGTTACTTGTATTGTATCAATATTTACATTTATGCAAAAATATATTAATGGACGTCGCTATTTTTTACATTATCTATACATACTTTTATATGTCCACACATGCACATGTACTTGTATTTGTGTGTAAAGAAGTGATACGTTACTAGTGGTGGCAGATACAGAAATTCATTGCAAGAGGAGTACTTAAATTTTATTTTTTTATACAAGCAGTGATAGATCCAGGTGGTTCTTTGTGGGAGGAGGGGAGGGGAGGGGGATCGAACCGTGGCGGCCTATGTGAAATATCACATGCTTAACCACTTGGGCCCAAGCCCGGATCTAGAGGAGCACTTACTTACATGTACAAGACCAAATCCTTATACAAACAATATACTGACAAAAGTAAAATTTTGTTGGCTAAAAATACCAAAAATGCCACAAATATGATGATTATTAGGCAGTGGCATAATCACATTGCACGGGCAGTGTCATAGTCATATCTAACTTCACATAGGGATGGACTTGAATTTTTTAAATTTTGAGTTTAGAGAGAGAACAAAATGAAATTAGGGATAGGGTTCATAAAGGAGATGGTTGAAGACAAAGGCATTTTGGTCCAACTACCCAAAACATTTAACGGAAGTGTGACCCTGTCAAGCAACGGGGGGTAACTCAAAGGATTATCAAAGCGGGGGCTAACTCAAATTATGAGTATTATTGAGGGGGCAAACTCATTATTGTGAACTTCATAAACAAAAATAAAAAGGGGATGGCCATTAGGACAAAGAGTTGAAATGTATAATAATGAGTTACTTGCAGATTTAATTATTAGTGGTTGTAAGGCGTTCAAGTGTTTATCATTAAAATAATGTGCCTTGCATCACAACTACCGAGTAGAAGTTCACAATCCTAGAAGTAAGCTCGAAGAAAAATTCTTGCAAGCATGCTTATTACGAGTTTAGATTAAACTACGCAGATGCCACCCTAAACTATGGCCAGAGTTCCAAAATGTCCCTTAAACTTAAAACCGCTCCAAATAAGTCCCTAAACTATTACTTGCGTTCCATTTTGGACGCTAAATTTAACAGGAAATGGTCGTGTGCAATGAGGATGACCATTTTAAGAGTATTTTTGTCCAACTACTGAAAACTAATATTTCCCTCAAAGAGAGCCAAAAAAAGAAGAAAAAAACACAAAAAGAGAAAAATCTTTTTATTTTATTTTTTGGTCTAACTCTTCTGTAATTTTTCTTCTCAACATTTCTTGCTACTTTGCTTTTTTTATTTTTTTGGCTCCCTCATGAAGGAAAATGTTAATATTCAACAGTTGGACCAAAATACCTATAATAATGGTCATCTATAGTGCACATGACAATTTTCCATCAACTTTAACATCCAAAATGCGTGGAAGATGAAAGATGGAATGCAGGTGATAGTTTAGGGGCTTAATCAGCAATATTTTTAGTTCAGGGACATTTTGGAACTCTGACCATAGTTTAGGGTGCATACGTGTAGTTTACTCTCGAGATTACAACTAAAATTCAGGTAAACTCCTCTTAATCTTAAGAAATGACATGAATATGTGTACCTTTTACTCATCTCATCAGTATCACCCTCATCCATAAAGCACACAATTTCATCCAAAAGTGCAGGTAATGCAGCTGCAAAAATTTCTTGGCTACCAGACCCGGTCTGCTCATGGTAAAACTGCAATGCAGAATGTAACTCTTGTTCATTTGCTTGATGGAGAGCAAACGCCAGCACTTTTGGAAGCCAATTAACAATCAGTTGCACCATATCTGTGTTTAAACACTTGGCTAAAGCGTACAATGTGGCAACAGCTTGATCATTATTATCCTGCTGAGTTACGATGAGCTTTGGAAGAATAACAGGAATCATTCTCCTAACAAGTTCTTCCGTATCAACATCAAGAACAGCTGCAGCAAACTCTTTGACCATTTCTGGTCGGCTTGTCAGTGTTACGGATAAATAATTATACAGTTCGTATCGAATATGAACTATTTTCACAAGGATTAGTTCCAATCCTCCATTAAGATGAAAGAGACAAGATTGATGAATCAACCTTGATGCAGTCATTCTCACGATCACATGTGGATTGTCAAGCTGATCAACCAATAAAATAAGAGAGAATAAGAAGAGTTGACTGGATATATCAACCGCAATCATAATCTCTGCTGTGGCTTCAAGAAGAGTCTCAATAATCCGAGGATCATTGGCTGCTGCCAAAGCATGTTTTATTTTGTCCAGAAACTTTTGCTCCATAGTTTTATTTGTTACCTCACTGTCTAAAAACAAACAGCTCAAAATAGGGCCCTCAAGGAAGAAACTGATCTGTGTAGTGAATGCTTCTCTCACAGCCTGCTTTCTGTGTAGAAGTAGGAAATCAATACACTTTACCCACTCAGAGCTTGTTTTAAGCAGAGTATCTGTAGTCCCATGGACAAGCATCCGCCGAATTATTCCCACCACAGAAACTTGTACCTCTTCTGATGACTCGTCATATAGGAGCCTGAAGAAGAGGGACAGAAGATTGGCATACTCCCAGTCCATATCAAACTCTGTGGTTCGAAACTCAAGTGATTCAGGGATTATAGAATGTAAACCATGATTGTCTACAACACTTCTGTCACACTTCGAGCACCAGAACCCTCTCAACAAATGATCGACAGTCCAATTGTGTTTCTCATTCTCCTTTTTCAAGAATAATTTGCACGAACTTTTACACATGTCAGAAACACTATTACAAGACCCATACAGGCATGCCAAATAACCAAGAGAGAGGGGAAGGATTTTCTTAATACGCTCATGCTTCTCTTTTCTCAGGAATCTGAAAGAAGAACATAACAGAACAGAATAATTAAAACTTGTCTGCTTTCAGGTAACTTATGTGCTCATCTTAAAAGCTCCTCATTGTGGCATATTCAAAATAGCAATCAGAGGATGCCCTGAGTAACAGAATCCACTTGGGGTCACATCCCCTGGTGTGCTACGGTGTGCATGCGGATCAGAGGGTCTAAACGCAGCGTGGGGATTAGTCGGGTCTCTAAGAGGCCTGGATACCCCCAAGAAGATAAAAGAAAAGAAAGAACAGTGTATGCATATATTTATATTTGTTATCTACATTTAGTAACATTCAAATATTTGACCTCATAATTGCATTCAAAGATGGATATAATAAAGTACCTGATCTTATCAAAATAAACAGTAAATAATTTTATAGGCATTGTATAATTCTCAGACAGGTTAGATCATTACAACTCCAATGGCAAATTATTACTACCTATTTGAATAATTAAATATATTAGTTTTAGTTTGATATGTATATACATACTATCTATATTTTTTTCGTATAATGTTTGAATGGGGTAGATCATTTACAAACAGTATCCTAACTCCAATGGCAAATTATTACTACCTATCTGAAATAATTATATATATTAGTTTCAGTTTGATATGTATACGCATAGTTACATACTATCTATATTTTTTTCGTATAATGTTTGAATGGGGTAGATCATTACAAAAAGTATCTTAACTCCAATGGCAAATTTTTACTACCTATTTGAAATAAGACATATCAGCTTCAGTTTGATATGTATATTATACTATCTATGTTTTCTTCTTTTGTAATTTATTGATTGACGATTAGATGTTGCAAGAGTCTTATTAAAATTGGGCCCAGTATCGGCTTCTATATTATATAGATATATAGAATTATAGATGTCTAGTAATATGAGAGGGGTAGAGAGTTGTTTAGATGTCTGCATGCGCACACCACCCTTGACGTGATGCTTTTTGTCAAGTATAAACACCATCATAGGGACTATATCCATTCAATTATTAATAGATAAAATTAGAGGAGACTAGACAATACACATGTCTACGTTACACGTTGTACATGTGCAGAGGAAGTACTGATAACTTACTCTAGCCTTTTAAACATATGCATCAGCATACCAGGACCAGACCAAAAGACTACCAGTGGCATCGATACAACAGCTTCAACTCTGACTTCCTCTGCTTCATCATTAAGACCCAAATCCAAAACTTCAAGCCCACTTCCGCTTTGTGATGTAGGTCCCATCTTGGACAGGATTTGAATAGAGAGACATTTTGCCTTGCGCAGCTGCTGAGATTCAATTACCACCAGAGAATGGCCCCATGGAAGCTTAAGCACAGGTTGCATTAGTTTTGCAACATCACTCTTACTTCCAAATAGCTTATCCTCAACGGGAAGGAAACCTACACGCAAGACAAGCAATTGACATAACATTAGTCTCATAAATAAAACATCAGCAAAAATAACTGATCTGAAACTTTCAACCCATGGTTGGAAGGGGGCCCATATTTTTCATATTATATTTGTGTGTATATACATAAGGTTAGAATTTGTGTTCTTTGGTTTTCCTTTTACTACAACAACTTTTCTGTTATATATAAATAGGGCCTCTGGAGGACACTTTCTTTCTTTCTTTTTGATACAAGCAGTGATAGATCCGGGTGGTTCTTTTGGGGAAGGGGGGTCAATCCGTGGCGCCCTATGGGAAATATCACATGCTTAACCACTGGGCCCAAGCCCGGATCTGGACGCCTTTCTAAATTAAAACAAAACTTAGCAACTATGATTCTTCAAACATTGTTACAATAATTATATCAATGATATTCCGTGCAGTATGTCATCCATATTCTTAGATATTATAGAACTGATGGTCATGAATCTGTCATCTTTGCAGACTGCAATGTATACAATCACTAAGGCTCCGTTTGATTGCAAGGTGGAAAAGAAAAATAAATTGAGTTAGTTTTGGTGAAAAGATGAAAAATAAGTTAAGTGATAGAAGTGTTATCCTCTTGATTTTTAAGTTTTTCCATAACGAAATTTTCTTTGCTTGGTGGTGATTAAAAATTTTCCACCAAAAATATTGAAAGATGGAGGATATTTACTCATAAAATGAGTAACATCTCTCACCTTATTTTCTATCTTTTCATACAAACTAACTAAATTTATTTTCCTCTTCCATCTTTGCAATCAAGCGGAACCTAAATACTAAATTTTCATAACTTAACGATCTTAAAATTCAATGTAACACAAAATATAAAGCTAAAGTAATGATTCTGAAGGCACCCTCCCTGCCTTTCCCTTGCAAAACAATCTTGTGTTATCCTTGAGAGTTATAGTAACTAAGATTATTGGCAATAAAAGATGCAATAGAGCAAGGTATCTAAGCTTGCGGTGCTATAAAAATTTAAAGAAGGGTATGTTGGGTGCTATAGATATTTAAAGATAATCTTACTGTGTAATTACACGTACTTTTCGTGACATGTTGCAGAAATGAAAGGTAGGATTGGTTGGGTCTAGCACTAGCATTAAGGGAGTCTCGATATCATCAATGAGATTGGATTTGCCATCTGGAAACACAAAACAACCTTTTGTTTTGATGTTCTTTTGCTCACCAAGTAATTAGAGGTTACGATGAATAGTCCTTATTTGTATCGAAAGTTTTGGGAAAGTATCAAGAAAGAAACCCTCTCACCCTCCCCCCCCCCCCCCCCAAATCTAACAGATATAGCTTTTTCAGCACTTTAATCCAAAATAATATGTTCTATATTATATAGTCATAATATTAATGGAGCTCACAATACTAAAACAAGGGGGAAACAAGTTAAGTTTCTTGAGTCAAATCTATTGTTTTCATAAGAGAGGAGAAGAAAATAATCAAAGATGATTGCCTTCAAATTTAATTTTATATATCAAAATTGAAATTTAGAGTTCTCTACTAATCATGAGGCCTTGGTTGCTCGACTGGGAGACGCCCCCAGTGGCCCCAGAAAGGTTTTACATAGCGGGAAATCGAACTTGAGACTATGTGCCTATCCACACAGTCCCAAGTTTGCCTGACCGCTGTGGCAACCCCTTGGGTTTACTGATGATCATTATTTTAGACTCAATAACTTAACTCAGCCACTATTTCCTTGATTTATGTGGCCAGAAACCAAAAAATAAAATAAAAATTAATCTTTTGATTCAAAATATTTCAAATGACTTACTTTCCATAAGCAGCACACTGTGAAATGCTTCGAGAAAAAAAGGCAAATCAAAAGTGAATGGAATTCCTTGTTTGGCCTGCAAGTGTAATCCTCCATTATATAGCAGAAAGTTAAGAGCAAGTCAAGAAGCAAGATACACAGAAATAACCAACCTGTTCATGTATCCATGGAATCCACTCACACAACTGCTGAAAAATGCCAAGCGAAAGATTTGTGCGTGGGTATTCACGGAAAACTATGCACAGTGTGCTAAGAGCCGTTAGGGAAAGGTCTGATCCCAACGAGTTAGCTTTGCCACCAGGAGGTTTTAAATGTTCAACAAACAAAAGAAGTGAGGTGCGCATATAATCAGCGTATTCTTTTTTCCCATCACAAGTTCTATTTTTAAGCTTGTTCACATCCTCAAAATTGGCATTACGATCGATAAATTCTTCATCTACCTTTAGACGCTTTCTCTTGAAAGCATTTGGGTCCTTTAGTGGCCTTTTCTCTCCAACCCTCAGGTGCACAAATTCACTATTTTCTGATGTTGATAGACCCAAACTAGCACCATTATTTCTTCCCTCTCCAATGAGATCAGGACCGAGTACAGACACAGCTACTTGAAAGCAATCTATAAATGGGAAACAGGGTTTTGAGGAATAAAGCATAGAGATAAGAGATTCAGGCCTCCATATGTGAGGGCCGCAACTCTTAGCAATTCGAATATATGCACTGCACAATGCAGTCTGTAGAAAAAATGAATGGAAAGAGTCATTATTCCATTAAGAATGTAAGTTAATCAATTTTTAGGCAACTGAGACTATAAATTATGCCTCACAAAGTATATTTAACATAATCAACAAATCAGCAACCAAATCAACCTTCAGCTCTGGACTTCTTGTTTTCTGAAATGACGCGGGAAAGATATTGACCAAATCTGCAGCTGTCAACAACACAACATCACCGGAACAACTGCAGTGCAATGCATGAAGGCACCCACCCATGGAAGAGTCATAAGTAGTGTCTCTGCAATTTATGAATAAAATTTATAGCTTTAAACACCCATGGTTAGAAACAAATTCTGAAATAAAAAGTCAAAAATTACAATAATTTTCTCTATTGAGAACTTGCCTGTTTACTTGGTAAATGTAACACACTAAAATTATGGCTCGTTTCAACTTTTGACAGATATACCTGTGCACCTTTAAGCACCTCATAGCCTTTAGTCCTTAAGGCATAATAAATGAACCCCACTTCAAGGGCCGGGTCTTAAGAGAATGTATATCTTCCCAAGGAGGCTACTACCGTTTGAAATTCTTTGATCGATGGACAATTACAAGTACAATTTTTCTTTTACTACCCCTTGGATACCTGGCCAAGCAGGCATTTCGTTATTTCTTTAGGCCGAGCATCTAACCCAACAAACAAGCCAAGATCAGATGCTCGGGGGGCAATTATGGGAGATAAAAAATTATACATGGGTTTTTTTGGCCAAACCCACCTTGGAAGTTCAACATTGCGATCGGCCCATAATCGAAATCCTTAGGTCCATCTCCATTATAGATAAAGGATTATCTAGCCGAGCAGGATGTTTTGTATAACAGCCGACCATTAACTGATTAGCAAAATCAGCCAACCAACATGAGTGAACTGAAGGAAGACCGACCAACTCTGGTCGGCCAACAAAGAGAAGATGGCTGAACTTAAGAATAAATGATGAGAAATAACCACTTATACAAGTGTGAACAGGGTTAGGGACAACTGGTGTCTTGCAGTAGTGCCCAAGTTTACCCTTTATAGCAATTTCTACATCCCACAAACCCTAATGTAACCTTATCCTATACATATAAATAGGAGGGGGAACCCACAGCCAAGGGACACTGAATTCAATACCCTTACACTAATTCCCACACAATCTCCTTCCCCAAGCAAAAACCTTAATTCAATATTGTATTGTTCCATTCAAGTTTTCAAGCTAAAATAAACAACACACACAAGGGAGGATTAACTGTCACATTGGCAATTAAAGCCACCAAAGGAGCCTACCCCAAAACAAACATGGTCTTCTATCCATTTTTGTTGTTTTTAAGCTGGTTAACATAGTTCATCTTTTTCATCCTCAACTTCTGGTTACCAAACAATTAAACCAGGTTGATTCCCTTCAAATTGGGCTTGGTTAACTTTTAGCCACCCACAAAAACAACGTTTGCCTAAGCTTAATTATTTCATTAAGGTGCTAAAATAGGCATTGATAACTAATGGTAGAGATGCAATTAAGAGACGAGAAGGTCTTCTAGATACAAGCAATGTATATAGCACAATGGCACGAGTAGTGTTGCACGCAGACTAATTCAGACATTGAAACTTTATTCCCCCAGGAAATCAGCTATCTCCCAACCCCTTTACTAGGTTGGGAGGCAAGATTTGATGTCCCTACTCCCAGCAAGGTGCTGCTCAGGACTATGGAACTCTCATTTAAGAAGTAAACAAGCTGGTCCTTGTTTGGTCATAAGGATAATAGTTCTTATTGGATCACAGGCAGCTGACCAGGGGTTACCAACAATTGGTAATGGCAAAACCAGAAGCGGGGTTGGGGCAGACAATGTTAATTCTAGGCAATTTTTGTTTATTTCCAATATTTGGCCCAAATTAAAAGGAATGTTGTGATCCAACAATTAAAATGTTGAGTAAACAGATTAAATGACCACTTAACTTTCGATCTAGTACCACTTTAGCCATCAAACTTTAAAACGAACCACTTTGCCCGCCAACTTTGGAGTGAGTACCACTTTGGTCATTTCTTCCAATTTGACTGTTAAATTGAATGGAATTAAACCATATGCAAGGCACGTGTCTTTATTCAATCGTATTTTAATCATTTTGGTTATAAAATAGCTCAAGTTGTGCTATTTGTTGAAAATATTGCTATATTTTCTATATTATGTGTGTTTCATTTTAGCGAGAATTATCGGAAAGAAATGTCGTTTTGTTGCAATATGACCAAAATGACCTTACACGAAGTCATTTGCCATTCAAATGCATTAAATTTAACAGTCAAATTGGACGGAATGGTCAAAGTGGTAGTTACTCCAAAGTTGGATGACCAAAGAATTGGACGGAATGGTCAAAGCGGTACTCACACCAAAGATGGATGACCAAAGTGGCTCATTTTGAAGTTTGATGGTCAAGGTGGTATTAGATCATAAGGGTAATAGTTCTTATTAGATCAAAGGCGGCTCACCGGGGGTTACCAACAATTGGTAATAGCAAAACCAGAAGCGGGGTTGGGGCAGACAAGGTTAATTCTAGGCATTTTTTGTTTATTTCCAATATTGGGCCCAAATTAAAAGGAATGTTGTGATCTAACAATTTAAGATGTTTGTGTATTGTAGGAGGGGTGTGGGGTCGGGGGTCCTACTATGTGAGGCATGACCAAAAGAGAGCAAGAAGGGAGATACTTTGCAAGGATGTTCAGAGTTTTTCAGGAGGTAGGTAAGAGAGCAGGCACTCCTGGATGCAGAAGAGAGAGGATGTTCGGCAAACCTTGTAACAACCCACATAGGTAGTGCAGCAAGCTAGTCCTTGGCTTATATGTTGGTTCAATGAACCTAAATAATAACTTGGACTGACCATTTTGCGTGAGAACTAGTCCAAGTTATAAAAGAAATTATATTAATATTTAATAAATATGACGAGCAAAACTATCCAACACAAAATGTTTCTTCTTTTACCACTCCACCCCACCAGTAAAAGAGAATGATATTAATAAAAGTTAATCAAGCTTGGACATCTGTTTTGAGTTATAACCCTTTAATAAAATTTACTAAAGACATACCTGAACACTGGAAGTCCCTTCTTATCTTCACTTAATATGGTGGATATGGAGCGAATTAACTTTTCACTTGGAATAATTTCATAATTCGTGACTGCTCCAATGATGCGTGCAAAGTCAAAACAAGCCTTACAAAAAAAATGTTAGGAAATCAAAATCATATGGGTAACATTCAAAGAAAGAAAGAAAACAAGCCGAACAAGAAAATGAAAATCACCAAACGACAAAGCAGGAATTTATATTTAAACATATAAACCAGTGGTTTATAAATAACGATGCGAACTTGTGGTCCAAGGCTACCCACCATATGTAAATTAGCATCCCCATAGCACAATAGATTGCATGCAGCCAAAACAAAGGACACATGGATAAGCCCCTCAACATATAGAGTTCCTTCAGTAATACATTTACAGAGAAGCTTAATGACCCAAGTAGCAAAAGGCTGCCATCTGTTTTCGCCTGTGAGGTTTATCAAAATACCATATCCATCAGCAGGTTTGCTGCATGCTGGGATTTCACTGAGAAGAGCAGCACCACTGGAAACAGCAGTGAAGGACTCGCTAAAACACTTCAAAGACACTTTGCTTGATTCTGTAGTGCTTCCATTAGACAGTGAAGCTACATGCAGAAGATCTAGATGAAGACACAATCAAGTCAGAAATATTTGACGGTCTAAAAAAGGCTATGAAATATATTACTAAAAAGAGACGAGCTCTAGTGATCTGGTGCAAACAAAATATGTGCCTTATGAGTCCATTCTCCCTTTCCCCACCACTCCCACAACCCCATCCACAAAAATAAATAAATAATGAAAAGGACAAAGTGGAACAGAAAAGGTTAGGGAAAACAAGGGAGGAACTCA
Organism: Lonicera japonica; assembly: GCA_021464415.1. Lineage (NCBI taxonomy): Eukaryota > Viridiplantae > Streptophyta > Magnoliopsida > Dipsacales > Caprifoliaceae > Lonicera > Lonicera japonica. The sequence continues at coordinate 16,501,319 of CM038467.1, read as the reverse complement.
CTAGCCTAGCAACAAATTCTTTGCGACATGGTCAAACCAAACATCCACTGTTGGGACATCCATGGATGTTAATAGCTAATAACATAAAATTGCTCATTCCTTCACATCATGCAGTCATAACATAACCCGTTCAAAATAGTAGTTTTTGCAGTCTGTACCTTCAACCACCAACATGGTGTCCATAAAGAACTGTCGGTATGCATCCCGATCTCCTGTCCGGACCAAGGATACAAGGGATCCCACTGTTTCAAAAATCACCCCATGTCGAGATCTGCAAGATAATATGTTAATGGTCCAACAAATCTCTAGTGAAATTAAAGATGCTAGAACATGTGCTATAAACAGAAAACAAACAAATAAACAGCAAGAATATCAAGAGTTGATGCATTTACTAAACAGTAAATGTGTTGATCAGTGCACTGGACAAGCCATTCTCCTCCTTAGTGCACAAGAGGGAAAAAACTTATTAGCACTGAAGGAAAGCTATTTGAAAAAACACTGTACTAGTCAGGTCAAATAGAATATTCAAATTTTCCCAGTACTGGCATTTTTGTTACAAGTTAACAATAGCACATGTCGATAAGCTTACAGTCCAGCATTGAGATTTGGCATGTTCTCATGGATAAAGAAACTGATAAACGAATTGTATCATGAGACCACAGATAATACCATATCTAAAAAAAATGGTGGCAATTGCTGCCAAAAGGCATGAAAGACTATCTTGGGACATCCGAATAGTTGTAGGCCCGCCCCTTGAAACAAGTCACTCAACTAAACACCAAATTTTCACAAGGCAGAGAAAATGGTTTGAAAATATTTGGTAAAACCACTCTCCGTGAATATTTACCTACCTAAAGGAAGGCTCAGCAAAGAAGGGCAAAATGCGACCAATAACGGGTAAGACTGCATTGGCCTTTCCATGATAGAAAACTCCAGGGAAATTCTTCGCTGTATGAGTTAACAGCTTCAGTACAGCTATAACCTCTCTCTCGTTCGCTAAAGTATAGAAAAGGAACAAGAACGAATCATCAATCAAATAATAAAATATAAATGCGGTATTGGAAAGATGATGTTATTTTTGTTTAAAGATATAGAGAGACCTGAGGAAGAAGGGACGACATAAGCGTGGAGGAGATTGGGGAGAACGTTGCGAAATCTGATCTCCAAAGCGGCGTCATCTTCTCCTTTGTTGGGAGGGGTTGATGAGGATGCTGCTATGCGTTCTCGAAGTTCGTGAACTAGACTTGATAGATTCGCCATGGGTGTGTGCCTACTATGCGCTCTCTCTCTCTCTCTCTCTCTCTCTTCTCTGGTGTGAGAGAGTGTTTGTGAACTCCCTCCTCTTTCCAAAAATCAATTTCGGGGGTGGGGGGTGGGGTTCTCTAAAGTCACATAGCGTTCAATCACAGCATCTTATAAAGTGGGTTGTGTTGAATCGCCGCCTGTGCTCGAGTTGCGTTGAATCACCGCGACTCATACGTGAGTAGCGAACCCCATCCGCGTTCGAGTGATATAAATTTACTAAATTCTCTTTTAAAATTAAAACATTATTATACTTTTCCTCCTCATTCTATATTCCAGCAATTTTTGGTCCAGATGGAGGAGAAAGGGTTAGCCATAATCGGGGGAAAATCATGTGTTGATGGATCAATTTTATATTTAGTTGTGGTAGTCATTTTATGTTAAGTCAATTATTGTTTCGAATTAAGTAAATAAATGTCGATTTATGTTTTTATTGGGTCATTTTGATTAAGAGAGAAAGGTAAACTGCTAGTTGTCGATTGGCAGATTGTATAACCTTTATTAGATTCTTTTTTCTTTCTTCTCTATCCCTTATATGGAGGATGTAATTTTTGAGAAAATGAATGAGAAATTAGTCTATCTTTTTTCCTTACTCTACTCTTCTTTTATATTATCCTTATTTTCCATTCTCTCTTTTATTCTATATTATCATCTCTATCTTCTTTATATAATTTCTGCAATTAAACAGTAATTAGTACAGGTTTAACTAATTAATCATTATAAGTGGTATCAGATGAATAATTTTATTTCGCAAGTTATCAATGGCATGAGGTACAACAGTTAATCAGTTGAAAGAACAAATTTAACTTAATCAAGTTGAAAATAAGATGGTGCAGCAACAAATCGAGGAACGGCTTAACCATATGCAAACAGAAAACGTGACTGTACAGAACACAATGGATGAGTTGCTGAATCAAATGCAAAACTCCCTTGATTCTCACACCAATGAGATTGAAGCATGGGTGGGAGTTTAGATCAGTCCTCACTCTCCATCTCTGAGAAGCAGAGAGACAAAGGTTTACTCCCTACTCTAGGTAATATGGGTTATTCCCCTCTTAATATGGTAGATCTAAAAGGAATTAAGGATAATCAGTACAATAACCACACTTATTTCAAGCCACCTAAAGTTGATTTGCCATGGTTCACAAGAGAAGATGTTAAAGGTTGGCTACAGTTGTGTCACCGGTCCGATTATAAATTTTGGGGTGAATATTTTTATCGTAAAATTTCCTTTTTAAAAGTACTTTCCTAATCTAAAAAGGTTTTTGACTCAAACTTGTTCTTATAAATAAAACCCATTATCTTGAGTAAAAAACACACTTTAAACATATATTTTGAGAGAGTTTTTTACACCATTGAGAGAGATTAAAATCTCAAAATATAAAACCACCTTAGGGCTTTTTATTCATGCCAAAGCAAGCGTTCTTTTTATAAAGAACAAATCAGATCCCAAAGTGCATGTGATTTACAAACAGAGTTGAAGAACGGTGTAATATTGTGACGAGTAATTCGTTGTAAACATGTTTGTGCGATTTGGATATGAGGACTATAAACGCAGAAGGTGGAGACTTTTGTAGGCGGCTTGTGCGATTCAAATTTTGTAAGTCTGTGTGATTTGTGATTAATCGAGTTTATAAACCTTTTGTAATACCTTGTATCCCATTTTTCACGTTAATCCTCCTTGTAAGTCCAGTTAAGGATTAATCTTCATTAAAGGGTGAACTTTTGCATTAGTGTGTTCAACCAATAATTGGGAATTTTTATTATAAACCTCAGGTTGTGTTGATGTATGAGGGTTGGGTTAGTTTAATCTTCAATTGCTTGTTGATAATAACTTAATATCACTTGATTTACATTATTGAACAAATATTTGCACATTTAAGCTAGCATAAATGGAAATTTGTACAAAACCCACCTTGTGGTATGTATATACACTAAAATTTAGGGCTTGTGGTTCTATCCACATTTGATGGTTAACTATGGCATACAATCAATATGTATATACATAATTAGATGACTATTATCACATATATGCCATAGCACTTATGATTTTCACAAGACCTACAAAAATGGTAAAGTACTTGGTAAACTTTAGTGTATTTGTACACACTATGCTAATACATTCTATAAATGCATTATAATGAATTTAGAATGGCGTAGTTCAAATAATCTTGGTTGAAAATTATGCGTTTAGCCTTGTAAGCACCCGTTTAGGTGGATTTAGAAAATAAGATTATACTACGTGCAATATGGCATTAGATAATACGTGTGATATGTTAGGCTCATAATTATCGCTTGAAATACACCCATGGCAATAATTGAATAAAAATAAATGGTTATCTTACATGATGGAATTGTATAACGACATGGTAACTTGATTAGCCATATGGGGTGGACGAGTTAGGAACCATGATAAACCTAGAGTGTTGTTTTATTTGTACATATCTAAACCATAATGATAAGGCCACATGGTTAATAAAATAATATCTTGGCATTTGATTATGCGGTTAACTATATTTATGTGTTTAGCCTTGTATTTACCTATTGTTGTTGAATCATATGTGTGTTGTGATTGTGAGTGGGTTGGTTATATAATTGGATTAAATACATGATATGCTTGTGAACGCACATATGAGATAGACTCAATTATCAAGCACACTTGTCTTGGATAGTGTGAACTCAGGGTAACATGGGACACATGTCTCTTGGGTGAAAGGCCTGAAACTGTGCACATCAAATATGCTGAGGCCCTACTGCCGTATGGTTGAGAGTCCACAAAATGTAAATGATGAAAACTATTATAATTGTGCTATCATATCTCCAGTTGTCCTTCTATACTCTATTGTTGTTATTGTCTACTTCATGTGTTGATATTGTAGTAAATATATGAGATTGTATGCGGACAAGGATATTGTCTCGTGATACATAATGCCGGATTGCGTAATGTTCTTAAAGAATTAATAATTGAAGTGGTAAGATTTAACTAGAGAATATATAGTTAGTCATTAGTGAAATGATATGTGTCTTGATTCCATAATATATGTAATGGTAAAGTGGAAACCAATAATACAATGACCTAGGTCGGATAACCGTTAACGTAAGAAGATAATAGGTTTCCATAAGTGAACCTTATAAGTAGTTTAGAATGTACTAGTGACTTTGCCCACTTTAGAAACACTAGAATGGTATGATAAACCTTTGAAAGGCTATGACTTTATGATAAGCTATCTCATGGTGGGTTGTCCACCATAGATGGTTGTGTATAGGTTGTTGGGTACAACTGTATCGTTTGATTTGATGCGTCGAGATAGCTTGAGTAACGGGGTAACTTCCACTTATTAGGAAATGCATCCTAATGGTTAGGTTCACATGCTTGTTGAGATGTATTGCACTATTTTTCATCATAACGGTACAAACTATATTTTGGTACAATTCACACGCATGTTTGGTTGTAATGTGTATTTTTTATAAAAACTTATATTAGTTTCCACTGAGCCCATATTTGGCTCATTATCCCTTTCTAACAATTCTTGCAGGTTAGGCTTCGTGGGTGGCGCGTGGTATATTCTTTTAGAAGCCTTTGATCAATCGAACCATTTTATAGACCTTAAGCTAAAGGCTTTGTTGTATTTGGATTTAGTTGTATTGTATTGTATATAAACTTTTGTTTAAGAACCGGATTAGATTTATAATATGAAATTATACTTTAAGTAATCTCGTGTTAAGGAAATTATGTAAATGATTTAAATGTGGAGTGGTTTTCACACACGTTTAGATATCGATTTGATCCATGGATAAACAGTTTTGATTTTTTTTAAACAGGTTGATTTATTAATTATACAAACTCCACATGCCAAAATTTACTAAATAATGTTTTCAAAACTATATATGTTTTTTTTTCTTATAACTTTTCACCCGCCGTCGGTGTACAGTACCGTGATTAACTGAGTCTCGGAGGTTTAATCCTCTTAACGGGGTTCGGGGTATCACATATTTGTGCATTTAGTAGATTATTGAGAATTATTCCTGCATTACAGGGATACCTCATTAATTCTGGTGCTTGCTTATATATTTAATTGCTTTATTAATCGTTGCGTATTATAAAATATTAAACAAATTTTCCAGAATTAAATTTCATAAACTATTAGGGTTTACTTTTTGATTCGATTAAAATTGGTTTTGAGAATCCAACTGCTGAATAACAAATCTAGAGTTAAATTGTTTAATTCATTTCTGTTAGCCCTAGCCTTTTCAACTATTGTCTAAGCAATGTACAACTTTAAAACTATATGGTACAACTTCTGAAATGCACCAATATTATAATTTGGCAAAATCATAATTGTTTTGATAATAGGGCAGCCTTAATCATTCATATTCATCATTAAAATTAGTATATGTACGTCAAGAGTTTATATTAAGTGAGAACAAGACTTTTAGTTAGAGAATTTGATCTTACAAAATCAGTCTCCATGCTTTAGATGTAAATATAACCCTTAAACGATTTGAACCAATAACCTCAAATATAAAGAATATATATTATCACCACTGTGGGTGTCGAAAAGTTGATCCCCCCTATTAGGAAAATGCAGGGAACCTCAGGGATTGAAAATAACCAACAAACCACTACCAACCAACACAAATATACTAAAAAAAATTAATGAACGGTTCATCCGGCCAGTTTTGCTGCTGGTCCAGCAGTACATCCACCATTGAGTGTTTATTTATTTATTTATTTATTGCTTAAAGTGACAAAAGAGGGTTATAATTAGGTCAAAAGTTAGAATTGGTTTTAAACCCCCCTACCGTGTGCCTTACCTTTCTTATTTATAGATATAATATTAGAGTTTACAATGTACTTTTAAGTTTAAAAGTAAATAACTAAAACAGGTAAACTTGAACACTATTTTAACACTTTACATGTGATAAGAGTCATGTTTGCATCGAAACTAGAAGTATGACTTTAACACGTCAGCACTACAATCTCGACTAAGACGGATCACCTTGGCTAGATGGGTCCTCTTGACATAGTATGATCATCTCAACTGGAGTGGATCTCAAATGCCTTGCTGGTTTGGGCATCAGAAAACCTGCTAATTATAGGCTGTCCAAGCTGTCAACCCACATATGGCTTGACCAAACCTCTTTATCTTCCCACAACCTTAAGAAAAATACAATCACATGTATTTAATATATTTTAAAAATCTACATAAGGTGATTGCATTATTAAATTTACTATTAAATTTATATTACACACATTAAATCTATATGCCAAGAGTTATAGTATTAATAAATCACAAAATTAATGAAATGCGTTATCCGAACAAATACAAGACTATTGTAGTAACCTACTTGCTTACATATATCACTGAAGCCCGGGAATAAAAGCTACAATAAATGGTATGTATTTAATCAGTAAGAATAATCTTTTCCAATGATCGACTAGCTAGTTCACAATATGAGGCAAACACCTTTATGTTTCTTTTATATCGTAGATGTTTCCTAAACATTTTTTTGAATACATTTATCATTTGGTCATGCCGTTATACTACACATGATTATATTTATTATGTCAAAAATGGGTCAATCTACCTAGTACAAAAAAATTAAAAAATAATATAAACCTAGCTAGCTAGCTAGCTAAAAAAATAAAAAAAAATAAATCCTAAACTCATTGAGCAGAAGAATCTGTCCACGAGGGGGGAAGGCGTGTGGAGTTGACAATTGGCATAGTGCGAATATTGATGTCAATAGGATGCAAACGATACTCAATATCGAGTTCTTTGAAGATTTCAACCATCTCTTGTACCAGAAGGGCTCTCCTTATCCATCTCTCTCCCATGTCTTGGTGGTTTATTTTATGTCTCAGCCATACTGACATTTTCATCGCGTTTAATTCCACTAGGTCCATGAGCACAATCATCGGAGATGAATACCAATGGTCCTTCTTGTTATCCACGTAACTGCGTACAAGGATAATAAGTCATCCAACACGTAATACAACAAAAAACATGATATATATATATATATACATATATACATATATATGATCATCACATTCACAGAGCACATGCATATATTATTAATGTCCCAAGGGTACATTTAGGTTATCGTCTAAGTCTGAACTCTAAATAATGAAAAATCTGTTTCTTTTGCACTTGAATATTGTTGCATTTAATTATGCTTGATACATGTTATTTGGACCATGTCATACTTGTCTTTCGTTTACTAATTACTAGACAAACATGTCGGTGGTTTTGAAAACTTTGAATGTATCTAAATTTAGACTTAAAAAGATGAAATGAAATGAGCCTTCAAAATACTAGAAACCTGAAGCATGTATATATGGTTCATACTTACCCTTCTATTCGTTGTTTCATAGTAGCGATTTTCTCTGCTGGGGTTGCAATATGGATATGGAATTCAACCGAATCTCCCATATCCGGACTCCGGTAATAATTACTGATGGCTTTTGTTGCCAGAGTACTATTTGGAAATATGATCTTTAGGTTATCAAATTTCAGAAAAACGGTATTCAAAATGTTCATCTCTTCTACAATCATCTGAAAAATAATGAATACAAGATAAATGTTAACACCTCCACAAATTTATATACAAAAGTAACAATTATTCACAAGGACAAACATGTCTTTTAGTACCTGGACTCCATCTATCTCACACCGATCGCCAACATCAAATGGATGCATCACAAATAAGAAGATGATAGCTTCAAAAATCATCTTACAGGTGTTTCCGAATATAAATGCCACAACAACTATCTGAGAGCTTACAAATAGTAGAACTTTGCTAGTTGCAATTCCTAGTATGACAAGCCAGATAATCATAATAATTATGCCAACTAGCACATTCACTATCTGATGAAGTTTGTTGACGGCTGTTTTTGTATCATTAAGAGTTAAAGCAAGCGCTCTTCGTTCTCTAAATGCATTGACCTACAAAAATATATTTCTGCACATTAGCATTTTTACTTGCTTCAATGTATATTTAGTCACGGTGATTCGTGATTGTAAGTCCACGATTCTTTACAATGTGAGCCCTTCATTTTCACTAAATTGTGAGTATCAAATCAGGGAAGAGATAAACATATCAATTAGAAAAGAAGGGGAGAGTAACAACTTAATCTACCTCCTTGTTCTTACCACCCAGTTCTTCAGGGCTGACTTGCTGATTTTTCCACACTCGGACAATTCTTCAAAAAGATTCATAGTCTTTAAAGCCTCTTCTTCCCTCAAGAAACGCATTAGGTCATTAAGATAGATGAACCTGCGGATCAAATGAGGATTAGTATATAGTACCAACTAAGATGTAGTCATGAATTGTGGTTATTAAAAATGGACCTCATACATATAATTGTTAACAGTATAAAAAGTGTGCCTTTTCTTTTGTAGTTATTGGTTACTGATACATCAATGAAGTACCTCTCATGCGAAGGCAATTCTTTTATTATTTTACATAATATGTATTAGTATTGAATAATACGCTGGCGTGACAAATTGATACACTAATTCTTCAATTGCGTACATCATGATTTTCAAATGAAGTAAATCATAGATATAAATAAATGACTTGTCGATATATTGTTAATCATTTAGGCTCTGTTTGATAACAACATAGAAAAGGAAAATAAAAATACTTGATTTAAATAAGAAGTTGGAAAATAAGTTGAGTCATGTCATAAGTAAATGTCCATCTCATACTCATTTTATAAGTAAATGTCCTACATCCTTCATAATTTTTTGTAAACAATTTTTATTTTTCAATTAACAAAAAAAATTTCTTCATAGAAAAAGTAACAAAGTAAGAAAACATCTCTCAACATCACTCAACTTATTTCCTAACATCTCACAAAAATCAACTATGTTTATTTTGTTTTTTCATGTTGTTATCAAACACACCTTTACTTTTTAAAGAAAACCTACCCCACACATAGAAACATCTCAATGCATTATAGCTATATAATGTATATAAAGCTCGGAGCAGCATAAATCAATTAAGTTTGATATTTGACAATTATGTTTGTGTTCCTTCAATCACATTTTACGTACCAAAGTGGTCCATGTCTTAAGTAGGATTGTTTTTTCCTCTCGATCTGTTTACTTCAAGAAATGGTTTAAATTCCTAACATTTTTCCATTAACAGGGTTATAGCCATTTCTTTATTTCTATTAGTTTTTTGCTTTTTCATAATGTTTTCTTTGAACACAGCCCATTTGGTCCGAAATGAAATGGTTTTCACGTAAGTAATATTTTCATATATTTGGCACTGAACTTGTTCAATTTTTCTTTAAAATTGCATTGCTCTAGTGAGTGTATTTAAACAATTTTTTAATTGTAATAGGTAAAAATAGTTTCCATTTTTAACTTTTCCTCGGTGAAAAATATTTCACCTCGCACAAATGGGTCGTCATGACCAATGCTCGATAACTTTATATGTCATACTAATTTCCAAATTTGGAGGGTTCCTCGTGTCACGTGTAATTCAAAGTTGCCAAATGACTCGGTTTAGAAGTTATCACTATACAAATAATCGAGGTCTAAAATTTAAGTTGATATTCTAATTATTTAGAACACATAACCAACTATAACCAAGTCATATTACTTCTAAAAATACAGAGAACATGTAAAGCTTGAACGGAAAAAAAAAAAAAAAAAAACTTACTTGTTGCGAGGCTTGGCCACATTGCGAAATATCTTCCTTGCCGCAACTTTGGCTTCGCGCTCACTCCTAATCTGCGTAGTAGACTCATCATCTTGCGTCGAACCTAGTATTTGTTCATCAAGTGTAGACAAGGTCCCATTTCGGACTATATTCATCAACCTCTTCATATTCCAAGCAGACACATTATCAGGATTTAATCTATGCAAATGATCAATAGTTATCCCTTCATCTTGCTTCGATATTGTTCCTGAGAACTTAATACTCGATCCCCTAGATTGTTTTGACACAACACTCCCAAACGCTCGACCGCTGCTCCCTGCCTGGAAGGCAGATGATTTTAGTTCACTGGGCAAATTAGCCCCTGCTTTCTCAAGCTTCAAAATCTCCGACATTATCCTCTCATCTTCTTCTTGATTGTTCTGTATTTCAATCAAAGGCGGACCCGATAACGTTTCAATCAAGTACTGATTAAACAACGATTCTTGAATTCGATCAAAGTAAGTGCTCACGTGAAACGAAGAAGCAAGGACCTTGACCATGAGGGTTTTCACTAGCCATAGCAACATAGCCACTAACATGCATACCATAACCTTGTTCATGAACATCAAGAATTTGTTATCAGCCTCAACTTTCTTATCAAACATCAAATGCCAAGCTAACAAAACAAGGCCTAGCCAAATACAATTTTGAACGGCCTTCCTAATTCCATAAACAAAGTATAACAGGCGTTTTCGCAAAAGAAAATTGCGCTCTATAAAGAAAACACCAATTCTAATTCCCCATCCAGACACCAATTGGCCACATATCAACACAAGCACTAGTACATCCCACTTCCAATACTGTAGTCCTCTCAGAGTTCTTTTCTTCCATTTAGGGATTATTAGAGTACAAATCAAAGCTGTGACAATAGAAACAAGGCCAATCCATTGGATCACAGTCAAGGCATCAAGTTTCCCCTTCTTAAAATCATCGGGAATGTCTTCGTCAAACAAGGGGTCATCCTCCTCTTCCTCACCCGCAGGTTTCCCTAGCAAGCCCGAGTTCCTTCCTAACAACCCGGACCTTATCGGTCCTGACTTCGCGATAACTTCGGATCTCACATCCAACGGGTCGGGTGGGTCCATTAACCTCGACTGTGTTTTCGTCCATCTACTACTCTGCCTCCGCTGAAACGATGGTGTTCCTCTCAAAATCTCTCCACCGCCATTATCATCTACCGCGGGGGATATACGGCTATGGCAATGTGTATCGTCGTCGTTCGACGACGACGTTTCATTGTGTAGCTCTTCAATGAGTTCAGGTTCAATATTTAGGGCTTCAAAAGAGAGTCTTGTCTCCTTAAAATTGGAATCTCGATTGTTGTCGTTACTCCTTCTAGGGTTTTGAGCCGTGGGAGATAAATTAAGAGGCCGGAGCTCTTCCATTTCCATATCCATGTCCAGTGTCAACTCACCGCCGGCGTCTCTCTGCATGGTCAGAAACTGCGAAATTAGCTTCGACGGTGGATCGTTGGTCGCTTCCTTAGGTTGTTGGAACTTGAAACCATCGTCGTTGGCGATCTCGCTGCCATCGGTCCAGTATTTACAGCTAGGCTCGCGCCAGATTCCGGTGGAAGGGGATCCGGTCTTATCGTCGGCGTCGATTTTTACGATGACTTCGTGGTGGTGGTGGAGATCGACGACGGAAGAGGTGGTTGCGCTGCCGTCGTCGCGGGGGTGATCGGAGAGAATACGCTGGTAATTGTGGTCAAAATCTTCACCGGAGTCTTTTGGAGAGTGGTGCTTGTATGAACCGTGAGACTTGAATGATTTCTTAAACGAAGAAGAAAAGTCCATTAGTTTAGATTAGGTAGGTATCAGCATTCGGCATCAATTAGAGAGGAGAGGAGAGGATTTGAAGAAATTATTTAATTAAGACGTACGGTTCAGTAGTTATGAAAATTTTGGATTAACGTTAATTAATAAATGTGGTGTTTTTCCTTTGATGATGATGAATGTTTTAAGTAATAGGAGAATGTGCGAGGGACGCGTGGAGTGAGAGTGGGAAGTGAAAGCTTGTAAAGGAAAAAAGGAATGCTGAGAAGAAGAAGATGAAATGGAATGGAATGGAATGGAAGAGGTCATGCATGGGAACGTAGTAATCCGGCGATATTCGCGCTGTGAAAACTGAAAAGTCATTTTACAACAACAAATATGTTAAAAATAGGGAAACACGGCTCTTTTTGCAACTTCATATTAATGCAGTTTTAATGCCACTGCTGAAAATGGCCACTTTTATAGGAAAAAAATATTTAATAATATATAAATTAGTTTCACGCCACTGTGCAAGTGCAACTACGGTGGAAAAGGAGTTGCCCTGACAACTACTCTACTACGATCCTAGTCTTGGAAATTCTGATTTATATTTTTCACCTAAAAGTTCTCCTTTTTATTTTTGCTTGAATACTTGTACTATTTGTTTATACTTCTACCTATACTGTATAGTCTTTTAAACAAAAATTATGCATGCAATAGAATGTATATATGGGTCCTCTTACAATTAAGCTTCTCACTCTATTTAAAATTTTTAATTTTAGCATTTTAACCTTAATCCTTACCTATAAACTAACCTCGCTTAATATGACTTCACGATACGTACCTTTTTTTTCTTTTCTTTTTACTCTTTTTTTTCACTCATTCTCTTTTCTTTGTTAATTTTATTTGTCTACATTAATGGAAAAATACTAGAATTGAGATTTTGAAATTTCAAATAAAATACAAATTTTGATTGTTTATGGATTTTTGATGGAATTAAGGTGTAATATTTTGTTGTTGTGATATCTTATTACAGATTATATATGTACAAAATTTAAATCTACCCTTAAAAAAAATGAAAATTTTCTTTTCATGTGAAACTATTTTTTCTAATAGGTAAAAAGTAAGTTGTATAACCAAACAGTTATTTAGCCTTTTGCAATGAAAAGACAAGTCCTTAAAATTATTTTTAAAATTATTATCATAGATTACGTTATTACAAAATATTAATTCGTTTCAAATGACCCTTCAAAGTTATAGTTTTAGATTTTTATGAAAAAATAACAGGAGGAGTTAATTTATTTTTTAAGTGCTAAAATAAACCTTTGAAATATAAGTTTTAACCTAAATAGAGACCCTCACAAAATTACATAATGAACATGTCGTAGTGTTAATTTCTTGCAAATACACCTTCATCATAATCTCTACATTAATTTTTTGTCCACACAATTTATGAATTATTTTTTTCATTAAATAATTTTGAGAATATTTTTAGTTAGTGACAAAATTTTTGTCACTAAATGTTCTTCTTATATACTTATATACATTTTAATAAACTCACCCCACTTATGAGGTGAGTTGGAAAGTTTTTCAAAAAATAAGTGGGTGAACTCACAGTGGTTTAATATTTTTTAAATGAAATATTAATTTAAATCTAATTAATGGTCAAATTTATAATTTATTTTTCATTTTCATACATTAATATTATCCCAAAAAGAAATTGAATTATTTATGTGCAGAAGTACAAGTCCAATGCATGCAAGGTAAACCGACTTAAAAGTGTATATATATATACAGTTTCCTTCACATACGCATGAATGCGTACGCATTCGTGCTTAAATTACTTCCGTGATTTTCCGCTGGGACCCACACGCATTTTGGAAAAGAGAGAAACCTCACTTGTTTCTCTTCAACTCTGACCAAAATTCTTGCACTCGTTCCTCTATCTCTCTCACCCATTTCGAAGAGCTCAGCTCTCTCTCCACTGGTCTCCATTGGCAACCGGAACAGAACAAGTAGCCACCGGAAAACCCACCGTTGGTCTTGTACCTCTCTCTCTACGAAATAACTCTCTCTCTCTAAAACCCATTCCACCGGAACCCAGTAGCAATAAGCTTTCGAAGCTTTCTCTCTCTAAGTTCTAAACTTTCCTTCCATATCTTAGTCAATTTGAAGCTTAATTTCCTGCCGGATCTTGTTCAATTTTTCACGGAATGGAGAACAGTGGGTTTGATTGAAGCTTACTATTTATGTCTAATTTCAGTTTCTAATCTCATTTTCTCATCATTATAATGGATTTGACAACATCATCCAATGAAAATCGATTGGTGTATAATTTCGAGTGGGCTTCGAATTTGTTTTTGTCAAAGTAAATGGGAAATGGGGATTCAGGTCTTTAGTTAAATGTTTAAATAATTGGTTTGAAAATTGGCACAAATCGAGCTGGTTTGAGAATTGGTTAGACTAAACCATCACTGGTATGTTGATAAATTTAAAGAGACTGCTGTTATAATCTTTGAAGCACAGCCACCCATGATTGTTGGTCTATTTTACAAACCCCAGTGTGAATAAATGCCCTTACTTCAGATTCCAACTTTGTAAATTAAGTTGCCACAGAGCATGTGAAGAACTTCAAGAAAACAAGGGACCAGCCATGCATTTCTTGAAGCAAAAAAACAAATATTAGTAAGAAATCAGCACCAGATGGACAAGAAAATGCAGTTCAATTCTTCCAAAAGCTCTAAAAAACAAAAAATAGCAAGATAACAAAATCAAGTTTGCTGTATCTGGCAGAGGAGCAGCAGAGGGGACAATAGAAAGTATTACTTCCCTTCCAAAGCAGTAGTTCGACAGTTATCAAGCATCCCCAATATATATGTGTAATCATTAAAATGAAATTTTCCTTTATGACTAAATGATTGCTTATTTAAGAGTCAAAAACAGCCTATGAAGAAATAATGCAAGAGAGAAATTCTGGGATATTTTACAGAGAAAAAGGAAAAATAACTGGCACATAATTTCAGAAAGCAGAGAGTTGAATAAACATATCTCTTAGCAAGGAGGTGAAAGACTAAAGAAGCAAGAATTGGCTTCTGTCATCAATACTGGGAAATGGGGATTCAGGTCTTTAGTTAAATGTATAAAGAATTGGTTTGACCATGATTTGGCATGTTGCTGCTTCATAGCTGTTACTTTATTGTTTATCATCAATACGCATGTTGCTGCGTCTATTCCGGTGGCTGTGCTGCTGGGTTCCGGTGGAATGGGTTTAAGAGAGAGAGAGAGGTATTTCGTAGAGAGAGAGGTATAAGACCAACGGTGGGTTTTCCGGTGGCTGCTTGTTCTGTTCCGGTTGCCAATGGAGACCAGTGGAGAGAGAGCTGAGCTCTTCGAAATGGCTGAGAGAGATAGAGGAACGAGTGCAAGAAAATTTGGTCAAAGGTGAAGAGAAACAAGTAAGGTTTCTCTCTCTCTCAAAATGAGTGTGGGTCCCAGCAGAAAATCACGGAAGTAATTTAAGCACGAATGCGTACGCATTCGTGCGTATGTGAAGGAAACTGTATATATATATATATATATATATATATATAAAGTATTGTTTGTAAATCCAATCCTTAGTCCAAGTGGTAAAAGTGTAAATACAAGACCACTCAAGGTTCGATTTTCTTCCCCCTCTCCTCATCAAGCCCTCGGATCTACCACTGCTTATATCAAAAAATAAAAATGTTGCGCTTGTTTAATTCTTCTTCTTGTTGTTCAAATATGGAATACCAAGAAACCCAGTTAATTGGGCAAATAAATAAATGAATACCGAGAAACCCAGTTAATTGGGCAAATAAATAAATCTGAGATAAGCCAACATTCTACATTATGGGATTAAAATATATATAAACTTAAAGTTTGCCCCCACTTGCAATGTAAGACCCAATGTTTTTCAACTTGCAATGTAAGACTTCAAGTTTTATTCCGTCAACAATTTGAAATTTCCGTCCGTTAAGTGCTGAGTGGCTATTTGTGTGGCATTAAAACAATGATATGGAAATAAGAGTGAATTAATGAGAGGGTATTTTTAAAGAGAGAGAGAACAAAAAAATTAGCCAAAAAAATCACAATAAAAAATTAGCAAAATAAGAAATTAGGTCTAAAGAGGGAGAAAGAGAGAACACGAAGGGGATTCTTCGATTAGGGCTTTGATTGGTGGACGACTATAAAGAAGTGTGCAAATTAATGCATAATGTGTTATATAATGCGTTATTTGCTAAGCAAAGATGATGTTAATGGCCTTTTTTATGGTTAGTAATATACTATGTTTATATATATACGATGTTGATGGCCCATTTTGCTATGTACATGCATTGGAACACTCATTATATATGTGTGTGTGTGTGTGATGTAATGTAATGCATTGAAAAACACGTTCTTAATGTTAGAGTTTTGAATAAAAAACGGACAAGTTGTGTTAAACGTAGTCCAACTTGTTGCTTTTGTTTTGTCTTTGTTTATTACTTTTTGCAGGAAAAAATGATGAGCACTTCTCTATTAAACTTCATCATGGAGAGTGGGTTAATAGTGAGTCAAATAGGGAATATGTGAATGAGAAAGTTAATTTCTTTGATTATTGTAATGTTGATTTAATATCTTTGTTGGAATTTCAGGATATGGTAGAAATATTAGGCTACACTGGATAGTTTGACTACTATTATGAAGCAGAGGATGGGAACTTGAAAAAATTAGAAAATGACATTGAGTTGATGAATTTCTTGGGTACACCACTAGAATTAAATGGCAATAGTACAATTAGCATATATTCTAGCCATCTATATGTTCCTTATGTAACTGAAACCCAAGTAGGGTCATATGAGCCACTTGTCAATGAGACACTTGTAAATGAAATAAGTGACTTTCAGCCCATATAACCTTTGAGGGTAATAGTAATGATACTAACTTAGATTACTTTCCAGAGAATGATTATGATGTAGATGAGGATGATGAGTTGTATGAAAACATAAATAGATATGTTGAGTGGGAAGGGGTGGGGCATAAACATGATGTAGATGATATGATAGGGGTAGCTAATATAGATATTGATAGTGATGAGGGGCAATATAGTATTTCTAGCTCCAGTGATAGTGATGAAGAAGTAGCCAAAAGAAAGAAGAAAAAAGGCATCATTTTCTTGCTTTTAATAATGATAGAAACTTAGAGGACCCATAGTTTGAACTTGCGATGCTATTTAGCTCATCTGAGCAATTAAGGGTGGCAGTTAGACAACATTCAATAAAAAAGGTAAGGAAATAAAGATCAACAGTTCTTCGAAAAAGAAAGCGAGGGCTAAGTGTAAGGAGAGTTGCAAGTGGACTCTCTTTGCATTAAGTATGCAAGGATAGTCTACTTTGCAAATCATAACTTTAATCTAGAAACACACATGCTCTAGATCTTTAACCAATCAAAATGTGAGTGCAAGGTGGCTAGCCAAGAGATACCTAAAGAGGATTAAGTCTGTAATGCCCTGCGAGCGAAGAGTACTTCCTTAGAAGGAGGAATTATAGCTCAAAGGAAGCATCCCACATCAGAAGATGGGGGATCCTTGGAGACCCGTATAAGTAAGAAATTGTCGCTAATTAAGTACGAGGCCTTTTGGGGGCTCACTGGCTTCGGATCCCATAAGAACTCCAAAGTTAAGCGAGTAGAGGACTAGAGTAATCCCAGGATGGGTGACCCCCTGGGAAGCTGGTCGTGAGCCTGCCAAGAGCAAAGCCGTGAGGGGGGGTAAATGGACTGGCCTTGAGGGGCTGCCAAGAACAAAGCCGTGAGAGGGGTAGATGGACTGGCCCTGGGGGTTTGCAACGCCCTGCGAGCGAAGAGTACTCCCTTGTGAGGAGGAATTGTAGCTCACTAATTAAGTACGAGGTCCCTGGGGTAGTTGGAGCTACTAACCAGAATAAAACCCTGAAGGAAAAGGCTGCTCGGTTGGAGCCGAGTGGAGCCGCCTGGACCGGACAATATCACCGCTACGTACTCTGATACCAGGACGAGGCCTTTTGGGGGCTCATTGGCTTCGAATCACATCAGAACTCTGAAGTTAAGCAAGTAGACGGCCAGAGCAATCCCAGGATGGGTGACCCCCTAGGAAGCTGGTCGTGAGCTCCCAAAAACAAAGCCGTGAGGGTAGATGGTCCGGGACTGAGGCCTGGCTAGACGCTACCCAGAGCGGACAATATCGTACTGAGGTGGGATCGGGTCGTTACAAAGTCCAACTCCCAAATACCAGTTGTGTCCTTACAAGATCAAATTATGGTTAACTTAAAAGTTAATGTGTCATTTCATAAGGTGTTTATGGCAAAAAGGTTTGCATTTGACATGCTATTTGGTAGTTTGAGGGAGTAATACAACAAGGTGCATGACCATGGGGTAGAGCTTTTAAGAACTAATCTAGGATCCACTGTTAGAATACAAAGTGATGATGGTAAGTTTAAGAGGATGTATATCTGCTTTGGGGCTTTAAATAAGGGGTTTCTGAAGCACCGTAGGCCATTAATAGGGATGGATTGTGCTCATTTGAAGGGGATTGCAAAGGGTATTGTAACACCCCCGCTTTAATCCACAGGATAACACCTGCAATTAAGACATGGAGCGTTACTAACCTATTTTAGTAAGACTAAGATATGTATATAGAAAAAAAATAAGTCAACAACAACAGATATATCAAGTATTACTAAGCATGGGATACCAAAATCATATTATACCATTTAAGCATGCATCACATGTATACAGTCCAAAACACGTGTGTTCTCAAAATATATAAAACCTCGAGCTAGCTGTGGCTTCCCGAAAAAACATATATACCCCAAAAATTTGCATTATATCAGAGCTTCTATTGCGTCCCAGATCCCGTCACTTCCTTATCCTTACGGGACTCGTGAGTACCTGTAAGGATTTAAAGAAAACATGGGTGAGCCATTTGCTCAGTAAGGGGGGTATAGGGCAGGTGTTCAAAACAAGTATATAAACATATCTTTCAAACCACGTTTAAATCGATAAGATAACTAAGAACCAGGCTCATCAATTGATTATGCATGTACGTGCTAATGCATGTTACCTCCCGTGTTAACTAGTTACCGTACAATAGATATCCCAAGCTATGAGAATATTCTGATACCACCGAAAAGTCAGATCATCAAGTTGATAGATTGGGATCAATTGCCTCGATCCCATATGAATATGGATAGCAACAGTCATGGGATCAATTATCCCGATCCCATATAAACACTGATAGCAACAAAACCATAGTGCATTACCAATTTTCTTGGGTTCCCGGGCTCCACACCGGTGGCTTACAGGCGGCCAAACATTACCCCTAGGGGTTTAGGGCTTTTCAACCTAAGGGCACCGAGCCCTGGCTATTTTTTCAACCCGGCAAGCACTATCCATTCGTATAAGAACTAATTTCCCAAAAGACACAAGTTCTCCAATCAATACAATATAAGATAAGCCTTTTATGAGATAGCTTACCAATTCAAGAATCACAAAACCATCCCAGAGTTTGCCATAAGAATCTCTGAGCTGGCGGTTGACACAATAATAATATGTATCGTGCACAACATGATTAATGTACATATGAATGAGTATATGCCATATATACTCTCAAAGTTCCAAGACATATCCCTTAGTAGGCACAATTATTCAACAAGCCACTATCATCAATCATTTTCATACACACCACGAAAGGACATTAGGTTTAGTTTAAACAACACTTTGTATCCAATATACATAGCATATCATGTCTCAAATAGAGCATTCATAGATTCACAAATCATAAATTAACATGGAACTTCTTTATACAAAAGTTTCAAATCAAACATCTATCTAATACGGAAATCATCGAGTAATAAAACCATTTTATCAAGTTTTATAAACAAAGAAACCCCTACCTCGACTTATTTGCGAAGAAGAAAAATAGATGATAAAGATAATGGCTCTTTCCCAAGCGAATACCACAAAGAATACGATGAATAGTAGGAAGAAGGAAGTTTTTGAGTGATTCGGAGCTTAAATTTCGGATTATGGATGAAAAATTGATATAATCTCTTACCCTCTCTTTAGAACACTTTAGAGCTCTCAATGGGGGTGGGGGTGTGTTTTGGTAAAATTAAAGGTAAAGAAAATAAACAAAACGAATTTAAATCAACTTAAGTCGGTGCACTGTTCATGCAGGTAGACCGGTATGCCAAAATGGGAGACCGATCCGTAGTCCCAAAATTTTCAGATTTTTACACACTGGACTGGTATGCAAAAACCCTATATCGGTCTGCAACTAAATTCTTCCCAATAGTTTTCATGCCGGACCGGTAAGCCAAAACTGTATATCGATCCGCAGCAAAATATTTTCCAAATTTGTATATGCCGGAGCGGTATGCCAAATCCTCATACCGGTCCGCAGGCCAACTTTCTGCCATGATGCCCTGTTTTTATTTTGGCTATAACTTCTCACTCGGAACTCCAATTGAGACGATTTTTATGTCCATGAAAAGGTAATTCAGAGACCTTTAATTTACAGTTGAAACTTTTCTCCAAATTATGATTAGATAATTTTTTAACTGTATAATTTTCACACAAAATTAACCCAACATGGCATAATTAATATTACAATAAATACAGAGTATTATAGGTATTCTGCTATCTGTAATTGGGGTGGATCTTAACAACTCACTCTATCCACTTGCTTATGCAGTGGTTGAGAGTGAGAACAAGCATTATTGGATGTGGTTCATAGAGTTGCTTAAGGAAGACATATGGTTAACCAATAGTCATCACTGGTGCTTTATCACTGACAAACAGAAGGGTCTTGTACCTGCATTACAAGAGCTATGTCCAAATTCAGAGCATAAGTTATATGTTAAGCATTTGTATAACAATTTTAAAGAGTATCACAAGGGTTTAATTTTGAAAGATCAGTTATATGCATGTGCTAGGGCAATAATAGTTGAAGAGTTTGGGGAAAAAATGAAAGAGTTTAAGGACTTAGATGCTGAGTTTGGGGAAAAAATGAAAGAGTTTAAGGACTTAGATGCTGCAGCTGTTGTCAATTGGTTGGCTGATAAGCCTCCTACACAATGGTCCAAATCCCACTTTCAAACTTTTCCAAAAACAGATAAACAACCTATGTGAGTTTCAACAGTGTGATCCTTGATGCTAGAGATAAGCCTATTATTTCTGTGCTAGAGAGGATTAGGTCAAAGTTAATAAGGAGAATAATATTGAATAGAACAAAGACGTTGCAACAAGATTCATTATTATGTCCAAAAATTGAGTCAATTTTAGGGAAAGTTATAGAATAAGCAATCCATTGTGTTCCAGAATGGTCAGGCACTCCTAAGTTAGAGGTGGATGGACTTGGGGGTAAATTTGTATATGATTTGGATGTAGGCACTTGTGCTCGTAGAAGATGGGATTTGATAGGTATCCCCTAAGGGTGGCATTTTAAAACCGTAAACCGACGTAACCGATCGACCATACTTTGGTTAGTAATTAACCAATCGGTTACCGACCTAACTCGGTAGCGGTTGCGGGTTTTATTATCCATGTTATCGGTTATTACCGATCGACCGACCAACAATTAATATACAACTTTTTTGTAATTTTAAACCGAGCATCTTACATTAGTGCATCACTAAAGTCAGTCAGTAAATGAGTTAATGGTAAATAACTAAATAATTAATTTTTTATCCAAACCCTTATAGCCTCAGTTATATCCCCACTTCATTTTTTTATCCCCAAATCCCATTTTCGATTTTGGGATTTCCCCCACTCCATTTCCCCCTCAAATATTCAAACCTTCACTTCCTCAGTTCCTTCCTTAATTCCTCCATTGCACACAGCCACACCCACGCCACAAACCCGACGCCACAGACCCGCACAGCCACACCCACATGCCCCACTGGCCCACTCCAATCACAGTTCCTCACTCTTCCTCCGTCTCTCCTCCATCGGCCTCATCTTCGGTATGATGACATATCTATCTTATTATTGTGTAATGTGTATGTAAATCGTTTGACCTCAAGCTATGTGCCATTCAAGCTTTGTGAAATATTGAATATGAAACTCTTTTCCATTCTGTGGGTTTTGCTGTGTATGGTTGCTATGAGTTTGTGCTGTGAGGTTTTGTTGTTTTGGTGTATTTTAGCTTGTTTGGTTATAACCGTGTACCGACCAATTCGGTAAAACCGAACTTGGCGGTTCAATTGCGGTTATCAATGTTGTAAAATCGACCATGTTGGTTCGGTAACCGAACCGTGGCCACCCCTAGGTATCCCATGTAAGCATGTAGTGGCAGTTATTTATTTCTTTGGACTTGATCCACAATTATTTGTAGACAAATGCTATCATAGGGAAACATACTTAAACTATTATAAGAATTACATTTTCCCTTTGAATGGTCCTCAATTGTGGCCCAAGATGGGTATGGACCATATTACTCCTCCTGTTTATAAACCACTAAAAGGAAGGGCACATAAAGGAGTAAGGAGGCCTGGAGAGGATGAGAAGAAGAAAACAAGTGCTAATCCATTCAAGTTAAACAAAAAATATCAGCAATCATTGAAGTGTACAAACTGTGGAACAAGTGGGCACAACAAGAGGAGCTGCAAACAACCACTGAAAGAAGAAACTAGTACTATAAGTATTTAAGTGTTTACATTTACATTTTATACAAACTATGATAACAACTTATGTGATTCCACTCATGTATTTGTTAGGTCAAGAGGGGAAGAGGGAGACCAAAATAACCAAATGAAGAAAATGCTGAAGGATCTTAAGCTCCAAAGAAGAAAATGAAGTATACTAAATCCATAAAACCAGAAGTAAGTGGTATTGAATGCAAATTGATGCAAACTGTGTATTGGATGCAATATGTGTATATTAAATGCAAATTGTGTTATGTAAAAGGTGAAGCACACTTTTAAAGCACAAGTGAGTACTCAAGCAAGTGAGGGAAATGTAGAAACTCAAGAAAATGTAATAAGTGAAAGGAATATAACAACTCAAGAAACTCAAGGGAATATAGCAGTTCAAGGCTCTAAATCTACAGCTTAAGCCTCGTTGTTTGCAATGAACTCAATGATATTTCATGGGAAGAAGGTGTACTTTATGAGTGGGTTGCAGCCCAATAAGCAGAAGACACTTCCAACACGGTAATTGAAAAAATGTAGTTTTAGTTTTCTGTTTCATGGGAAAGCATAAGTGAGTACTGTTTTTTGTAAACTCTGTTTTTTTTTTTAGAAAATGATCTGTTTCGATGCTCTGTTTCAATGCTTTGTTGAATGCTCTATTTTTTGTAAGCTACATTGGAATGTAATGAATATGGTTTGTTTCAATGTTTCATTGCTCTGTTTCAATGCTCTGTTAAAATGCTTTGGCATTGCTCTGTTTTTTCAAAGCTATGCTATAATGTAATGAATATGATTTGTTTTAATGTTTCACTGCTCTATTTCAATGCTTTTGTATTGCTCTGTTTTTTGTAAATAACATCATTCATAAAAAAAGTGGATTTTTTCACTCCATTAACTTAAGATCGTACATACATAGGATCATTACAAAAAACCTTACATAACATTAAAGTAGTGCTAGTACCAAATATAGATCACACATAAGATCAATGCAAATAGAATGAAAGTGCATTTTTTGAAAAACATGAGCTCATCCATTGTAACATCGATCTTCCTCTGAAGTTCAAGCCTCTTGTTCTCAGATTCAATTTGTTTCCCTATTTCAGTGTTTAAAACCTTCAACCCTTCAACCACAGCCCTCAAGTCTTCTTTGGCAACTTTGAAATTGTTCATATGCCTGTATATCTCTCTTTTGAAGTAACACTTGTATCCTTCTCCACCAATCAAAAAACCCACAGTTTCTTTTTTCGAGATGGCCAAAATTTTTGCACCCAAAAAATCTTCTCCCTGGGTTCAAACTGGTAGTGGAAACCCTAATTGCAGCCGTTTCTCCACAATGACAAGTTACATATGATGTTCCAGAGTAAAAAGATGCCATTATTCTAGGTGTGAAGATAAAAAATGGAGAAGAGAGAAATAATATAAAGAGAGAAGTGATTTTCGGCGAATAAGGATAATAATGGGGGGAAGAGAGGTGAATATAAAGAAAGAAGCTATTTTCCTGCCAAAATTATATCCGTGTCATTGTTTTAATGCTACATGAGCAGCCACTCAATGCTTAACAGACGGAGGTCTCAAATTGTTGACGGAATAAAACTTGAGGTCTTACATTGCATGTTGAAAAACATTGGGTTTTACATGCAAGTGGGGGCAAACTTCAGGTTTATATATATTTTAATCCCCTACATTCTTTTAGGCTTTAAACAAGATCCTATTATTATTATTTGACAAGAGTTTAAACAAGAACATCCAGAATTCGTCAGATACATGAATATCTGTACAAGTATAAACTATCCCTTCATCATTAACAGATATAGTGATTTCCAATGCCTATCCAAAGGAAAAGATCTGTAGATATTCTCAGTGGAAATTATTAAAGAGAAGAACTATAAACACTGATTAAACCTTACAAAACAATGTACATCACTCTAGAAGTAAATGGGGAAATATGCTACAAACAAACATTAGTTCGCCTCAATGATGACCACGTCTGAAGACAGAAAGGAATCTACCAGATGGTTTATCTTTGTGCCGATGATCCTCTCCATCTCCAACCTGGGGAACATATGCTTCAGGTGTCATCTACATTATATAGAACTAGTGCATGGCAACAGAATATTCAAGCATGCTGTCATATCATGATCAACTGAACATTATTCAGTTCAGATTATATAGACTACATTATATTACAAAAATTTGTGAAAATATCTTAATGGAAGTGACCGCGTTGCTTGATTGACCTTGCGGGTTTCAGTTAAACAAGGTAAATCTAAACAAGAACCAGAACCAGCATCTGGATCAGATTCTGATTCTTCAAGAGGGAAGTTCATGACCCAGTTGAAGATGATAAATTTGATGGGATGGACGAATCCAATCACCGGGAATGGAAGAAGCAGCAGATTCGGAATAGTTATTGTATGCAAAGGTGAAAAAGTAGTTCTGCCAGAACACCCCACCACCAAAATGAAAAGTACTGGAAATTGACCACATATTATTCAATTTAAGTGCTAATAGACTTTGGGGTTTGATTTCTGCCTCTTAGAATGGGAGGACTTGAATGAATTCAATTACTGAGTATTTGTCAAAGAATTTTGCCTCTTCTTCATTTGTGCTCCTCTTCTTCTTGAGTCACCATTAGCTTCTTGTTAGGAAAAATCAAATCTCAAGTTGGCTGCGTCACATCTATGCTTCCTATTTTAGCAGTTTGGGAACTCTTGAAGGAATGCAATAGCAGGAAATTCAAAAACTTAACATCTCAACCAGCTTCTGTTATTCAACAAATTGAGGACTGGCCGAAAGACTGTTCTCAACTTCTTGAGATCAGATCATTTGGGACGTTTACTGATTCTATTTTAATATGCAAAATCTATTATATTTGCAATATTTTTAAATGCTTCATTTTATTATTATTATTATTATTATTTTAATTTTTTTTTTCTTTTTTTTTGCAGTTTTTCTTGAAAGAACTTCGTTACTGAGAATGGAAGCACTTTATCTAGTGTTACTCGTTAATGAAATAAATACAACATTATACTGTCATTTAATTCAGTTATGCATGAAGAAAGCAAGATGATACCTCCTTTGCAATTTTTTGTAGAGTCACTGTTATTTCAGAAAAGTCCGGTCTTGAAGCAGGATCTTGCTGCCAGCATCTCTCAAGCAGCCGGGTAAGATTTGGATGAGTGTGCATTGGTATGCTAGGCCGTAGCCCCTGGAAAACATTGCCAAGAAGAATGCTAAATTCCAATAGATATGCAGGCTATCTCTAAATATGAATATTTAACAAAATAATAGTGTGGATATTTCACCTTTTGGACCACTCCCACAGCTGCTTGTAGTGGGGTTAAATAATCGTATGGAAGCTGGCAGGCCAAAAGTAGAAGAATGTAATTGAAAAGGAATATAAATACAAAACCCAGATGGGAAACATTTTCAAAAGTTGAACAAATACCTTTCCAGTTAGCAACTCCCATAATACAACCCCGAAACTAAAAATATCAGCCTTGTGATCATAGGGCTTGTGTTCTATGACCTTCAATGGAAAAGAATGTCATAAGCAAATGCCAAGATGACCAACCTCGAATAGAAAAGATGCATAACACTTCCATTTATTCTACATATCCAAAATTAAATCACCAAATAGTTCTAAATGATTGATTTACATAGAAAAATCAAAAATCAAAAATTACCGTCTTGAAACCACGGCAGGAAGACCATGGATGCTTATCTTTTTTCTTGCGTTTGAGAGAGAACGATTTAATGGAAACTCCAAAAAATTGTATCCTAGTTGTTTAATATATTTTCTAGTTAGTTTTTCCTTTTCTTATACTTTAGTGGCAGGGGCGACACAGTAATCGTGAAACTGAAATACGTGTAGCCTATTGGCATCTGGCAATATATAACAATATAATCAATCTTAAGCATTAGATGTGAATTCTCCTCGCATTGAAACATCATATCATACAATTTCCACTCACACAAAGGATGTTTAGGGGAACCAATAATAGCAATCGATAATCCCATATTTGGTTATTTTGTAGTTTGATTTTTTATTTATACAATTGTATAGGAATATAATTTTGCAAATGTATATTTTGGGCAACTGTTCAAGTATTAGGTATTTTTTTTTTCAACAATAAATGTCAATATTTTATTTGTTTCACCATACTGTTTGCCATGGGCAATACCTAGTATATATCTAATATATAGAAATGCTCTTATAAAGGAACCCCATACTTTAAGAACAATAATTTAGAGGGACAAATGGATGATTTATTTCATAAAACTTGGTGGAGATGATCTCTATAATGAGTAGATCATCTCCCCAAAATTTCAAACTTGATATGGGTGTAATAAAAATGTGACATATATGTTTATTTTAATCCATTAAAATTTTATACGATCATATTACCAACTTCTAAATTTAGTTGTTTTATGAAATTTGGTGTAGACGATCTACTCATTATAGAGATCATCTCCACAAAGTTTCATGAACAAAATTTATTCATTTACCCTTCGAAATGAACAATCCTTATTGTTTTTAAAGTAAGGGGATTCCCTTACAATATCATTTCCCTATATATATATAGAGAGAGCGCTAGGCTATAAAGAGGGATTATATCTTCTCTTTAACAAAAAAAGGGATGTCCATTTGGAGGAGTAAAAGAAAGATTCTTTTTATGAAAATTTGAAGAGATGATCTACTTGATGAGTAGATGATTTGCATCAAATTTCATCTAAAAATTCAATCTAGAAATTGGTGTAATGAAAAATTGATATATATGTGAATTATTGGCCATTGCAGGTTTTGATGGTCATCTCACCCACTTCTACATTGTGTGGAGGTGATCTACTCATCATGTAAGATCATCTCTACAAATTTTCTTAAAAAAATTCATCATTTTACCTCAAAATGGACATTCCTTCTTTTTGTTAAAGAGAGGGATCCCTCTCTATAGCCTAGCTCATATGTATATAAATATACCATTTGTCTAAAATTAGGAGTCCCAGTATGACTTTCTCACTTTCTAAGAAAAAGACTAATTTCAACATAATGGTCAAGAATGAACTTGACTATTATTTTGCTACAATGTACATTAATTATGTTCCAAAAGGAAATGGGACTCTTATAAAGAGGTCATAAATAGGAATTTAGGGCTCTTAATTTGAGACAGAGGGAGTCCCATTTTACTATGTAAAAGAAGCTGTCACTAAATCATGCTGATAAAAGCAAGAAAGTTGTAGAACATCACATGCCAAGTTTGACAACTCTAATATCACCCAGAATCTAGATAGCTACTGAATATTCTCAGTACAAGTATCAGGGAAAACCAAACGCTCCAAATTTGGACGTGGAATGACAAAAGGTGTACCTCAGGAGCCATCCATCGATATGTCCCAGTTTCTGCTGTCATCACTCCAGACTGTGCTTTCACTCTGGCAACACCAAAATCAGCCACCTTAACAACCTGAAAATGCAAGCATGATGTGAAATCTTGTAAATCTTCACCAAACAAAGTCAAACACCTAATAATTTAGGTTACATGGAGATAGAGACATGGTCAATGGATTATGAAGAGTTGAAGAACATGATATAGATTGTTGGCCCACTACTTAAACATCTTAAGCTTTTGGGAGATATGGTTCCTAACATGGTATCAGAGCTCAGGTTTTGCAAGGTCTCGGGTTTGAATTCTTCCGCTTGCATTTGTTTCCCCTTTGTGTTTGTGCAGTATGCACGTTGTTATTTGTGCAGAAAGTGCACCTTTGGTTTGGTTTGTTTCTCCACGTGCGAGTGGGGGTCGCACGTGAGGGGGAGTGTTGAAGAGCATGATATACTTAGTTGGCCCACTACCTAACAGCTTAAGCTTTTGGTAGACATGGTTCCTAACAAAAACGTCTAACATTAAATTGAAGGCAGGAAACTGAAGTGTTCTGCATTTACACCGTTATTTATAAATTATCTCCTGAAACATTTAATAATAACCATCAAAAAGGGAGGAAGTGTAGAAAACAATTCTGTAACCATTTATATTTCAGGTAAAAAGTGCAATTCAATCTCCGCCGTTTGATTGTTTATAGCACATATAATGTGCACATGGAAACGAGCATACCAAAGTATAACTAATTCAGATTCCAAAACATAAAATATAGAGCATTACAACAAAGAGTGCATTTGCATGATTGAGATTACAAAGCGAGGAAGCATCTTACTTCATTTTCATCCATCAGAAGATTGGCAGCTTTCAAATCCCTGTGTATTATGTTCTGCTGGTGCAGATAATTCATTCCCTTCGATACATCAATTGCTATTTTGAGTAAAGATGGGAGCTTAAAAGTACCCTTCTGTTTATGTATATAGTCATACACACTCCCACCACTCATATATTCTACAGAAAAACAAAATCAACAATAAAACAAATAATCCCAAAACCTAAACGAGATGAAAATCTTATCAAAATCGTCCATTAGATCCTTGCATGTTGCCAAGGACATCTGTTAGCTATAGGAATTTACCTGTTACAATGCACAAGCTTGGAGGTTTTGTACATGCACCAATGAATTGCACAACATTCTTGTGCCGAACTTTCCTGTAATTGTGAAGTAGTCCAAGGGAAGTTATATTTCTTAGATTCACGGTCGGCCTTCTAATAAGCAACTTCAGGTGAATATGTGTGCGTGTGTGTGTGTGTGTGAGAGAGAGAGAGAGAGAGAGAGAGAGAGAGTTCTAACGAATCTACAAAAACCAGTTCATTGCCAACATTCGGCAAATATAATTACTTAGCAAACTATGATGTGTGTAATCTAATACTTACATTGTCCCAATTTAAGGGTCCAATATGTAAAACCAACATATCAAATATAAAAATAGGTAAAGAATTTTTATTCATGACTATTGATTATGTGGAAATTAGTGTTTTCTCAGAAGTGCGAAAGTAAAATAGACTCTTATTTGGGATGTAGGGAGACATATCCAAGGAGAAGTGCATATGCAATATGTTTCCATTTATTAGATGCACAAGTGATCAACAAACCGTCTGAGAAACAAAATACATGCAAGCCACCTATTTGACATGCCACATCCTAAATTTTGTGAATGATGTAATAATAATTGAGAAGGAACCACTATAATAATATATTACTCTTTCAGTCCTGAAATTGAAAGAGATTATTGACAGTCAAACATTTTGAGAAACACAACTTTAATGCAATCAATGACCCAGATTAATATTTATTTAACTATTGTGAGACAGGGAGACTTTTATGGAACATCCCTAAACATGACGTGCAGGCTCTTGATTTGTGTGTGAATAAGAGGTTCCAACGAAAACAGTTGGTGATGAAGCAATTTATATCTGAATTTAATTAAATTTAGGGCCATTTGGTCGTCGTGAAATATTTTTCACTTGGTGAAATGTATTTTTTCCTTTTGAAGGTTATTATTTTATGTACAAAATTACAATTAAAGGAGAGAGGAAATAATATTTTGGCATTCTCAAGCAAAACACCAGTGTTATATATATATATATATATATATATTTTTAATTAGGGTTACACGAGGAAGGAAAACAAAAAAGTACTCAGTAATCTATGTGATCCCACATTCAATGGGATCTTACAAACCCTCGTAGAAATAAAATATTTCAACACCAGTAAATGCACAAGCTAACTTTAAGAAAGAGCAAATACTTTTCACCTCAGTGAAGATATTTCAACCCAAAGGAAACGGACCCTAAAGGTCTATCAAGAGTTTAGAGCTTGACTACACCATGCCATTTGCTATAACCATGGCAACGAATTGAAGGTAAAACTGCATCTTGCTTTGTTCAATTTTTCCAATTATCAGGTGTGCAATTAGTGCAGCTCAGATGTGCATAAATATAACTAGAAAAAACCTCATAATGAACACTTCTTGGGCAAACTCCCTCTGCATTTCTACAGTTACATGCTCAGCCTTGAGGACTTTAATAGCCACTTCCTGACTACAATATGTACCTTTGTACCTGAATCAATTACAAGAAACAGGAAATTAATCACCGCAAAAAAAATCTGAGCATCGTGTAATGATAAACTTACAGATCACCATATGACCCAGATGCAACTTTGTGCTCAGATTTCAGAAGTTGAGGATCAATTTCCCAAACATCAGTGCCATCAGTAGGTATTTCCAGATACTCAGGTTTGCATGTGATGCCTCGCTGCTCATGCTCAGCTAGTGATGATGATGAATGTTGAGTTGGCCACGGAAGTTTCTGCATAGCAATTCAAACGCCCTAGTTAAGAATCAATGCTTAAATCCTTCTACAAAAAATTGGGGCAGAAATTGTGTCAACCACCTCAATTTTGAAAACTTCTTTTTCCAACTCATTCTGAAGCAGCTCAGTTTCCTGAAAATTAACAAGAAAAAAGTAAGAAAGTATCAAGGTTATCCACTTTTATTCTGATCTTCATGATTGAACGAGAGAAAATTAATTACATTCCTAAAATGACGTCATGCATACAAAATTCCAATGAAATAGAAGTGAATGAATTACTTGCTATCTATGAAGCACAGACACGGGTACGGGTGTCGTACCCGGTACCGGTACGAGGTACGGGTACGGCAAATCTTAAAAAACTTAGACACGGGTACGGCGAGGGACACGTTTAATAAATAAATATATATATATTTATATAATAATATGCATTATGTAAACTCATATCCAAAGAACACTACAAACAAATAAAATTTAACATCACTTAAAATAAACAAGTCATATCCACAAGAGAAAGGATTGCATCAAATAGAAGGTCCACGACGAGCCAAGGCCGTGAGTGAAAAGAGTAGAAGACCAACAAAGCAAAGTCGAACCGCCGTGAGTGAGAAGAGTAGAAGAGAGAAGGTCGACGATGAGCCTAGGCCGTGAGTGAGAAGGACTCGACGGCGAGGACTGGACGGCGAGAACTTGACGACGATGATAGGGCCATTGAGATGAGAGAGGGCCGTTGAGAAGAGAAGAGAGATGTGAGAATGGGTTTGAGCGTGACCTAATTTTTTGTCGATTGATATTTGGGACATCTCATCTCTTAATAACTTAATGTACTATTTATAAAATTAATTAAACAAAACCCTCAAAGTTCATTGCATATTGTAAATTGACCCCTTAATTTTTATTTTTTCATTCCAGCCATACCCATACCCGTACCTGTACCCGTACCCACACCCGTTTTAGCTGTGTCCAACGAAATTTAATATTATTTTTATTGGACACGCCACGTGGCGTGTCCCAGCCGTGTCCATACCCGTACCCGTACCCGTACCCGAGCCGTGTCCAAACGGGTACCCATAAAAAAATGAAGTACCCGTGCTTCACAGCTTGCTATTTATTAAATGAACAGAAAAGTGAAAAATTAATAGCTCAGCTTCATTTCTTGGGGTATTTTTATGATACACCAATGGAACAGTATGAGTTAAAAATTTAATAGACACCAGGTAACCTGAATTACTACACAAGCAGTTGGGTCTTAGTTACATATTGTGGAATTTAAGGAGAGGAAAGATACCTCATAAGGCCAACCATCAACAACAAAGACATCTAAGGAGTAGCCATCTGTTGTGGAGAAAGCATGTGCTTCCTGGATGTTCAAACCAACCTCGGCCAGTAAAGAGGTTAACTGCAAGTTTTGTGCATACAAAAACTGTTAAGCACCCTTCTTGTCTTAGCACCTAGGTGGTAAGATTTCAGCAGGATAATTGAAGTTGGGACTGGGTAATAACATTTATAAGCTAGAGAAAAGTAAGGTGGCATGATTTGAGATAGGTGGATTAGGGTTCATAGAAGTATATTATATTTAGAGATTATCAAACATGAGAACTTGGATAATTAGCTTGCAATAAGTCAACTCAGAGAAAGACTGACAATCACTAAAGGTCTAAAGCTAACAGGAATTTCTCAGGTATTCAGAATTGCACTGTATATCAGTCTGAAATGGATTCCTAAATAAATTTTCTCGATCATACATTTCTTACCAAAAAAAGTGGAAAAGTGAAGCTTCACGTGTAATACTTTATGTTAAAGAATGGTTCTATGTTTGGCTATGACAAAAATTCAGAATCCAACTCCATGCCTTTGAACATTAACTTCATGCATCAAAATGCAGCGGGCAATCTTTTCCAATGTCATCTTTTCTAAATACTCATTTATCATAAAAAATATGCAACATCAGACAGAGAACACAGCTTAACCCTGCAGCTACATACAAGCGAGAACTACTTAATAATCAACACGACATTATACAAATGGAGTACAAAAGTAAGGGAACTCATCAACTACCTGACTGAGGAGCTTTGGTTTGTCATCTGTTGAAAAGGTAATTTCATGCGTGGGCCTACATAATCATCAATCAAATGAAGAGGTAAGCATTGCATTTACAAACCTCTTAAAGTATTGATATGATGCTGTCAAAACATAGTTACAAACATTGCTGAAGTTAATTAATGCAGTCGAAGGACAATAAAAGTAAGAGCATAAATTTAAATATTACTAGCGACTTTTATCATATTGCAGTGGTTTTCTCCACATGTAATGTCTAACTGAGTGATAAGTGAGTGAATGCGTGTGAGAGAGAGTTAAATATTTTCAAGAAATAAAATCTTCATTTTCCCGTTACAGGTCAAGTTCAATAACCTCCGAGTCTCTGAAAAGGATCCATAATCTCCGATATACCTGCGCTTCTACTGTTATAACAATACAACAATGCTCTGTCTCTGTCTCTCTCTCTCCCTCTCTCTCATCTGAAAGCAGAACTCAAAGAGTAAGTTTTCATTGGGATCTGACCTAAACATCAAAAAGGATATAATGCACTTAAGTGGTTGGGGGTAAGAATAGGATTCCATGCAAATTTCAAAGTAATAATGACTATATAACGATGCGAGAAATTAGATACCATATGGCAGACAACTGTCTTTTTCCTTTTCAATGGCGCAAAAAGTTGAGAAACTTGCTAAAAATAGCACAATAGAAAGAGCAGGCAGACTAGTGAATAAAAGGAGTTTCATCAACGAAAATGTTATTGCAAAACTAAAGCATCCTTTGAGGCCCTTTTGACATCTCATCTATGAAAGCTCCAAGAGATGATCTGTCAGTTAGGAGATTCTTAGACCACAGCAACAAAGTAAGGTCGATCATCATCAATAGATACCTAGGAAAGTTTGCACTGGCATTTCTGGAACAGTCCGCATCCTGAACTTGAATTTTTTTTGCTTCAAGAGCAAGAGCTTCAAGATTAGGAGATGAACCAAATGCAGGTGGTGGATGAATACTGACAAATTAAAAATATAAATCATATATTAACGAAAAATAATTATATAAACTTCATCTATAGACAATTCTGTTTGAAATGGAACATTCCGCAAATAAAGAAAATCATTTAAGCTAGTACTCAAATCACACCTTTGAGAAACTTCATTTCTTTGGGAACTCATATGAACTGCATTAGCTGAGTTTCCACAAGGGAGTGGAGAGACCTGTATAACAAAGAAAGTCATGTTTAGACCT
Organism: Lonicera japonica; assembly: GCA_021464415.1. Lineage (NCBI taxonomy): Eukaryota > Viridiplantae > Streptophyta > Magnoliopsida > Dipsacales > Caprifoliaceae > Lonicera > Lonicera japonica. The sequence goes on along the minus strand of CM038467.1, from coordinate 16,467,347 downwards.
TATAGGCAGCAAATTAATTATTAAATCTATCGGTATTACCACATATCTTTACAAAACTATAGCATATCATTAAAACAGATTAAAAAGGTAAAATATCTTAACTTCCTATTAATTGTCACAGAATTAAATTGGAAAGGAGGAAAAAAAGTCTTACTTTTATAACTCATTGTGATGAAAGTTTTGAATTTGAAAAATGAAATATTCAATTAATTCAACTATCTTCTGTTAGAACTGTGAATAGTAAAAGCCGATGAGAGTAATATCTAAGGCTATGGTGCCTGATTTTGAAAGATTGTTATCATAAGTCTTCCAGAGTAATGGCAATGCATCGTCCTGACCAAAGTATGGTTAAACATATGTCAGTCTAGAATTTGACATCTTTGAGCCTAACCTCAATGATCCCAGCATGCATGAAATACCAAAAATATAACTCCGAGTTCAAAAGTTTCAAAAGATGAGCTTCTGCCTCCTGCACATCTACTGATGCATGGCATGCAGAATAGTTTAAATATATTAGACAACCTATGCAGAAGCTACACGTACAACTAAGGTGTCACGTTCTAGTTGATCAAAACATATTTACAAGGGCGGAGCCACAGGCATGTAAAGGGGGGCAATTGCTCCCCTTAAATTTTCTAAAATTGTTATTTTACCCTCAAATTTCTTTGTAAATATATAGTAAAAATATATACATATTACTTAAGTTTGCCCCTTTTAATTTGAAAAATAGGATTAACCTTGACCACTCTAATGTTGAACAAAAATAATACTATAACTAAAATTTCTACTCCAATTTTTCATAAATAATATTATATCAAATTAGCCCCTTTGAAAAATATTCCTAGCTTCGCCCCAATACATACTTATGCCGTGATTTTAAAATACATGGATAAGTTATTTACAGCAGATACTAAAAACTGTTTTGTTAATTTTTTTCAACTCCATTTGTAACACAATTACAAACATGCTTGGGTCGATCAAAGCCATGTAACAATTATATTTCATCGGCAGAAAAATAAATTCATAAGTCACAACTAATCTAATAAGGTAGAATTTCATCGGCTCGATAAACGGCAAGTAGTGCATGTAACTTGTATGCTAAAAATAAGCAACTAAGGTCCTTCTAAAAGAGGAGTCCATGCTTCCAGATAGATACCATGGGAATAAGATTAACAAGATATGCAACAGCTCTCACTCTGTATGTCATGAAATTGGAGCTCTAAATTGAAAAAAATCTGGTCAAATCACGTCACCTGCACTAGGCGGACTTCAATTGCAGGTCTATTAGCAGGATCACGAGCTAGATGCAGTAATCGCTTGTGCTTAAGAACATCTTCTGGCCTTTCCACTTTCACGTCCAATGCATACCTTCAATGCAGCATATCAAACCCCTTAACGCACGCAATCATACAAGCAATATTTATATATTTATGCCCACATACAATGTGAAAATAAGTAGCAGAATTGTCTATATATATGAAGGCTGCATTTGACAACAACATGAAAAATGATAATTAAGCAATTGATTTGTGTGAGAAGTTGGAAAAAAAAAAATTGATTTGTGTCAGAAGTTGGAAAATAAGTTGAGTGATGTGTCCAACTTCTCGTACAAATCAATTGTTCTTGCTATCATTTGATTGTTCTTGCTATCATTTATCATCTTGTTATCAAATGGAGCCAAAATTTATAACAAAACTATAGATGAAATTTATATAATATTTTTTTTAAGCTTTATTCATTTGACATCCATGAATAGCAAATATTATATTGTCATATATATATAGTATCGAATTCCGCAAATAATTAAAAACGGCAAGGGAAAATGTTAACACCACGAAATCTAGACCTAGATGAAGGAAGGATGAATAATCAAAAAACAGAACCATTAAATTAGCGACACTCGAATCATAAGAGGCATACACGTAACTCTATCTCTCTGTATATATGCATGGAATAGGGAGAGGTACCTAGTAGGGAGGCGATTGAAGTGAGCCCAAAGTTCATTATCAAATCCAGGTTCAATAACCTCACTATTATTCGATTCTTTGAGCCTCCGAAGAACCTCATTATAAACCTCAAGCTTCACACTCCGGTGCCCCCGAGTGTTCGCCGGCAACGATTCTACTACTCCACTTGCACAACTCTCGTTATCCTTCATCACCATTATTTGATTGAACTTTGCTACTCAAAAACTATCTTCGAATCTGAGCGATGCTCACTATATAATATATTACGTAGAAATGAATTTAATCAACAGTATAAATTGTGATACAAATTTTGAATACATACATAAAATACCAGGGCTACTGTACTGTATCGGCGACATTTTCCTTCATTCCGTTGATCTCTCTATGCTATTTTTTCTCTCTCTATTATTTTCTCTCTCCACGCGGATCTTCGCACCGACTTTGATCTATCAATGCATATCAGCGGGTTGCTTGCCTCGGTTTTTTTACGCTACTTTTTTAAGTTTGTTGTATTTTTATTACCTGTCGTAAATTAAATGTTGCTATCACCTTTTCCATGGTAAATAATTGTCGAGTGAGTTTTGAATATTTTTTAAATAATAATTAATAGTATTTTTAATACGAATTATAATTTAGTTAAATATAGAAAATCTCATTCTTACTATTGTCCACTAATTAAGCTGACTATAATATTTGCTTAAAATGGTGTTAAATTTAAAATGTAATTTTTTTTATCTGAATGTGTATTTTTAATTTTTAAATTATAGAAATTGTTTATTCCTTTTTTGCAACACAATTTTAGGATTTATTATGTGAGACCCTATTAATTCTTTTTTCTTTTTTGTTGTAGAGAAAAATGTCATATGCGAGAATTATAAATGTCTTTTATCTGTTAACACACGGGAACGATTAAATCTGTAAGAGCGCCAACCTTTGTTTCTTTTAACAAGTGAAAAATTTATCATCTTATTCTTAACAATAATTGAACTAAAGACCTTCATATCTTTATAACAAAAGATTAATTAATCAAAACTTTCTTGTTAAAACAAGTTCTACTCAATCAAATTACGACAAATTCAAACACCTGCATAACATAACATATAAAGTTTGTAATAAAAAGCTAAGAAAGTTATAGAAATTTAACTGCCTTTATTAGTGAAAGAATGGTTTTATCCATAAAAATGCTTTCAAAAGTCACATATTTCTATCCCGCAAAATGTGAAAAACATAATTTCTAATGCTTCCTCGTTTTTTTTTAAATAAAAGAAAGTTTTAAATCACTTCTTTATACTATGAAGCAAAGAAATTCGTAACTCTAAATGAGATTAGAATCCAATATTTCCTCATTTTTAAATTAGGAGTTCAACTGAACTAATTGATTATGTCCTACGAAGAAAACTAAAGTTTAAGATAATAAATATAAATAAATTAGTAGCTTCTTAAATGAGTAGGGGAAGAGTACATTTTAAGAGAAACATATTCATTTCTTTCCTTTTTGGTATGAGAAAATAATTAATTTTAATATAATTAATAATAGATAATACAATTTATTTATCGTTGTGATAAATGAAAAAAAATTATATTGAAAAATGACACTGTTAATGTAATTTTTTTTATTTTTTTTGAGCAAAGACACTCTTAGGGTGTGTTTGGCAACCCCAATTCCATACTATAGAATTGGAATTGGGGGATGGTTTTAGAATTCTATTGTTTGGATAGGTTAAAAGTTATAGTTTTGGAATTCTACTAGAATTCCAAAACCACAAATTCTAAAGGATTGAATTCCATAAAAATAGTAGAGTTTTCTAATTCCAATTTCTATTGAATTCAAAAAAAAGTAAAAAAATTCACCATTACCACTCATATCACCCCCACCCCCATACACCTCCCACCTCACCCCACCCCACCCCCCCCCCCCAACCCCCCCCCCCCAAATATAATGTATATATATGTATACATTAAATATAATGTATATTAAATATAATGTATATGTATATACACAGTGTGTATATATATACAAAGTTGTATATATATTAAATGAACTTATGCTATCACCTCCTTATTATCTATTTGGAATTTCAAATGAATTCTATAATTTAGTCAAATAAATAAATTTTAAATTCTATTAGAATTTCAAATGAAAACTACGTGCAATCCAAACAATGGTATTATAATTCAATGGTATTGCAATTCTTGGAATTGTAATACTATAGAATTACAATTCTAATAGAATTCTAAAACTACATATCCAAACACACCCTTAATGTAATTGAAAAGTATTAAGTTTTTACAGGATAATTACTGATGATGTGGAACCAAACATTTTAGAATGAGCTGTATGCAATCTCACTAATCCAATTTTTATTATTATTATATTTATTAAAGGGGAGGGATAAGGATAATGCCGCTTAATCAAGTACATAACCTCATGTGCTAAACATGATTTAGAACTTAAACATTGTATTATACATATATACATTCTCTAGACGGGAGAAGCGGACTAAAGGATTTTCCTTCCTTCTTTTTTTTTTTTTTTAAACATATGATAATTTTATAAGGTAAGAATGACAACAGAATGTCGCTAATTAATTTAGGTTATCCTTGAGTCCTTGTAGCCTGGCAACCCACGAAGTTCTGGCGTATATGTACGAAACAAATATATATTATGAACAATGATAAATGTACATATTTAAACGATTAAATTAATTGATTAAAAGATGTTAAACTAGCAACCCTACCTACCTTACTTCAGGAGACGTCCTAAGTACGTATATATAAATTTTTTATGAAATTTTGTAAAAATAATCTCTATAATGACAACTTAGTACATCTACAAATACTCAAAGGAAGGAAAAGGGAAAGGCCGATGATTCTTATATGCCTTGTACTATGTTCTCCTATTGATTGAGAGCCTGTTGAGACGAACAAGTCATTATAAGTTTTGTATTGTCAGATATTACGTATATTAATTAAGTACAATGTTGTATTGTAAACTTAAAACATTTTGTTAATTTGGGATCTTGTTGGAAGTATAATTGTACAATTTATCATTGAAGTATTGTACCAAGAAACTCTTCTAGCTATAGATGTGGTATTTTAAGAAGTGATGTTGCGGAAATTGATTGCATGCGCCAAGATTATACATGAATTATTCATGAGCAGGTTTAAATTAACATTAAGAGTTTATTGTCCAATTAACCATTGTCGATGTACGGCACATGTAATTAACCAGTTTCGAAAGCAATTATCCTCTAACGGGATTTAGGGTGCCAAAAATTAGTATAAGAGGCATTTGTTTCTTCTTCCTTCGCCATTTATAGATGGGGTAGACTAGGAGTTTCCTTTTCACACCGTTTATTTCTTATTGTTCTATTATGGTTGAAGAATGCTTGAGAAGTCAGCTTTAGTTACTGATGTAGTAGCAAGATGACAGCTGAATTATATTATAGTCAGCCGTAGTGTAACGGATGACTATTATAAAATTTATGTTTAATAGCTTCTCGTATTGCTTTTATTATGTGAACAAACACTCAGTTTCAATTATAACCGTATGCTAAGGTGAAGATTGGTACAAAGATTTTGATCCAGGACGTCAAAGCGCATCATTCATTGGTAATATGGTACGCAGACTTGGTTTGATTCTTTAGTGGTGAAATGCTTTATCTAAACCATTTTTAAATCAAGTTAAAAATGTTTAGTCCTCGAACTTCAATCCAGTTGGCACTTACGTTAAACGATATTTTTTAAAAATTGACTCCCTCTCTCTAAAAATAAGAGCTTATAATTTTGGGAGATTCTTAATGGATATTGATAATTATTTATGAAAGACATTCGATTGAAAGACTAGTAATTAAAGCACTCCTATGGTAACATTTTTGAATGGAGGGAGTAACTAACATTTTTAGAGACAAAAAACTAATGGTACGTATGATAATAATAACATAAAAAAAATATTTAATTTTTGTGAGAGATTGAAAAATAAATTAAGACATATGGTCTTTTTACTTTGTATCTTTTTTTGTGATAAAATTTTATTCAGTGGTTGAGAAAGAGAAAATTTTCACAAAAAATAATGAAAGATAGAAGACATTTGTTAAAAATAAGTATAAAATGAAGAGTATTTTACCACATTTTTAACTTTATTTTTTATCTAAATTATTTATTTTTTTGTCATTTTTTATATTGTTGTGAACCAGAGCTTAAAGAGTAAACGACTTTATAATAATGATAATAATAGTGTAATTGGAATTTATGCTACGATAAAAAGGAGGAGGAGGAGGAGTTTAATTGTTATCGCAGTAGTAAAAAGGCGATCGAAGAAAAAATTGGCGAAAATTAAGTGGTGTAGAAACAAGGGACGTTACGTCGTTGGTGTTTGACTAGATCGATCGATCAGCAACGCAAAACCGAAAACTTGAATAGAGATCGATGAGATAAAAGTTCGGAGATGGAATTAGTAGAAGGTACGTAGGTGGATAGATGAGAAGAGGGAACGTGGCAAAAAGTGGCCTTTCGAGGTTACCAAAGGCCAGCTTCAATTCAACGCAAACAGTACTGTACTACTCAAAGAGCAGAGAGTACAAGGTGGTTTCTGGAATATGCCTCTTCCAAGTTCTAGTATATCCGACCTGTATATATATATTATCTTCTATTGGTTAATTATATATATACATATTCTATTCTATTATTAATATTAAAACATGCATGCATATTATTTTATATTATCTAAACAGGGCATAAAGAAAAGACTCGGGCGCGCGGAATGATCGACTTTAATATAGTATAGCATATATAATGATAGGTACTAGCTTAAAATATGTAGAAAGAAAATTGCATCAATTTATTGTTAAATTAATTGTACGTGTAGCAACTTAATTAATTACCCCAATTTTATCACAAACTTGTCATGCAAGTAATGAAAACAGGTAATTTTTGAAGTTCTTAAAATTGGATGCATGCAGATCGAGCACGTTATTGTTGATGTTGCATGTCGATCAAGAATAACTCAATGACGAAACTAGTGCAAGTTTGTGATCGATATGCTTATGAACACTTGACATTATTGTTAGCTGGCGGTAGGTGGTGATTTTTTTCATTTTGTTTCGAGAGTTATATTTCAAATCAATTTAAATTATGTTTCGAGAGTTATATGGTACTTGTAATACGTCTCGAGATTTGTATAATTACTTACTTATATATAGTAATAAGGGAAATATTCCATGTCTCAAAAGCACAATGTACTCTAAAAAAGTTATATAAATGCAATCTAATTATTTATCATTTTTTCCCTCTCAAATTACAATGTATACGTGTGAATTGCATGTTATTTCTCAATAATATTTATATGGGTTAATTACTGTTTAGTACATTATACTTACCACTAAATTTCACTTCATCCATTATATTTTTTTTCATGTAAAAAAAATTATCAAAGTTTTTGTTTTGTTCCACTTTGATCACTCTCCTTCACACCGTGTGTCTTGAGTCTGTTTACTCGAATCCTACGTGACAACTCAAATCATTAATCTATATTTATATTTTTCACCTCAGCATGCCACCTTAGTAATCCAACTCACTCCTCAACTCAGGTGCGACTAACATAAGACGGTATTTACACTTATATGAATTTAAAAAGAGAAACCCTAATATCATAATTTCCAAATCAGAAACCACATGTTAGAGAGAGAACCCCTAATCCTAAACATTAAATCCTTAAACCCCTTTTATTTCGGTGGGAATCGAAGTTACGAAAGCATCAAATCGTCGATTTTCGTGTCAAAGAAGTAAGTTTTTCTATGTTTAATCCCTATTTTTTTGTAAATCTTGCAAACGTCAGAGTCTCTTATTGTGTTATGTGCATCGTGGAGTTTGAATGTTTGTTAATCTCTAATGTTTGTTTAAAAGGGACATTTTTGTAGTTGTATGACTTGTTTGTTAGTGTTTTATCATTAGTTTACGTATTTTGACGATTATACTATTTTAGGGTTTCGATTTGTTTATTGCGAGTACACTGAAAAAATTGTAATATTATATATGTTTTCATTTCATGCAGTGACTGATACTTTTGCTTTGCATTTAAATCATGGGAAAAGTTTGTTAACCATCCATTTTTGTTTTATTTTGGTGGTACTACAAGTTATTTTACCATATTGATCAGGATAAAATGTCGTGTTTTGAATTAAAGATGATGGTGGATGAATTAGGTTACACAAAATATGTCAAAATTGTTCTACCTTCATCTTAGAAATTAAGAGTATAAAAACTGGTCTTTAGTTGATAGATATTGATAAAGATATACTTGGTTCGTTAAAATGTGTAAGGTTGACAGGGGGTATTGAGATTTATGTTGACCATGATAATATAGAAACATAACATGTATGTGTAAGTGTCCAAACTGAAATTAACAATGTGAGGAAACTAAACATACTAAAAAGAATGTAGGTTGTCAAAGTGCTAGTGATCATGATGATACTGAGAGTGATGATGATGATGATGAGAATGAGACTGAGAGTGATGTTACCAATCTAGATAATCTTAGTGGGGGAGATCGAATATAAGGAATTAATTGAGGTTAGGAAGTAATGTCTTGATAGAAAATGTAAGAAAAAAAAATTATAAAAACAGAGGAGAAGGTTGAGGAGATAATAGGGGTAGACTATGGATCAGACTCTAAGTCTGATGAGTATACTCTAGATTCTAGTGATGGGGAGGGTGGGGTGTTAGATATAAACCAAAATTCCTTGTGTTTGATGATAAAGCCGACCCTTCCAAAACAGAACTTGTAAATGGGATAAAGTTTAATAACCCTAAGCAACTGAAAGATTTCCTAACACATTATACAGTATCCAAAGGGTACCCAATTAGGTTCGAGGTGAATAGAAGAAAATATCTGCTTGCTTCATGTGTTGATGGTTGCCCTCGGAGGTTGTGGGCAAATTGCATGCAAATTAAAAATATTTTTCAAATTAAATCATTAAATAATGTTCACAAACGCATCAGGAATTTTAAAATAAGACTTGAAGGGGTACGGTGATGTATACTACCTTAAACCTAGATTTATATTGGAGAAATGCAAGAACATGCACAGGTATTGGACCACTACTTTTAATGGGGATAAGCAGTTTGAGGTGAAGAATGGTCCTAATGGATATGTGGTTGATTTTAATGAGGAGACATACACTTATAGGATGTGGGAATTGAGTGGAATCCCATGCCCTCATGTTGTTAGTGCAATTTACTAAATGAAAGATGATCAAGATAATTATGTTTCTCAGTGGTTCAAAGTTGAAAAGACAAAACAAGCGTACAACTTCTACTTGAAAGGATTAAATGGTGAAAAAATGTGGAAAAAATAGCATTTTGAGAAATTTGAGCTCCTACCACATAGAAGAATGACAGGCTGACCAAAGCATCAGAGGCATAGATAGCCTTATGAAGCAGAGATGAAGAATGCGAATTAAATAAGTAAGAGAGTCATGCAAATAAAGTGTGGACTGTGCAAATGCCAAGGTCCGCCTAATATAAGTATCTTCTATTGTTTATTCAATTTTAAGTAATCAATATAAAAACTACATGCTAATATGTAATACACTTTTTTTTCAGGTAAGCTGACCAAGAAGAAATGGAGCAAGTACTTCAAAAGGGAACCAAACAAGTGGTAGCCAGACAAGTGTGGACCAAACAATTGGGACATTTTTTAGGCCTCCAAAATTGCTTTTGAGGGTAATTAGTACTTTTATATAAATGCTATTTTAATTTACATAATGTTTAAATATTAATGTATTGTGTAACTGTATTAAACAAAAAGAAAAGAGAGTGTCCCTAATGGCTATGGAGTTTACATTTCTCCCAAAAGTGGTAATACATTTCTGAGGGTATGTTTCTTAAATAGTTTGTTTATTCAGTTTATACATTTCACTTTATGAGTAACATTGCAAATGTGCACTATTGAGCTTTATGGACAGATGCTAGGGCATAGAGAAGCACCAATACAATTGAACAAGAAGACAACGCACACATTAGCAAGATCAAAAAGGCAGTTAATTGAACTTGGATCAGGAGCAATGTCTTCATCTTCCCCAGCTAAGAGAATGAAGAAATCATAAACATCAAAGCCTAAAACCCCAATTAAACAACGTGTGCCCACTCAGTCAAGTCAACCAACGAAAAAGACACCACAAAGTAAGAAAGAAATCACTGCAGTTGCAAACAATACAAGGTCAAAGACCCCCAACAAAAGGACCAGTTGCAACTAATACAAGGGCAAGAGCTCTGGGTTTAAAGAATAGAGATATGATGGATAGGGAGTAGTGCCACTTTTAAAGTTTATTGGTGTAGTTTAAAAACTATTTTTTGTGATGGTGATGAAGTAAGATTGTAATGTATAAGATGTGTAAGACTTTTTGTGATGGTGTAAGACTTCGATAATATTATGTACTTAGTTTGTCATCTGTGTAATTGGTTTAATACAATTATCTACTTGGTTTGATACTTATTTACTACAATTATATACTTATTTTCATGATATCTAAAGCATGTTCAAAAGGTGCCATATTCATTAGAAACAACATGTTTAATACATTTTTTGCCAAAAAGTTTCCAAGAACATTACATTACACAAAATAACTACTAGCCAAGAAAATCGCATTACATAACCAAACCAAACCTAACCTAACCTAAAAATATAGTAGTAAATAAACTTAGAATAAACCCATCAATGACAAGAATAACAACGAATTTATTCTTCATTGCATATTCCTTGCATTTTTTCTCATAATTGTTCTTCCACACCAACTTCATCTTCTCTTCACAGTGCATGTTCTTTTGCAAATCTTCATTCTTTTTCTCCATCAACTTCATGACACCCTTCATTTGTCCAAGTTCATACTTTAACTGTTGAATCTTCTAGTAAAACTCATAGATTCTTTCACGTGGTTGCTTTTCAGGATCAATTTATTCAAAGAAACCACATGATCTAATCTTGTAGTTCTTACAGCCGGCAAGGCTTCTTCCCAGATTTTTTTCAGTCCATGCTACTATAATGTGTGTTGCATGACCACATCAGCATACAAAGTATGAGTTCATAGAGGTTTGTGACGTTGCCTAATAATTTACAAGAAATTCCATTACTAAAAAAACTTGCTTTGAAAAATAAAATATAAAATTTGTGAAAAACACTTACCTCAAAATGGGTAGAGGGAATGTGAAATGGAATATGAGAACTGCTAAAATGGTCAAATAGGTAACAGTAGCTGGATCTCTCTGACATTTTCCTGTACAAAATCGAAAAACCCTAGTAATAATGGAAATAATATGGTGTCACTTCAATGGAAATAAAGGTTAAAAATGAATGCATACTTCTCTCAAGAGCTCTTCAATGATAATGTGCTGCCTCTTTAATGGAATATCTCTCAAATCGATTTAGGTTCTTGTACAAAAGGGGAAAGGGGGGAGAATACATATGAGTTTCTCTCTCTAATATGTGTTTGCTATTTGGGGATTTTGAAACCTAAAATTCTTTTAAGTGTAAATATCGTCCCATTTAAGTCGCACGTGGGTTGAGGAGTGAGTTGGATTACTGATGTGGCATGCAAAGGTGGAAAATATAAATAGAGAATAATGGTTTGAGTTACCATGTAGGATTATAGTTAACGGACTCAAGACGGTGTGAAGGAGAGTGACCAAAATGGAACTAAATAAAAAGTTTGATACTTGTTTTACAAAAACAAAAAAGTACAATGGACAAAATGAAACATAGTAGCAAATGCAATGTACTAAACAGTAATTAACCCCATTTATATAATAAGAGACAATATTTTTTTAATCTTATAAAAATATATAAGGAATAAAAAATTGTGTTGTTAAAATTAAAGATATTTTTTAATAGTGTACCTACTATGAGTTTACAACCTAATTATAATCACCGCACAAAATTAGTTGCCTCATTCATGTCAATCCATTATGATAACGTGCACATTGTGGCCATATAAATGATATAAGTAAGTATATATTGCTATATATATGTATATTGATTCTCAAAAATCAATTAACTAATTTAGGGCTCGTTTGGTTATTCTTTAAATTGTGAATTAGATAATTTACAATTAAGTGATTTACAAAATTTTCATTTATTAGTATTTGGTTGTGTAAATTCAACAATTGTAAATATAATAATTCAAGTTGATTCACAAAAAACTCAAATTAAATCATTTCAAGTAAAGTTTGAAATTGCCTAATTCTAGAATTAGATAATTCATTCAAATTCTATTTTTTGAGAAGAGCTAGTTTCTACCCGTGATGTTGATGAATCTAGACAAAATTTTAAATAACATAGAATAATAGAGAACATATTTTTATTCTAACAATCAGATTTTTTTTAAGTTTTCCAAACACTACTTGAATTAGAATTGAATTATTCATAAATAAATAAATTTACAATTCTTTAATTGAAAATTAACTAATTCTAAAATTAAATAATTTACGCAACCAAAGGAGCCCTTAGTAGTTAGAATTTATTTACGATTAATAGGAGGTGTAATGTTCAAATCCCGTTCCGACGTAGATGTGTTAAAAAATAAAAAAGGGAAAATCCATCAACCGGCCAGTATAAACTTAAAAAGGAGGCCTCGAGGATGACGCATAACGAGAAAATGCCTGTATCCCACGTACTTTCGCGGGCGATCTAGTCCAAGGAAGATACCTAGGCATATTCGATGAATCTGGACATGTTTACCTGTCCAATGAATACAGACAATCATACTAAATTTTTAATACTTAATAATATCCCACTTAGAATGTGTTATGATTTTGTCGATTTGTGTGTCATTTTTATGCGGGGCTCTATATGCTAATCTTCTTTGTATTATTTCAAATAAGATGTCTCGAAAGAACTCGATTAGTAGATTGTCTATACGGGAAATTGTTACCGTGTGTTTAAAATAAATAAAGTTTTATTATTTTCACAAAATTTTAAAATTACGTGATTCGATAAATTAATTATAAGATTTTAAAATTTTAGATTTTTTAATTTTCAATTTAAGTGTTGTTTTAAATTTTTTAGAAATTTTCATAAATATTTTAGAAATTATCTAAATATTTTTTATCCATTTATGTGTTTTAGTTATAGGAATAATGTTATAGTGGCCAATAATGCGGGAGACATGTGATTAAAAAAAGATGATCAAATTCAAATTCTGTAATTTAATATGAAATTCTCAAAATCTAAATATTTTAAGCGAATTTTGAAATTATGTAACTTACATGATTTTAACATGGTCTAAAATATTACAAAGTTTTTAATGGCATGGCAAGATTGTGTATGACTTGTTAAAAACAACGTAGTCTAAATAATTTGATGTGTAAATAATTTTTCGTTTTGGTTAATATATTTGAACTGATGGATGAAAAATTATTTAATGTGACTTTGCTTACAGTCTTTTCATCAACATTTGAAAAATTCTTAGGTTGAAAATAGTCTTTTCACTAAAATGTTGACAAAACATGTTGTTTTACATTTTTATTCCCAACTAATCTATAGACGGGGTTTCGAACTTAATAAAATGGTTTATTTATCTTTATGGTAATAAAGTGGTTTGTCCACCATTTGTTGGTGATTGATGATATGACCACCTCTTATGGTGGTGGTTGATGATGATGTATATAGAATGGTTCGTGGTGGTTCATATGGTTGGTAACGCAAAAGGAAGCTAACGCTGCTCTTTCGGTTGAGAGACTCTTAGGAGGGTGACGCGAAGTAAAGCTTGCTTATCTATTTCTTTAGTCAGCGAATTATATAGTTCATAGTATAACTACAGCGACAAAAAAAATAATTATGTCTAACTTCATGTAATTATCTTTTATATGAATGATTAATCAAAAATATTATTATTCACACGTGATTAGACAACCTTAGAGTGATAACGTGGTATTACATGTTTATATTTATTTATTATTATTATTATTGTTCGAGAATTACTCCACATGGTGTCTTCGACAACTTTCACGAAGATGGATTACTTTTCTCTCACGGTACATGACTGCAGCTGGTCAAATATTATTTATATTTATTATAAGAAATGGGATTTCTCCTCTTTAATCTCGTGTGTTTTTGTCTATTTTGCTGATTTTCAGAATTTACATTAGTTTGAGAAAATCACATCCTCCTTGCCAGCATTAGTTATTCAATTATACAGTCTAAATTGTTATTCATAAATGTGTGCTCTTATTCCGTTTGAGATTTTTTTTTTTTTTTTTTGTCTAAATCTTTGAGGGCCTACAACGTCCGGTTTGCAGTATATGTTAGCATATTTACAACAAATTTTTTTGAAATTATACATTAGTATTTGAATTAACTTCTGATAATTTATTCAACCAAGTATAATTCCTACATATGAAATTACTTGCACAGAAAAGAATTTGTAAAAAACAAGCATTGCCTACAACACTATACCAATAAATTTTGTATTGTTTTCTCAAATGCAAATGTAAGAGTATCAAATTTTGTGTTAATAAAACAAATTTAATGTTGCACATCACTTGTTGGACAAAAAATTGTGAGTTTTTATTAGCATTTAAGCAAAAATATATTTTAAGAAATATCATATTTTTTCTATCTATTTGGAAGGTAGTGATAGAGAACGAATAATGTAGCTAAAAATGATGAAATAACTTTTCCCTTATTCAGCATTGAACTTTTTTCACCATGTTTATGTGCATAACGATAGCATATGCAGATAAATAATTCTATAGCAATTAAAAAAAAAATGATTAGGTGCACAACTGAGAGGGTCACTAGATTCAGAAAGTACCCTGGTAATGGCCATCAGCAACATGCTTCAGCGTCTAATCCTATTACCCAATTACGGCTGAAAGAATTCACCCAACCGCCGAGCCAGCCACTTGAACCATCATCAGGTCATTTCATCATCCCAGATAAAGCAGGCATTCATGTCTGTGCAAGCAAAGGGTCGGTCCCTCAAGATTAGGTATATAAAGGTACAGTAGAAACTTCATACAACCAGAGTGCTGAATTTACAGGCAACAAAACAAGTTCCCTAGGATAATAATGTTCACAACAAGGGTGCAACAATTTTTACAAACACAAAACTACCATAAAATTACGAAAGTCTTTAACAACAATGTACATGCCGGGTCCCAAAAGCCTCAGCACTGTGTACGGCCTTCATTAAATAGTAAAATCTCGCAAAATCATTGGAGCAGCCCAGCAGCAATTTCAACATCTTCCATTTCTTCATCATCACTCTCATAGTCGTATTCAAGAAGCAACTGCTCAAGCTCATCAACTTCCTCATAGTCATGCATGTACATATCTTCTGAGTTATCCCATTGGTCGGTCCCCAGCTCTTCACCACGGAAAGCCACGTGCAAGAACGGTTTACTTCTAGCTAAGGCATCTACCATATCCCTGTTCACACTACCCGTAACTCCCAACCATCTCAACCTCGGAAAGTAAGGCTTTCTTAACCACCGGAATGCAAGCTGAGTAATTCCCCCGCAGTTATAGAGATCCAACAGTCGCAATCTACTTCCGTGCCACCTGTCCTCATCAACCTGCATTGAGGCTAACGCCATCACCGACGTGTCACCAATGAGTGGACATTGTCGCATTCGAAGTTCAAGGATATGTACCCGACTCCTTGCGAGTAGCAGCACGCTGGTGTCGGAGAGGTTAGGAAGATTTGATAGGTCTAATTCTTGTAACTCTTGGTTACAAGTGCCGTCAAATAGAGAAGAAATGCACTTGTCTGTAAGTCTCTTGCACCCTCTAACAGATAATGAAGAAAGTGAATTAATCACACGATTCTTCAAATACGACAATCCCACGTCACTTATATCAGAGCCATCTAGAAGCAAAGTCTTCAATTTAGAAAGAGAGCTGATGGCTCGAAGAGATTCATCTCCAAGGCTTCTACAATCCCTCAAATCAAGAACAGTAAGATCTGCATTAGATGCCAATCGCACGACAGCTAGATTCGTTATAAGATTACACCATCTTAGGCTAACATGCGTAAGAGAAAGTGAGGTGGCATGCATGTCATGGAATATGAGATCAGTTAGTTGGGTCCCATGAGATACCCTAAGCTTAAATAAGCTAGAGCAAGAATGCAATATTGTTTTGAAACCTGTATCCGTAACCCGACAAAAGCCACCGAGACATATACTTTCCATGCTTGAGCATCTGTCAGCCATTAAAAGGAGACCAAGATCATTAACTCTCTTAAAGTACGTAGCAACAAACTCTTGGCTACGGATCAGGGAAAGGTGTTTCAGTTTCCCATGTTGATTTATCTGTTGAAGGCCTGCATTAGTGAGGTCGAACGTAACTGTTGGTTCGATAATGGGCGCATCTCGAAGATCCAAGTGGGTCAATGAGATGAGACTTCTTGATATGGCACTGACCATAGTGTCAGTAATGTAATCTACTGAAAGGCACAACTTCTTGATACTCGGGAATACAGGTGGCTGAATATGATTTGGTGGCTGATGGGGTCCCACAGATGGGGTAAGCAATTCGGTCACCATTACTGAAGCTATGTACCCAATCTCAAGATATGCAAGATTTGCAGATGCCAAGGTCCAGAAGCGAGCAAAATTGTGCCGCGGAAATATCGAGACATCAAACATCAGGATCAGAGTCTACAAAACAACAAAGCAATTTCAGAAAACACACGAAATAAGTTTACACTACTACTGGATATGGGAAACGAATCCTGTATCCTGGTTGGGGAACTGTAGATGTAAAGAGTTGGGGGAGGAGTCCATCATCACACCTAAATTCTATGGCCTAAAAAGAATGAAAAACTACATAATGACAGCTACAGTTGGACTGCATCACCCCAAAAATGCTTTAAGAAGCATGAAAGACTTCTTCGAATTGAACTTCTATATGAATTGGAATAACTACAGTTACAAAAGATCTTTAAGAAGCATGAAAGAGTTATTTGAATTATTCTTCTCACGGAATATACAAATAATATGTAATAATAAAAAGACTTCTGACAACTGAACCTAAAAGGAACTGAGCTCTAAATTTGGAAATTTTAAAAACATTCACAGGACTAAATAACCCAAAGAACTTGTGTTTATGGGGTAACGGGTGCCGAGGCTTAAACTCTATGGTGATAATAGAGCAATCACAAGTATCCAATGAAACAAGGAATAGTGAAGAGCAAGACTACAAGCACCTCATACATATAAACAGAGAGAGAGAGAGTAGAACAGTGATTGACATAATGACAATATTCTCCTATAAATAGCAGTATACAAAGTAGGCGATGCACGTGGTGAGTAGTCATCCAATTAACCTTTAGAAGTTTCAGATTCTCAATGTCAAAAACTATTACTTATATCATATTAAATTGAACAGGGATTTCATAATTTGATACAACTATAGACATATATCAAAATAAGGAAAATAAGGATCACAAAAATAGAATACTAGCCTTCAGAAGTCTAAAAGGTATAAACAAGTCTTTTAAAATCAATGGCAGTGAATGCCTCGAACTTCTACTAGTGGGTCAAAGATATCTCACAGATGTTAAATTGATTTCACCAAACATATATTTATTTGTTGCCTTAGTTTCAGACTAAAACTGCAGAGTTATTGGATCATAAAATACATATTTCCTCTATTGCTTATCAAAGTCATATCCAAGAAACTGTGACTTTGTAATGATTTGAGCCAACCATATTAAAGCGCAAGATAGACACAAGGCTCTCACCATTGTATGGATCACGGAAGGTTAATATAAAAACAAACCAGTTTCACAGCTCAAACTTGTGACATGCTAATCAAAATGGAGCAACCTTAACAATCCAAGCCCACCATCTTCTTGAAAAATGAAACTAAACCCACTGATGATGATAGTAATAACAATGAACCCCGAAGGGGATAGATCATGCATGGACTCTTATCTCAACCTTAAGGGCTCATATGGTTCGGGTTTTAAATCATTCTTGGAATGCTACATTCCATTCCAGAAGGATTCCAATGTTTGGTTTGGGTTTTGGGCTAGGAATACATCAATCTAGGAATGGAGTATTCCTTCAAAATTCTCCCTCTTAAATAGATAGGAATAGAGGATTATACTAGGTATTCTCTTTTAGATTTCTTCTAAGATTACCTCTTAAGACCAAAAATATCCCTTCTTACCAAGACAACTTCTTCTTTTTTTTCAATTATATTTTCTTGAAAAGAAAAAAAGAATTTTTTGTTATTGAACTTTTTCTTTTTATTAATTTTTTTTCTTTTTATTATTAAATACATACAACAACTTTTCATAGTTCTTAACAATAAAAACAAATTTTTACCTTTGTAAAATTGCTAGGACTTGTCTTTTAATTTTATAAAATGAAGAATATTTTGGTAATTCACACATATTACACTCCTATTGTTGTTTGGACCAAATATAGAGAGGTAATTTAACGTTCTAGGAAAGAAGAATTCATGTCTGAACCAAACATTGGCAAAGCATCCTAAGTGCCAGGAGAAAAGCTTTCCATGAATCTAGGATGCCTATTCCATTCCCAAAACTTGAACCAAACGAGCCCTAAAGGTCAAGAATTTAGAGGATCTATGTGCACCATCGGATTAAATAGGTGCTCTTAGTGTGCTGAACATTACGAGTTGTCAAAAGAGTACATGTGATGGGTTTACTTCAAAGTAAAAATTGATAGTAAAAAACGACCTATACAACAAGGGGCAATGGCTTTTGAATCTCAAAAATGTATAAGGGACAAAGAATTTTGCGGAAGCAATTGAAGATGCTTTTGGATGGTTTATAGTGCCTTTGGCATGGGTTACGACCTAGTAAAGTATATTACCCAATATGCCGAGGGATAAATCAATACATGATTCTGATGGGACAAGAGTAGATGAGCACTGTAACTATATAAGTGGATTGCGCAAGCAAGAATGTTTGCTTCTACGGAAGGGGGAAAAAGTTTCAAAATGGAGTCGGACTTGAAGTTATCTAGTATCGCCAATGATTCTGAGAAGCTGCCTAATATCGCAAATGAGTTAGGGTGTGGTAGTGGGTCGTGGCCATTGAGTTACTTAGTTAAATGGGAAATAGTCACCAAGCCAAAAAAAATCAGGGGTTTAGGGGTGGGAAATTTGATTCTAAGAAATTCGGCTTTGCTTGATAAGTGGTTATGGAGATTTCCATTGGAACAAGATCCATTTTGGCACTCTATTATTACGAGTAAGTATGGCATTCAAGCTAACGGATAGGATGTGAATGTTAACTTCAATGCTTATCTTCGCTCCCCATGGAAGTCCATAGCGAGAACTTGTGATTCTTTTGTGGGTAATACCAAGTGGAATGTGGGAAAATGTGATAGGATTCGGTTTTGGGAAAATTTATGGGTGGGTAATTGTCCTCTCAAAGAGTCCTTTCCTCGTTTATATCGCCTATCTATCAATCGTAATATATACATTCAATTGGTCTTGTCTTGGCACACTCCTTTTAATTGCTCTTGGGGACTGAAATTTTCTAGAAGCTTCAGTGATGGAGAATGTGATGATTTCATCATTGAATACCATTGATAATATTTAAATTAATCATGAATCTTTGGACAAATGCATTTGGGTGGGGCATCCTTCAGGCGAGTTTTCTTGTAAGTCTTTCTTCGAAATTCTTTCATGCTCTTCTTTGAGTCATAAATTCCCTCAATTTAGCATGATTTGGAAAGGTGGAATCCCTACCAAAATAAAAGTGTTTGCATGGTTGGCCTTTTTGGGAAAAGTGAGCACGTGTGACAAGGTTCAAGTGAGAAGGCCATTTATGTCTCTTTCTCCCTCATGGTATGGTATGGTATGTATTGTGTACGAGGGACAATGAAAGCATCGACCATATTTTGCTCCATTGAGAGTTTGTCACGCATGTGTGGTCAAAAGCACTTAAGATGTTTGGCTCAAAGGGAGCTTTTCCTAAGAGATGGAGTGAGTTCTTGATTATTAAATGGCATTTCAGGCAGAATAGTAAGAAGGTTAAGCAGTTATGGAGGTTTTCTATGATGGCAATAGTGTGACTGATTTGGTCTGAATGTAACCGAAGGGTGTTTGAAGATAGCAGCAATGATCCGGTTGACATTTGGGAGTTTTCTTGTTTTTTGATTGGGCTATGGGCAAAAGCTTCAGGGATTTTTGATGCAACTGATCATCTTTTGTTTTCTTTGGATAGTGTTAATGTTGTAGGTGTTGAGTCTTTTTGGTCAATTCTTGTTCTTGTCCAGGTTACTAGAACTTTCAGCGGATGTCTTATCCTCTGCTCTCTAGCTTTTTAGATATTGTATTTGCCTTTGTATCTTTTCGGTTGGTTAATGAAATCTTTGGTTTTCTATCAAAAAAAAAAACATAGATTTTATATTTTAATCCAAGTGTTGGCACAGGGTCATGTTATTTCATGTTGTAATTTCAAGTTAGCGTCCCAAAATTGCTCCAAACTATAAATGACACATTCTCAGACATGTATACTCAGCTTAATGGCGTGTCCAACACAAGTCGCGTTAAGCCAGATTTATATCATGGATAACCAAGTTCGCATGAATCCATATAACAACTATTAAGTCCATCTGCAAATTTATCCATTAAAATGTGAAGGCGCAAAACCTTTAAACCTCTACTTTCTCATAAATTTCGTGTCAATCTTGTGTTGGGTTAACTAGTCATGTCAACAACAATTGACATCTATAGTTAAATTAGTGAGGGAAAAATTGAACTATTTGAAATTTAGCGCATTGGATTTCTAGAATTTTCATTTGAAAAGGAAATTTCCTTCTCCCTTTTAGTGAGTAAAAATACCAAAAAAATAAATTACAGTTCTTACCAAATATCAATACCTCAATTAATATTTTAACAGTGAAAACCTTATCTTTAATTTAATTTATAGGTTGGTGTGGCCAATATTTTGGCTAGTGCAAGTCCAGAATCTTATATACATATGTAAGTAGTATGTACAGGTAACAGTACCGGAATAAGGGTTACCAAAACCAAGTAGCCTTAACCAAGTAGCATTGGTCGTTTTTGATAGGTTTACATCTCATCTTTGAAAATGTCAGACACACCCAAGCAGCTAGCTTGGCAATAATTGACGTATATCAACAACCTTAGTAAGGAAACGAATTTAAAATAATATTTTCGGGTTAAAAATGTACTCAAGTATTGCATTGGAAAATTACAACTATTAGGCCTGCTGTGCGGATTGGTCTAGAAAGAAGAGCACCTGACGTTAGTTAAAGACGTTCTAAAATGCAAAACACAGAATATATGATGCTTTTTGGGAAAAGGACAGATTTTTCAACTACAACAGAGTTCCATCATGTGATATTGAGCAATTATCTCTTTGCTTGGGCACATATGATATATGTACTCTCTTCACAAAATGAATGGCACAAGATGCGTGCAGCTGATGCTGAAGTAGCAAGATTGCTGGATTTGGAAGGGTATATACTTCAGCATCAAGATTGCTGGATTTGGAAGGATATATATACAAACAAGTACCTACATGTTCTGACATATAAAGAGCAATCATATACAAAACTTGATGTGTATGGGCCTTATGGCTGTTGACATATGCATGCTAGTAAATACAACCGTGTCAACGCCATACATTACTGAGTTTGAAACATAAAGTCAGAAGTACTATCAGAGTATTACAATGTCATTGATGCAACTAGCTTTTCAATCATTCTGCAATGTCATTCTAGCTGTCAACTAATCAACTACCAAGCTTATTAATGCTTTTAGCCATTCACTGTGACCAATGAAGCAACGACATAAGGATGATTTCATTGGAGTGCCCGTACAGAGCAAAATTGAACAAGTCACGACGATGCAAATAATTAATTTCATTGATATTGGTTAATTGAGAAAAAAACAAAGGATGTACAAATGCTGCATATAATATGATCCATCTTATCATGGGATACCACTCTCATAAGTCATAAATGTCCGAACTAAGAAAATACCTACTTAAACCAAACAAGTCGCAAGAAGTAATACAGTTTAACATTGATAAAATGAGAAAAGAAATGAGGAATGCGAGCCAAATATGACAGGTAATACGATCTTATGCTTTAGTATTCTATTGAAGCCATAAATGCCTGAACCAAAATAATACCTACTTGGCTAGTCTTTTACCTAGCTATTTGCGAGACCAATCACATAGATCATTTAAAAGTTAAACCTAAATAATATGTTTTTTATTATCAAATTTTCTTCAATATTTAAGAAGACACGCTTGCAATAAAACCTTACTTCCAACTGTGTGCAACCACTGAGTAATTCCTCTAGATCAGATACATGAATTGACCGCCCTCTTTTATCAGCCACTGAACTCAAGTATAGAGACCTGAAGAAAAGTAAATACACAAAGCTAATAACAAAACCTCTTGGCGCACAATAAAATTCACAGATCAACCGACATGCTGGTTCTAATCAGTAAAAAATTATGCTTTCGATCTTCCATAGAGTATCACAAAAGAAGTAGTAGATTGTTGCACAGCATATAATCTCTATTTGCGTGATTCTAATAGAGACGTGCAAAGATGATTACACAAACCTTAGGTCTTTGCATCGTCCACCGACCTCAGCGAGAAGCATTCCGCTAAAATCGGCGCAATTGTGTAGAGAGAGCTCGTGCAAAGAAGGCCTAAGAAGATAACCAATCGAGGAATCATCGAGCCGATTGCAATCAACCTTGAGGCTTCGAAGGTGAGGATTGGGAGGCAACAAAGGTATCAGTAAGTCCATGGACGGCGCAATGTCCTGAAAAAGGAAAATCGATATCGGCCAAAAATTAGGCAAATTCAATCAACAAAGATGGATCTAAAAACTAAAAGCAGAATAACTTACGAGGAGGTGAAAGTTGGGGAGGAAGGAGAGGATTTGAGAAGAGCAGGTGTTGAAGGTTCTGCAAGTGGATGCGAGGGAGCAGATGGAGGGAACGTCGAGCTTGGTCATAATTGTTGCAAGGAGAGCCGACGGGAGAAGATCCAGGCTTTGGAGATTCGTCTCGGAGGATTCTTCCGCCATTTTCTCTCTCTTATCTTATCTATCTAAATTATATCCACTCTGCTCTAGGAGAAATAGAAATAGAAATGGATTTCGCCGGATGATATGATTTGGTATGTGTCTCTGACCTAGGAAAAAGAAATTAGACATCAAATGGACGATGGTAAACCGGTTACTGGGGTCAGGACCGCAAATGGTGCTGAGATGTGTGTGAAATTTAAGGATAAATTTGCGCGACACAAAAAGATACTGGGCTTGCAAGCCCAATGTACGAATTTAATGTCTTGTAAAACAAAGTTTCATTTCTACATTAAATCGTGAGTAATGTCTCATAGAGTATTTTTTTTTTATTTGGCATAAATGGCATATTTTTTACCGAATTAGAGAAAAAAGTAATTCGGAGTTCAAAAATTGATTCAGAACACCTTTAAAAAAAATTATATATATATTTTTTTTGCTAAGATCACATTCAATGGAATACACAAAAGTTGATAATCATATATATATATAGTTAAATTTCATAAATGTCAAGTTTCTTTTAACTATAAAACAGATTTATCTTGAAGGGGTAAATAGTTGATTTTTTTTAATAATATTTTGTAAAAATGATTTGCATGATGAATGGGTCAACTCAAAAAAATTTCATCCAAAAATTCTATCAAGAAGTGGGTAAACTAAAGATTTATATATGTGTATATCTGGTCGTTGAAATTTAAGATTTTTAGATCACGCACCAAAAAAAAAATGTTTGCTAAGAGCACATTCAATGGAATACTCAAAAGTTGATAATCATATATGTGTGTGCATTTCTGATCGTTGAAATTTAAGATTTTTAAATCATGCACAAAAAAAAAATGTTTGTTAAGAGCAAATCCAATGGAATACTCAAAAGTTGATGATCATATATATATATATGCAGTTAAGTTCCATAAATGACATATTTCTTTTAACTATAAAACAAATTTCCCCTGAAGGGGTAAATAGTTGATTTTTTTAATAAAATTTAGTAAAAATGATTTGCATGATGAACGGATCAACTCAAAAAAAATTCATCCAACAATTATATCAAAAAGTGGGTAAATTAAAAATTCATATATGTGTGTGCATTTCTGGTTGTTGAAATTTAAGATTTTTAGATCACGCACTTTTCGGTTGATTTGTTTTTTAAATTTGGTAAAATTTATTTAATCACAATAAAGATCATGCATATTAAATTGGGCTTTTTTTTAAAGGACAAATGTCACACTCTCTTTTTATTAAAGGACACTGATTTTAATTAATTAGTTTAGAGGACAACTTTTTAATTAAGGACAAAATATTAATTACTTTATTATTTCAGTTAATTAAGTTGAATTACAATACTATCCTTCTTAAAGATAAATATAAGAAAATAAATATATAATTAAATTTGAAATTAAATCAATGAAAATAAATTCAAACCAATTCAAATAATTATCACAAGAAAAAACAAATAAGAAGATAAATGCAATAATTAATAAAAAAAAGTCAAATGAAGAAAATGTCTAAAACTAACCAGACATACTATGACACGAAAGCTATAAATATGTTTGAAGAAATGTTAATCAAACATATTAATTTGATAAATCTCGTCCACGGGATCTAATTCACCCTACGGAGGAAACATGAATAAAGAACATTAATGTAAGTGAATGCATAATTAAATAAACATATTATTTACTTGAACGGGAGAAAATAATCAAAGATGAAAAAGATCTGAAATTAATATCATCCAAATATTTACTCTAAAAATAGATTAAGAATACTACTATTTAATTGCTATATATATATATCTTAATATAAGCAAATATAAAGGTCTCTCTCTAAAAGTATTAAAGTATTAAGTGCTTGAAAGATTGCTAAAGAATAAAAACAAAAGATTAAATCAAAATCAGAGGAAGAAAAATGAAAAAATTAAAGGGCTTCACACAATTATCGAGAAAGAAGAGAAAAATATATCAAAACCTGCTCATGATCTTAGCTTCCTGCGGCTGTCCTCTTCTTTTATATTTCTTTGCTTAGTTTCCCTAAGACTTCATTAAATTGGAGACATGAGTGGTCTTGTGATTATGCTGGGCCGAAGGCCCATTTTGGCTTTGGTTGAAACAAGATTGACAATTTTAAAATTAAGAATTATTAACTATTTTTTTTAATCTTTTCAAATAAATTATTATTATTATTATTATTATTAGGGGCAATTAAAAAAAAGGGCTTTTTAGAGAAAGATTTTCACACTAAGGCCAAGGAATAATTTTTTTTTAAATAAAGGGCCTATTTTTTATTTTATTGATAATATGACATGTGTCTTTTTTTTTCATTATAAAATGACATCCCAACCCTTAAAATAAACTAAAAAAATATCAATATGCATTAAAATATGGACTGCAATATGAACTTTGCAGTCTATATTTCACTGCAATATGAACTTTGCAGTCCATATTTCACTGCAATGTGAACTTTGCAGTCCATATTTTTAGTGCAAAGTTCATATTGCAGTCCATATTTTACTGCAATGTGAACTTTGCAGTCCATATTTTTAGTGCAAAGTTCATATTGCAGTCCATATTTTACTGCAATGTGAACTTTGCAGTCCATATTTTTAGTGCAAAGTTCATATTGCAGTACATATTTCACTGCAATATGAACTTTGCAGTTCATATTTTATTGCAATATGAACTTTGCAGTCCATATTTTTTGTGAAAATTTCATAAAAAGGGGTAATTTAGGTAATACATAACATGTTTTTATTAATTAAATGATATTTAAATTTATTCAAATACATTCATTTAAAATATAAAACAAAATAGGCCTCTTACACTAATTACCAATTAAAAATAGGCCCTTCATTCAAATTACCAATTAAAAATAGGCCCTTCATTCAAAAAAATATTATTCATTGGATTTTTGGTAAAAATCAATGTATAATAAGCCCTTCTACCTAATTTCTAGTTATTATTATTATTATTATTATTATTATTATTATTATTATTATTATTATTATTATTATTATTATTATCTCGACCCAAATATAATTTGGAACATGTTTTTTTATTAGAAAATTCAACCTATCATACTTCAATAAGATTGTAAGGTTATTAAAGAAAAAAAAATTATATTGAAAGATGACCAAGTCAAAGACATATAGAAAATTTATATTTTATATTATGTCTGCTAGAAAAATTGAAAAATTTTAATATGTCCAACAAAAAATTGAAAAAATGTAACTTAATATGTCTGACATATTAAAATGTTACATAGCAAGAGCAAAAACATATTCAGACATACTAAAAAAGGATGAATAAACGATTGAAAAAAGGATGAATAAGCAAAATGATCAAAAATATCGTGACACGTGAAAAAAATGTAAAATACCTATATAAATTTACAGTATAAGAACAAAAAAGGAAGAAAACACACATGGGAATGTAAGACAAGTGTATTGCGAGAAACTAAATTACATGAATGGATCTTCTTCGTGACATAATGTATTGAAAAAAAAATATGTTGAAGTCATAAAGTTTTATAAGTCGTTGTAAACATGATGAATAAGATCAACCTTTGCTAAAGAAAGGCCCACTATTTTATCAAATGTTGCTTTTGACAACCATGGCAAGCGTATAACATAATATCATAATAAAAATTTCTAAATAAATAACAACTCGACCTCGAGAGATGAATATCATTACTAGTGATGATTAAGGAACCAATCATCAAATGGGTCAATGCCATAAAAAATAACATAATAGCCTTGCATTGCCTGTCTTACGGTGGTGATAAACTTAAACACAATTATTGGGAAGATGATGACTAAGATCGGGATTCAATGGGACAGTTTAATTGTTAGACTCAGCACAATGCCGTAGATCTGAGAATATTTAAGACAACTTTAACTAAAAGGTAGAAATGGTGAAGGTACATAATTAAATAAACGGGCTTATATTTTGTACAACCAATTACTTTTCGTGTTATAATGTATTTAGGAACATCCCATAATGCTATTAATGAATGGTTATAAGGCCTAACACACACAGGCTCATAAAAAGGGCAGTCTGATAGAAATAGATTTTAAAAAAAGAACCACTAAGAAATCCAGATATAAATGAAACCCAACCTGACAATTTGCCTATTAAGCACACTTTTTTTTTGTTTAAATTAAAAAAAAAAAGTAATATTATATCCACACTTTGGAATGGGCAAATCATTTCAATTGCCAACAATACGCATACGATCTTAAATAAGAGTCCAATGCATCACAAAGTATCATGCATATTGTCAGTTATGCAAACTACAAAGATACTTGAACTACCAACTAATGATAAGAATCTAGTGCATTCAATTTTGACTAATTAAAATTAGTATTTTTATTTTATTTTTAAAAAGATGGTCTAAGAGCCATATGTTCTCTAACAGACATCAAACTGTGTTGTTGAAAAAATATAATTTAATATGTCTGCAAAAAAAATGAAAAAAATATAACTTAGTATGTCTAGCAAAAAATTGGTAAGATATAACTTAATATGTTTGACAAAAAATTGAAAACACAAAGTTTAATATGTTTGCCAGAAAATAAATAAAAAGAATTTAACTTAATAAGTATGTTTGTTATTATTGGAGATTTATGTCTCGGACATATTTGCAGCTTCAGCCTCATAGCATGTCTGGTTAGTTTGAGACATTTTATTCCTTTGACTTTTTTTTTTGAATAATAATTATGTTATTGTCTTATTTGAATTTTTTTGCGATATATGTTTGAATTGGTTTGAATTTATTTTCATTGATTTAATTCTAAATTTAATTATATTTATTTTCTTGTATTTATCTTTAAGAAGGGTAATATTGGAATTTAACTTAATTAATTGAAATAATAAAATAATAAATATTTTGTCCTTCATTAAAAAGTTGTCCTTTAAACTAATAATTTTAAATGGATGTCCTTTATTATAACCACTATTTATGTAATGTCCTTTATTATTATTTTCTATATTAAATTTCATTAAAAAATTCAATTATTTACACCCACAAAAAAAGAAAAGAAAAGAAAAAAACCATTCTTTAGTTAAAAGAAGGAAGCTATTTCTAAAACTCTAATATATATATCTATATATATGTATGTATCTTTAACAAGTTGTTAGAGTTAACAATACTACACTCCACAATGATTATTTTTTTCTCGATAAATAAAAATGTGGGTCATGCTATTTTGATTAGCTAGGAATTATTATTATTTTTACAAAAAGTGGGAGTGAATTAGGTTATCCAAATCTAAAATGAGTATCTTTATTCTTTCTTTTGACCAATAGAATTACTAGGCTTTTGATTATTCGTAAAATGTTTTTAATTCTGATTATTGGAAACTTAATTTGATTATTAGTTAATTTATTGTTATGATTTAATTATACCATTAAGATGCATCATTTAAATAAAATTGATTATTTTTATTATACTATTAGAAATGTTCTAAGGGCCTTAAGGCCGTTGATAATGATATCTAAGTATATATTTACACTAACACTACATCTACTACGTAAATATATATCCTATAGTATCTCTACACTAGCACCAACTCGTTGGATGAATGAGGAAGGAAAAAAAAAATCTAATTTGCCCATTTGGTAATGTAAAAATTTGGAAAAAAAACAAAATAAATAATCTTGCCGCCCATTTGGGATGGACTGATGGTATTAGTTTTTACTTTTGTAAATTTTCGTTTCGTCACGTATTTATATAACAAAAATTAATTGTAAATTATTTTCATATAGTACAACAACCTAATGGAAATGCATAAGAGCTTTACTAAGAAATCAAAATACACAAGCCGAGAGAGAAAATCATGACCATTAATTCATTATACATCAATCAATCTTGATCATCATGATCACCCACACTAAAACCTCTATCAGAAGCATAATCTACAAAACTGTACAAAGGCTCCACCTTCTCCCCATACTTTTCAAAACCATCCAACTCTCTCTTAGCCTTGACTCCAAGTTCCTTGGCCACTTCCATAGCCTTCTCCACCCCATACACTCCCGCATAACTCTTCCCCTTCCCTCTCTTCCCATCACCATCTTTCCCTTTCATTTTCTCTTCAAACAAATCATCAACCACCTGATACAAAACCCCAACCGCTCTCCCGTACCTCCTCAGCCGTTGGATCTCCTCATCCGCAGCGCCGGCTAATAGACCTCCACACACAGCAGAGCATTCGCCCATCTGGCCGTACTTCTTTTCTTGGACCAATTCTACGGAGGTGGGCCAGTCGTCAAGGTCAAGGAGCTGGCCAGCCGCCATGCCAGTAGACCCCACAGCTTGGGCGATCTCGGTGACAACACGGAGAAGGCGAGGCACAGGGACCAGGTCAGGGGGTGTTTGGGATACAATGTGGCTGAATCCGAGTGGGAATAAGGCGTCTCCGGCTAGGATTGCCATGTCAATGCCGAATATGGTGTGGTTAGAGGGCTCACCACGACGAGATGGGTTGTCGTCCATGCATGGTAAGTCGTCGTGTATCAGTGAAGCGGCATGGACCTATTCAGTAACAAATATGGAAACAAAAATTGGATAAGAACCAAACAACCACAACTTGCCATTCATCAAAATTATTGGTGTTTCTGCAATTCGGTGGCTCATCAATATCAACTCTATTATTTATACTAGATGCGGAGTATACAACTCAATAATTATTTTATTTTTTATGAAACCAGTAAGAAACTAATACATTCGTGAGCAAATTTTTTGGTCCACGTTAGGTTTCCAGCGTTACTCTTAAAAAAACAAATACCATTGACCAGCTGATAGAACCATGAAATGGTTAAAACGTGAATTTCGCAGTTGCCCGTCGGTATCAACTCATAGACTCCAATTTCCTTTCTCTTCTCTTTTAGCCCTCATACATATGGGCTGGTTGACCAGTTCATGAAGTCCTTATTAGTGTGGAAAATTACACTTCACTATCTAAAGCTCAACATAATTTCCTTATAGTTTCGATAATTACACTAAGGGTGTGTTTGGATATGTAGTTTTAGAATTCTATTAGAATTGTAATTCTATAGTATTACAATTCCAAGAATTGCAATACCATTGAATTTTAATACCATTGTTTGGATTGCACGTAGTTTTCATTTGAAATTCTAATATAATTCAAAATTTATTTATTTGGCTAAATTATAGAATTCATTTGAAATTCCAAATTAGACAATAAGGAGATGATAGCAAAAGTTCATTTAATATATATACTTTGTATATATATACATTGTGTATATACATATACAATATATTTAATGTATAAATACATTTATGTAATATATATATACACGTGTACATGTAAAAGTCTTTTATAATGAGAAAGAAGAAATAAGTGAGGTGAGAGTTGTAAGTGTACATATGTAATTTATATATATATATGTATGTATGTATGTATGTGTCTAGCTGCATTTTTTTTTTTTTTTGGTTTGTGAAACAGAGGGCGTGAACTGTGAAGGATGAGGATGGCTTTGGGGGGGGGGGGGGGCTGGGGCTAGGTTGGGGTGAGGTGGGAGGTGTATGGGGTGGGGGGGTGATATGAGTGGTGATGGTGATTTTTTTTATTTTTTTTTAGAATTCAATAGAATTTGGAATTAGAAAACTCTACTATTTTTATGGAATTCAATCCTTTAGAATTTGTGGTTTTGGAATTCTAGTAGAATTCCAAAACTATAGCCTTTTAACCTATCCAAACAATAGAATTCTAAAACCATCCCCCAATTCCAATTCTATAGTATGGAATTGGGGTTGCCAAACACACCCTAACTATATTTCTATAACGAATCCTCTGTTTAATTGACCAAATAATTTTTGCAATTACGGATCACGTTACCCCTAAACGAATGGATTGCATGTACCAGTAATAAAAAGATTATACCGGAACTCATTGGTACTAAGTTCGAGTTTCTTCAGTTGAAAGCAAAACATTAATTTCCCCCATTCTAATTGTGTAGTTTTTGCACAAAAGAAAAACAAGATATATCAAAAATAATTAGGTTGGTAAGAGCAACTCCTATTTCTTTCTTTTAACAAAAAAACCAAATATAATCCGAAGATTAATCAAAGAAAAAGATATCTTGAAAATAATTAGGTTGGTAAGAGTAACACCGATTTCTTTCATTTAAAAACAAATGTAAAAATTACTTTTTAAGTAGATTGACTGAGTAGTTACAAAACAATAATAAGTACCAAAACTTACTAACGTTGCTATTTGATCTTGGTAATACTTCAAAAGTTAATATGCATTTTTAAGGACATTTTCGTAGATAATTTTTTACTCCTTTTTTTAAAAAAAAATAATTATAATAATTTACATACTGCTAAAATATTGAATTGGTTTGCACACCCATAAATTTGAATATTAAAGTTGAAAGAAAAATAACGCATACAAGCTTGTACTTTCGGAACAAAAAGGCAATGTCTGGATAAACATACCTTTCCATCTGCTATTCATTAACGTGAATCAAGGATCGCATTAAAAATTACTACTTGATTCTCACATAGTAATCAATGAGAGTAAGTGCTTGTTAAGATTTTAAAATATATTTTTTAAATAAATTTTGAAAAGTGTAAAAATAGGTTAAAAAGTAAATTTAATTTTTAGTAAAGTTTTTTTTAATTAATTCAAAAAAACTCACAAAAAAACTTTAAAAAATAGTTACAATGAATCTTATTTTATAGATTTTGGTGAGTAGGTTTCAAATATATATATATATATATATTTTATCTAAGGGGCAATTAAAAAAAAGGGCTTATTAGAGAAAGATTTTCACACTAAGGCCAAGGAATAATTTTTTTTTAAATAAAGGGCCTATTTTTTATTTTATTGATAATATGACATGTGTGTCTTTTTTTCATTATAAAATGACATCCCAACCCTTAAAATAAACTAAAAAAATATCAATATGCATTAAAATATGGACTGCAATATGAACTTTGCAGTCTATATTTCACTGCAATATGAACTTTGCAGTCCATATTTCACTGCAATGTGAACTTTGCAGTCGATATTTTTAGTGCAAAGTTCATATTGCAGTCCATATTTTACTGCAATGTGAACTTTGCAGTCCATATTTTTAGTGCAAAGTTCATATTGCAGTACATATTTCACTGCAATATGAACTTTGCAGTTCATATTTTATTGCAATATGAACTTTGCAGTCCATATTTTTTGTGAAAATTTCATAAAAAGGGGTAATTTAGGTAATACATAACATGTTTTTATTAATTAAATGATATTTAAATTTATTCAAATACATTCATTTAAAATATAAAACAAAATAGGCCTCTTACACTAATTACCAATTAAAAATAGGCCCTTTATTCAAATTACCAATTAAAAATAGGCCCTTCATTCAAAAAAATATTATTCATTGGATTTTTGGTAAAAATCAATGTATAATAAGCCCTTCTACCTAATTTCTAGTTTATCTAATTCTGATTTTTGAATTTAAAGTTATGGTATTTTAAAAATTTTATAAGAGAAAAAGTAAAGTAAATTTTGATAAATGCGACCTAAAGTTGACTTTTTAATAGAAATTTTAAAAACTTGATTTTAAAATACCAACCAAAGACCACCTAAAATACTAAAATTAATGGTATTAGGTTAGTTTCATAACCAAGTCGAAAATATTAGAAAAATAATTGTTTTCATGAGAAACTAGAATTGAAATTGGTAATTGGGGAAGATTTTTTTTAAATTGTGCTTGTTTAATGAATAAATGTTTAATTTTAATTTTTTATGTTTTATGAAAATTATTCAGTAGAAAAAGTAAGCCATTCTCAAATCACTACGAAGGTACGAGCAGGGGCGGAGCCAAGAGTCGGCTAGGGCGGGCTTCAGCCCGTCCCAAAAAAAATAATAAAATTATATGTATAATAGTATAGGGGTTTTTGTTTGAAAAATTAAAGTTTTAAGGTTTATTAAACTAATAAATTAAAATCTTTAGGAAGTAAGTGTGGGTTGAAAATGCTTGCTGAAGACATTGATTTGGATTTACTCACAAATGATTTTGATTCACAAAAGGATCGTATGGTTCAACTTCATTAGTTTATATAATGTATTTTTTTGTGTCACATGTGACTAGATATAGCAAAAAACAAGTTTTGTTTATTTTAAATCTCTAATTATGATATGCTATTATATAAGTGTTTAGTATTTGCATTTGTTTCATTCAAATAAGGGGGAAGGATCTAAAGAGGATTATTTATTTGGTCCTTAAATGTGGACCAATCAATTTGAAAGGGTAAATAGATGAATTTTTTGATGAAATTTGGTAAAAATGATCTGTATGATTAGTAGATCACCTCCACCAAATTTTATCAAAAAATTCAATCGGGAAGAAGGTTAACTAAAAAATTGATATATATGCACTTTTTTTGCCGTTAAAATTTAAGATATTTAGCTAACTCACTTCCCAGTTGAATTTTTTTATAAAATTTGGTGGATGTGATCTATTAATCATGGAGATCATTTTCACCAAATTTTATCAAAAATTTCATCCATTTACCCGCTCAAATTGATTGGTCCGCATTTAAGAACCAAATAAATGGTACTCTTTAGATCCTCCCCCTTCAAATAAGTACTTATTTTTTATTGTTTTTAAGTCAATATTTAGTAAATACTTTAAAATAACCCCTTAAATTTTTTTTTGGAGCGGCATATTTCTTTTTAGCTTAGCCCGCCCTACGGAAAAATCATGACTACGCCACTGGGTACGAGATAATATAAACTTAAATAAAGAGAAAAACGCTCTCTAATAGTCTAATATATTGTGGTATGACATGGCAAATAGGGATAGAAGGGGCCGCTGGTGGATATTGTTTCTTCATAAGAGTTTAAATTTAGTACGGTGAAATTTTTTCAGCATTTTTAATTTGCGCCCACGACAAAAACCTTAGGTTCGTTCCTAATAGCAAAGTAATTTTGTATACGTTGTCTACGATACTCTCTAATGTTTGTATAATATGAGCGCTAAAAAAATTTAACCCATTCTTTATACTCTCTCGTCTTATTACATATATGAATATGAATTAATATTAATATATACACAAACATGTTACTAAGAAAAATAAGGAATCGTTGAATATATATTTTTTGGAAGGTGTCCATTGATAATAAAATAATGTCAATTAGTTATATTATGTCTAAACTAACTTGGCAAGAAATCATTCACAAACATGTCATGGGAGATGTCATAAGATAGCATTTCACTATTTTACTGGACTCACTTATTAACTTCTCTCTAAAATTAATTATTTTTTTAATATTTTTAATTTATTATCAAAGGAAGTATAAGATGCTTTTTTTTAAAAACATTTGATTGCAGAATACTTCAAACTTTCTCATTAATTTATTTATTTAAAAAAGACCGAGTTTATTCAAATCCGAACCTATTAATAGTCGGAAAATGAAGCAAAAAATAGGTCCCAAATCAGTAAATGACGGGAAGAGAAGGCAAACCAACCATTTCAAGGGCGCAGGCGGTGGGGAAGGCGGCGAGGCGGTTGCCGCCGAAGAGCTCGCAGGCAGCAACACACATAACCGGAGGAGCTCTTTTAGCTCCAGTAGCTAAAACAGAGTAACGCATAGCCTCATACATCTGTTGAGGGTACTGAATTTGAATCGCCTGGTCCAGCTTCTCGTCTATTTCTGTTATCAGAGTTTTCCAGTACGTTTTCAGATCGAACTTTGACGATATTCGCAACGAAGAACAGTAAATAGTTCGTGGAGATAACGGGAGGCGGTTCTTACGGAAGGAGAGATGTGGAGATGATGTTATAATCAATCCGAAAACCATTGTTGAACTGTTTTTCTAAGTTACTTTCTCTCTCTATACGTATTTGTATATTTGTATCCCTTTTTAATTTCTCCAGGGGGAAAGGGAAATGGAGGTTTCTCTTCCGTTAGTGGTAATTCGGGAACTGGTGGGTGGGGGGGATTTTATATAGGGCGATTTTATATATGTCTTCTATGAACAAAACACACACACACATATACGTTGATAGATAGAGTTATGGCACCTGTTGCTATTAGGAAGAACAATTTTCACCTTTGATTGCACTATAAGTAAGTTTACAAACTAATTTTCTCACATTTATAGACTCGCTTTGACTTTAATAATTTCTAAAACATCGATTTTAACTTAATCAATGGATAAGTTTACGATTTATTTGTCAATGTAAAATTTATTATAAAAATATAGTGCAAACCGTGCGTCCGTATACGGACTGCAACTTTAATAATGAATTTTTGTAACTAAAAACATTTATTTTACACCAAAAAAAAAAAGTAACTAAAAACATTTATCAATATTTTAGTGATAAAAATTAATTGCAAAATGACCGTTCTATACGAACCGTTTGTACCATATTCGAACTCATAAAATTAATGTATTAATAACACCATTAAAAGTTTAAAATTTTAATTTGGGACGTGCTACGTATAATTGAAGGGAGAAAGAAGAATAAAATAAAATAATCACAGTTCATGTTTTAAACCTTGAGATCTAAAACCATATTGACGTTCAAATTCAAGATTACTAGAACTTTGTGCTTAATTAAATGGCCAATTCATACTAATTCTGAAACGAGAATGAGAGTGAAAAATAGAGGGTAAAGACTAAAAAACTGTTAAAGTTTTGTGTATTTTGAAAAAACTGGAAGAAGAAAAAAACCAAAGCTAGCACCAAGTGTACACTATTAATTTTCTTAAGTCCTACATAGGAGGGATATAAAAACTTTCATGGGTTTCTATAAGAGAGAATTTGCTTAAGGATTTTAGTCATTTGGCATTAGAATTTTGTATTATTGGGTGATGACTTGGATTATTGTAGTTCACCACACGTGCACCAAAACCGAACTGGGCTACAAGCTTAGTTTGGGTCAAATATTATCTTTTTACTTTTGAAAATTTTTATTAAAAGTAATAAAATTATTTCTTTTTGTATTTCGAAATTTTGAAACGATGTTGACTCAGTCTTGCATGTTGGTTATAGATAACTCCCATCTTCTCACGGTTCCGTCTTTCTCTCCCTCAACGCAACGGTGTGAAATAATTTTTCTTTAAAAATAATTTGTCTCTTTTGAGAAATTATACGCAAAAAAAAAATCCTCCACTGTTATCGAATACATTCTCCGAAAAAATATTCCTTCAAAAAGATTTTTTGCCTCCGACAAGAATAGTTTACCGATTCCAGCCGACTTACAAAGGGAGTCAGAATTCTGATTTCCCTCCGTGCTAAGAAAATCGAGACAGAGAAAAATCTGGGCTGTTGTATCCTGGGGACGGCGTGGCCATTTTGAACTGCTAGTACAAACACCGAGCAAAGCTGCGAAACGTCTTAAAGAGAACGACTTAGTCCACGACTCAACCCGGTGTTTTCATATTGTTACTTGGTAAATTCGTTCTTGTTTCAACATTAACAAACAACAGCGTCGGTAGCGAGGAGACCAAAAGATTTGATTGGGGTGAATTTATAAAATTTTAATTAGGTAGGGTCTTTTGGGTTACAATTATTCAAGTTAAATTTTTTAAGTGGGTAAAAAGATTAATTAAGTGTTTGCATTTAAAATCACCCTTTATATAACGTAAAGATAAAGTGATGAACTTACGGGTGACAAGGTGGATATTACCAGAAATATATAAATAAGTTATTTTGGGAGCACGCAAATTATGTGGTCCAACCGTGAAATATAAGAATTACCGAATTAAGAAGAAAAAAAATAATTAATAAACAAATCAGCACTAATTTGTTTTGATACATAGAGTACACGAATTTATTTGGTGTTAAATTTTGAAAAGAATGGAATAGCAATTGTGATGTGTGAAAAATAAATAATTGTAGAATTGGGAAAATATCTTTTCTTTTCTAACTTAACTATGTCCAATCATACGTGCTAGTTTTATTAAGTACAAATTCTTTATTTTTCTTTTCTTTTTTTGTTCTTTTGTAAGGCACAAGATTTTACGTGACTAGTGCCTACAACACATGTATCAAAAATAAATGCACAACCAAAGAAAAAACTAATCATGCAATTTAATTTTACTTGTGTTAACCAAAACTAATCATGCAATTTAATTTTACTTGTGTTAACCAATGCCAAATATATTATAATTTAGTTTACATCTTATACATCTTCCATTCAAATTTTACATATTATTTTATGCGCATTCATTTTTTTTCAATGATTGTTAATTATGTTTTTATAGTATTTTTTTTAAAATTTAGCGTGTCCAACTATTAATTTGACAACCTGTAGCACTCAATATTTTTTGGTTTGATCTTTACCAAAATCTGAGTTATATAAATTAAAGCCATGTTTCGGACTCACAAACTCTACTCTATGTTCATTTTTGTACTTTCAGAGAAGCAAGACCACTCGAATACCCTTACCAAAATACCAACTAAAAAGATAAAATAGAGTCAAACCAACATCAACCAATGTTTTCATTAATAATTCACGTGTGAATGAGAAAAAAAACATAAGAAATATAGCAAATTCAAAACAAAATAAAACCTCACAAACACAATATATTAAAATTAAAATAAGCTGACTTGAGAATATTCTTTGTGTGCATATAATTTAGCAGAAACTAGGGGTGTTCAAAATCCAATCCAAACCGAGGAACCGATCCAATCCAATCCAATCCAATCCATTTTTTCTGGATTTTATGGATGATTGGATTGGATCGGATGCAAAATTTGAAAACCGAAAAAATTGGATCGGTTTCGGTTTTATGTACTCTAGAAACCGATCCAATCCAATCCATTATTACAGTTGTCACTTTGTAATATTCATAAGATAAGGGGTCACTTTGTAATATTTATAAGATAAGGGTTTTCAATTAAAAAATTATTATTAAATTTTTGTATCATTTTATATTTCATATCACGTACATAATGATTTATAGTTGGTTTAATTATGTATTTTTAGTTAGGCAGTAGACTTTTTAACTTAGCTATTTGGTTAGCTCTTTGGTTGAACACTTGAACTTGATTTGTAATGAATTATATTAACTTGTTTTACATTAGAATTGAAAATTTCAAGAATATAATATATCTTATTTTAAACTTCTAATCGGATCGGATGGAAACCGATCCAATCCAACATTTAATTGGATTGGATTGGATTGGATTTCTAAAGTACGTTGGATTGGATTGGATGCTAAAACCTAAAACCGATATCGGATCGGATCGGATGCGGATGGTTTAAAATGACCGGATCGGATCGGATGGACACCCCTAGCAGAAACAACCAACATGCGTGTTGGAGTTTGCTTGGGGAAGCGGCCATTTTCTTTTCTATTTGGTGCAGAACACATGAAGCTGTGGGCTTTCTTTCGGAGGGATAAATTCCAATGGTGGGGCTTCCACTTCTAACTTTCTTGAAGTAGACAGTCACCAATGACCAACCTGGCAACCTATATATCTTATCAGCTTAAATTTTTTATTTCTTCTGTTTGAATTAAAAGTCGCGAGATGAATTAATTTAAAAATTATGTAAGTAATCGCAATCAAAACTTGTGCACTATCGTATAACTCAACTTTGCAACATCTCAATAACGAACCTATTTTAATATGGTAATCTTGTTCACACCCACTTAAACATTCCCCACCAAATTTTTCAAAATTTATGAAAAAATATGGATAATACTAACCAAACAAGTCCTTAGATATATATTTTACCCCTTCATCTGCCGACCTCCCTAATCTCTTCTCTGATCAACTCTCTTGCCCAACTTTTTATCAGTTTGCACCGATTGCTCGAAAGAGAGACAAACGATAAATAAATATGCATCCACATTGAATGCCAGGAATTTAAAATAATTCTATATGCATGTTTAACCTTCATAATTTCAACTGAAAATAGACAGTCTCACTTTATTTTCTTGGATTTTTATTATAAAATTAAACAATATTGAGCAACCTAAACGAAGCCAAAACACAAGTTGTTTCAATTCTTTAAAATCCCTGGTGATCATTACAGCATCATCCTCAGATTTGACATGAATTTGTTGAAATTAGAGATGAAAGCAATAATTAATTTAGTTATTATGTTCTGTTACTTATGTTTGGTGTTTGAAAGAATGTGGGGTGCATTGATCTTCACTTTGATTGGATTAGGTTAGATAATTTTTTTAATTGGCTTCGTACATTCCTCTGGTAATTATTTGTTGA
Organism: Lonicera japonica; assembly: GCA_021464415.1. Classification (NCBI taxonomy): domain Eukaryota; kingdom Viridiplantae; phylum Streptophyta; class Magnoliopsida; order Dipsacales; family Caprifoliaceae; genus Lonicera; species Lonicera japonica. Next base: position 16,428,126 of record CM038467.1, on the reverse strand, counting down.
ATGAATATATAAAGCGATAAATATGATCTTAAGTTCAGCGAAATTGTATTTTCTGAACTAGTTGCCATGATAGAGAATGCAACTTAAAAAATAGAGCAAGCATGAAGAAGGAGAAAGGAAAATGGAACTAAGAGGAGAAACAAGGAAAAGAGAATTAACTATGAAAACATGGCAAGAGAAGATCAAGGAAAGGTAGCAAAAGAGAAGGAAAGGATGAATTTTTAAATCAAAGAACTTAGACAACCCTATAAAAAGCTGTTATGGAACAAAAGAGAAAAGGATTTAATTTTATTTATGTATTTGGGACAACAAAACATAGGACTTTGGTCGGAATGGGTATTTTGCCGGATTCCGGCCAGCAATGGTGGTGATAAAGTTGACTTGATTGGCATAGTGGTGGGCTTTGCGGTTTTCCTGTTTAGAGAGAGGCCTTGTTTGGTTTCAATAAAATTGGTAGAGTGAATTGAAAGTTTTTTCAGAGAATTCCTGGGGTGAGAAGAAAATATTCTCACACTAGGATTGGGAAGACGGATTTTGTGGATGCATTTAAGAACACCATTTAATATTTCCTATTCGTTTAATTCGACTTTTTGTTCGTTCTTAAAATCCAAATTGATCAATTTATACTAAAAGTTTTTTATAATTTATGTCAAGAAGTTCGAAATATAAATTAACGAGATTCAAACTTTTACCATTCCAAATGGGTATTTAATGCACTACGGAAAAAGTGAGTGCAGCGACTTCTTTAATGATAATAGATGTCATCATAAGTATTACAGAGATACATAATACACTTCAAACTGGATATGGGTTATTCAAATCGGGGTTGATTATTCAAATCGGCTTCTTGGTTCCCCACATATAAACCCCTAAAACTGAATTTATAGCAAAGTGTTCACATTGACTCTGCACAATTGGACTGAGATTCTAAGTGGGACAGGGGAGTGTGAATATGGTACTGTGTTCAACCATGTGATTAGCATGGGTAATAATGAGGCTTGTACCAAAAACTAAAATGAAGAATTGATTAGGCACCTTAAATTGAATTTTAAGTAACTGCCAATACGCATTGTTTCGGCTTCTTGGATTCTAAGTGGGACTAGGGAGTGTGAATATGGTACTGTGTTCAACCATGTGATTAGCATGGGTACTAACGAGGCTTGTACCAAAAACTAAAATGAAGAATTGACAAGGCACCTTAATTGAATTTTAAGTAACTGCCAATACGCATTGTTTCAGATGTGCCAAACATTACCTAAAAACTAAAAAGTGTTTAAGAGCAAATGTTCTTGTATTTTTGTGATTCACATGCAAAAGAAACGTTTGTAAGGACCAAAGAATTGTAGGGCTTTACCCTGGGTTAGAGGGGACCTTTGCAGCTTTACCCTGGGTTAGAGACATTTAAGGACAGGGGGCCTTTGCAGGAATTCTTGATGGCCAATGGCCAAGTGTCACGGGGCGTCCTTTGATGGCACAAAGGAGGCTGCGTGAACGACCGTGCTAACCGATAGCACGGTTGAATGTGATCGAATTTTATTAACAATCGATGAACAACATGCAACAACAGTAATTTGAAAGAGAGCGTGAGCACAAATTGAGATTACTTCATTGCAAGAAAATTAGATTACATGGAAAGCTATTACAGTTCGAAAGAAAGTAAGAGCTTGAAAGCAAGTGCTAAACAACGTGCACTGGTAGGCAACTCGGGTGTGAGGCAGATAGTCTTATCCCCAAATATAACCACTTAATGAAAATACCAGAGTGGTAGCAGTGCACGTTGGGTCTTACAAGTTACAAGAAAACGATTACAAAGGAAATGAAATACAATTACAAAGGAAATTCCTAGATCTAATTACATGGAAACAATATTTACATATGAGAAGCCTAAACATAATAAAACTAGATGACGCTGGATCGCCTGATGGGCCGTGCGGCGCTCGGGCGCAAGCACGGTGCTGATGAAGTGTTGTCGGAGTCGGTCACGAGTGCTGTTGGATGTCGGTCACGAGTGCTGTTGGAAGGCACCCCGTGACACCAAGGCAGAACCAAGGGCAAGGAGGGGTTTTTCTACCAACAATTAACGCGCCTCAGTTAGTACTGCTGACTAGCTGCATCATTGCCCCAAGCACAAAGATGAATACCCCTGTGAATTTTTGATCAAGACTTCTTAGCATTGTACCTCTATATACCTGATGTGGGAATACAGCAGTGCATATATTCGTTGTGATAACCTCAATTGATCACATGATCTTTGCAGCTTTATTTGCAGGAAAAGACCTGTTCCTAACAACATTGAAGACCTATTCAGCTTTCTTTGCAGTTTTAAAAATAAAAATGTTTTGAGTCAAAAGACTATTCACTATACCAAATCGGAAGAAGGGTATGGACGGTAGCGTGTTTCCGTGTCAGTTTTGGGGGAGCATTTGTATTTTCTGCATATGCTTGCACCACTTCTCCATTTTTGGTTTACATAACTGTAGTCTGTACACCATGTTCTACTTTTCAACAGACCCCCACCACCCAAAGACGAGGGAAAGTTTGATAATAAACTCCTTTAAAGGACTTAGAATTTAACTTAATTACCAGTTTTTATGATATTGTTTTACAAATACGCCACGTTCTTCCTTGTATCATATCATAATCCTTGCCTTGATAAACATGGAGGAATTTGTAAACCTTACCAATTAATGGTAGGTCATTACAAGTAAAAATTTCCACAATCTAATACCAGGCGATCAGGTCTCAGTAGACTACTATGTGCAAGGGAGATTTTAATTGCAGCCGCTTTAAACGTTCAACTCATCTCATGTTAATTTCTGTAGGTTTTGACGGAAACATCAATTAGTAAACAAACAAGTCCTACATCCCCTTAAACGTTTTCAGTGCCTCCAAATCACAAAATCCTAAACCACCCCCCGAAACACCAAAACCCCCCTCCCATTCTGTCCACCAGTGAAGTTGAAGTTCTCCGGTGCTAAGTGGGAAGGGATTTTTCAAAGCTTTCAATGGGTTTTTTTTAATCAATCTTCACTTTCAAAGATTGAGGATGTTTTGTATTTAAATTGACTGCAAGAATAAAGATGTTTTTTAGAGTTCCACTTTTAACATTCTTGAATAACATATTCTTGCAATGTTAACCTGCTATGTCTGTTTGTGAATTATCATTATCACTACATAGAAAATAAGATTAAAAATTTAGACTAAACTCATAACGAGCCTAGCCAATTATCACTTTTTAAAAGAAATAATATTGGACAAAATTTGAAAAGTTACTCCAAAAATTGGGGTGCTTGTTTATATAGCAAGTGTACTGCTTGCCTTGCCTAATCAATATGGGTTCAGTGAGAGACTGGGAATAAAACCTATGCGCACATAATAAAGGAAATTCTGATTTGGTTGAATGATTCAAGCTGAATTGAACAAAATCCCTAACTGAGGCGATAAAATTAGACTCGTTAAGCAGGGCTTTACCCTGGGTTAGAGGGAGCCCTTCCAGAAATTCTCGATGGCCAAGGCAGAACCAAGGCCAAGGAGGAGGTTTGGAAATAGTTTTCAACCAGCAATTGACGCGCCTCGGTTAGTACCTCACTAGCTGCGTCATTGCCCCAAGCGCAAAGATACATGTCTCTGACCACAGCTCACAGTTTTTATACTCCAGTAATCTGACATATCTGTCAACAATGTTCGATGTGGGACTACATAAGCCTTGCTTTACCAAACATTATTATTCTATTTGATTCAATTTTTAAGTCTTGTACGCCACAACGTTGTTAAATTACCAGAGCATACTCGTTTAAAAACAAGAATCCAATACTTTTGACAAAGTGATGGTAATCATCATCCATCTAGTTAAAGGATAAACTCAGTGTTAGGAAACCAAATTTACTGATTACTTTACACGCATACCAGTAACTTTAGTGACACTATGGAAAATTTTACCAAGTTCTTCACAACCCACAAGGTTAACTATGATTTATATTATTTGGTCTTAAAAATTACAATCAAAGGAACTACTTTGCTTGCTTGATAAAACTTGAGGTATGGCCTTTTTAATGCTGTACAGGAGTACAGGTTAATTTGCCTAGAATGTACTGCTGAGACGGTTGCAATGGCCTATTTTGGATGGCCAAGGCTACTTTGCGTTAAGTATAACTATACATCTTGTTCTTAGGCCATCTCCAATGGTGTTTCTACCCAAGCAAATTTCTATGATAGAAATGAATAATAGAAAAAAAATTCTCCAATGGGCATTTCTATCTCTATTTCTATCCTAGGTGGATGTCTATTGGGATTGGGAATTTCTATCACCATTTCTACATGTAGAAATGGTGATAGAAATTCTCTATGTGATATGGCAAATTTTCATTGGTTGTTATGCTCCCACTAATTCTCTCTCTTCATGGGACAAAGTGAAGAAGAAATTGAACAATAGAAATCACCATTAGAAACCATATTTTCTATCCTTCTACACCAATATAAATATATTACCAATAAATATTAAAATATAATAAAATAATATTGACACATAGGATAGAAATGCAAAAATAAAAAACATCATTGAAGATGGCCTTATCTCCAAATTATGGGGGAGAGGTCAAACGCTAATATGGCCGGCTATTTCTCATTGCAAGTCGATTAATCAACGTAAGTAACTCCATAACATTAACAAATTCTGGAACAAAATTTCAGCTAGGATTGTAAGGTGCCCATCCCGAAAAGGATGAGGCCCTCCAAAAATTGGCGTATGCCGCTATTTGCGGCGAACACACGGTATTCTTTAGTAAAAGGCGAAAGAATAGTTCGCTCTGCGTTCACCGCGCGGCTGCGTGGTTTATTTCTGTTTTCTCTTGTTCCGTCTTGTAGTGGCTGCATTCTGCGCTCTTATGTGCGTTGGCCGATGTGGGACTAAAAACCATTGTTCACTATTACAGAAACCCTTCCCCTTTGCTTAAGATTTTACCTGGTTCAAAAGAACTATAATTTTTACTTTTTATTACTTTATAAAATTTGACAACGGAAATTCTTAAAGCACAGTCAGACTGTCTAGTTAAGGACCAATTTAGAAAAACATCACAAGGATAAAATAGAAAACATCAAGCCAAAGCTTTTGTTTCCTTTTTTCTTTTCTCATCAGAGATTTTAAAAATGGTATTGAAAAGCAAAATTGATAGCATAAGCTAAAACTTTTAAGGCTAAATGAAAATTATACAAATTGATCAGCCGCCACTACAAATTGCTGAAGGATATAAACCTTAAGGTGTAAAAACCCCCACGAAACACCTAGCATAATATAATTAACTTGTTTAAGCGGTACCTCTAAGTAAAATTCAAAATATTAATTAGGCCTAGCGATTTATAACAAGACATAAAATCGGCACAAAATTTACTGGATTTAGATGAACTGTTAATGAGTGCTGGTCATAATCGAGTTAACCCATTAAACCCGTTTATTTAACGAGTCAATTTTGTGTAAATTTGTGAGACCCGAATAACACCCGTTTAACCCGATAAGAATACATTTCAGATTGTATAAACTATATAACCCATTTATGATAAACATATTTTTACCTAAAACTTTTTTAAAAAAATAAATGTTGTATTAGATCATTTGCCTTCCATCATGGCCTTTCATTTTCTCCGCATTGATTTCATGCGCCCTCCAAATTTTTCACTTTTCAAATTTTCAAGTACCGACACAATTACTATGTACGATGGTTTTTTAGTTATTTTTAGTTATTGTTGTTGCATATAAATAAATTATTAAGTATGTGAATTTTAACGGTTAATTATTTAATTAAATTATTAGCGGGTCACTAAATATTGTTCATATGCAACCCAAATCGAATTGTTTATCTTAAACAGGTTAAAACAAATCAAGTCGTGTCATTTGTTAATTAAACAATTCGTAAATGAATTTAAATTTTTCACTCGTTTATTAAACGGGTCATGTATGGGTGAAGGCACTTTTCACCCGACACGACTTCAACACGACCCATTGCTAGGCCTAATATTAATCAATTTAATCTCATGTCTTACTTGGAAAATTAATGGAAAAACCTTAAGAAGAACTTGAGTTGCATCTATTTAACTTGTCAAACTGGTTATGTTTATAAAGTTTGCAAGTAGAATGTAATGATAGACACTAAACCTGACAAAATTATACAATAACACAACGTGAATTGACATGGAATTATAAGTTAATATGTGAACTCCTAATGGTATCTGTTAGGAGTTATGGCTGAGTAAAAATAAGGCAAGATTTGAGAATAAAAAGGTGGTGGCTGATCAAATTATTTTCAAAGTGACAGAATCTATTAAAGCCATTTTCTTTAACAACCCTCTTCTACATAAAAGGAAGTTTGAAAATGTGAAGGTTCTTTCTTAACTGGGAGTTTGTGTTCCTGTTTTGCAAACTAATCCATGGATTCCTACTCGAAGGGTTAGACCTAGTAAAGGGCGATATAAATTAAACACAGATGGGTGTTGTAAAGGCAATCCATGTGATGGGGAAGGCGGTTGCATTATTCAAGATGATAAAGGTCATTTAATTGCAGCTTCTGCAGATTTTTTTGGTGAAGTTTCTAATTTTATTGCTGAAGCAAAAGCTCCAAGTAAGGCTTGCATTTGTGTTGTGATAGGAATATTAACTGGGTAGATATTGAAGTGGATTCTTTAATGCTTGTCAAGGTGTTAAAATGTGAGATAGATATTTCTTGGGTTATTGCTTATGATGTTCGAGAAATTAAAAAAAAAGTTAATATGTGAACTCTTAACAAATTTGGGTAGTTAGCGAGTTCACCTGTTTAACACAAAATGATAATGAATAAGTTAATAGTGTATTATCCCACAAGGTAATCCTGGATACGACACATAATGTATTGTCCCAATGAGTAATAAAAGAAAGAAAATATTGATTTCCTTACCACGATCTTCATTGTAACATCCATAAGGTCAATTGCCTCAATTGATTGGTTGTCTGAATTGACTTAAGACGATTAATAATGTATCGACTAAGAGCTCAAACGATAGACTTAGTATCATCCAAAGGATATGTTTTAATTTTTTTTTAAATGCATGGGACGATATACAATAAAACGTCCGAAGGTTGTCAAAACTTGGACAATATTATATGCATCGCTTAAGGTAAAAGCTTGTCGCAAGGTCAATATAGCATTATTTTACTTTTTTGGCTGCCTACTTACACTTTTACATGTTGCGTTACATTAATTTTTGAGTTAAATTTGACTTTTTGGCATGTATAGCATAAAAGGCCTAATCACCATTCGCGTAAAGTAGCGATGTACTTAATTATATCAGTTTAGAGTATCTCTAACAATGCTCTATATTTTAGAAAGCATCTTCTCTAAAATAGAGAGTATCTTTTGAAATAAAGAGTTGGATTTAAAAAGTAACTCCAACAAAACTCTTTATTGCCATTATTTTAATGCTATTTTGTTATTTTTATTATTGTTTTTCTTTATTTATACTAACTAGTAATTGTTATATTAATCTGTTGGTAATTCTAATTTCAACCTTATAATCAAATTGAATAAGATAATTTAAAAAAATAATGAAATTAAAAAAAATTAAAATTAAAGAATAAAATTAAAATTTGGTTTTGTTTGACTTTTTTTTGCATAAAAAATTTCAAAAACATCAATGGATTTTATTTTATAACGATGAATAGGTTTTAAATATATATTTTTTATTATTTTTTGATTTTGAATTTAAAGTAATGAAAATAGAAACTAAGGACTTTTGGTTGAAAGGATAATAAAAAATTTCTTCATTTTGAAACTCCGTTTTTTTTTTTTTGTGAAAAAAAGGTAGCCATCAATTACATATATATTGAAAATTTCATGGAATAATTATTAATTGATCATTTATATTTATTATTACTATTTTTAGACTCTTACAATTGATTAGTACTTATCACAAACAAAAGATAATTTTTTTGCATTTTTAAAGGAAAAATGATAATATCTAGAAGAAAAAAAAAAGAGGGATAACATAAGTTACATTTTTGAATTTTCAATAAAAAAAAATAGAAGTAGAGAGTCTCATAGACTCGCCAGATTTGGCAGTATAAAGTTCCTCGATATATTTTTTTGCCACAATACAGATTCTGTTGGAGATTGTTTTTGAGTAGACTACTCTTTGTTTTACTGAGAATTCTCCAAGAGGTGAGTCACTTGGAGTTACTCTTAGGCTCCATTTGATTGCAAAGATGGAAAAGAAAAATAAATTTAGTTAGTTTGTGTGAAAAAATAGAAAATAAGATGAGAGATGTTATTCATTTTATGAGTATATATCATCCATCCTTCAATATTTTTGGTGAAAAATTTTTACTCGCCACCAAGCAAAGAAAATTTATTTCGTAGAAAAACTTAAAATTCAAGAGGATATCACCACTATCACTCAACTTATTTTCCATCTTTTTATCAAAATTAACTCAATTTATTTTCCTTTTCCACGTTGCAATCAGACGGAGCCTTAATTTCTGGTAAAAGGTTAATACTAGCTTAGTCCAACATTAAAAGTGAAATACTTAATTTGAGGAGAAAGATATAATCTGAGACAAACTAAATACCAAAAAACAAATAAAATAAAGATCCAGGCTTTAGCCGAATGGTTTAGGGTTTGGATGTTCACACCGATCTGTCATCACTTGAATAAAAAGAAAAAACCTCATTTCAAACTGTGCACGCGCCGATTTAATATAGTTTTATCCCTTCTTCTCTTTTCCTGTCTCGTAGTTTCACAACAGCTATCATGGAAAAAATTCAAAAAACAAAAACAAGCTCTCTCCACTTTCCATAAATTGATTAGATACGTTAGGGTTAAACTCTCATTATATACAAACACTACACATGAATTAAGTCACAATGCATGCTGTTCCTTTGTCAAAGAAGACTGAAGTTTCTCTACTTGGCTCAAAAGTGACGAGTTTCCTTCGCAAGCTTCTTTCAATAACTTGAATCTCTCTTCTACCTCTTCTCTGGGCTTTGGACAAGAGGCCGCCTTATTATTGTATCGAATCAAATCCATCAACATGCCCTGTTATCAACACAACCCACATAAAGCAATAACCATAAGCATCAACAGAATGAAGCAGTAGAGAAATATTTAAGAGAACCAATTATAGATCAAGTTGAACAGATTCCAAGATAACTTGGGTACCTCATGTTTTGGTTTACGAGTGTAGTCTCTAAGGAGAGACTTTGCAAGCTTATTTTGCAGTGATACTTTATCATCAGTGCAATTGCCAAAAATGAAAGATGAAAGGTGATGCAGAACCAAGGTGAACGAGACAGATCCTCGGGCTGCAGCCCTGTCAAGAGCACCAGTTACCCAAGACTTCACAAAAGCTTCCAAAATACTCTCATTATCCTGCATGGGAACAGAATGTTTAAGTTTCCCCCTGTTTTACACGCTTACTATGGAGAGACTTTCTTAGGAAATGAAGGAATTGCTCAGCTATGATTCTCTCTCTTTCGGAACCCCAATCCGAACTACGGGATTGGAACAAATTTAGTATAGTGCTCCAGTTGGGTTCCCAAACACACTTGAGAGTATGCAATTTTAAAAGGAAATGGTGGAGTGATCCAAAACTGCACCCACCCCCAAATGAAACCACCTAAAAAAGAAAAATAAGAAAGCCCCCGCAAGAATTATGCTAAAAAGGTCAATTTTCTGATTGTAACAAAATCTTGAAACGCTTACGTCCTAAAATGCAAAGTGAGAAGAGGGAGTATTTCTTAGGAGTTAGGACTTATGGAGTACCAAATCCTATGGGGGGTGTTTGATAGCAAGCATGGAATTAGGGGGAGTTTTTCTAGGCGATTGAATTCCATGGAAAAGCATTTGAAGGTGTTTGATTGTATTTATTTTCATGGTGGAAGAATTTGTACTTTTTCCATCAATGATGACATATTTTCTACATATGTTGTTTGATTTCCCACCTTTCTACCAAGAATTTAACCTTTTTTGCCTTTGAGCTCTTTTCCACCTTACCTAGAATTCATTCCCCTTGGAGAAAGTAAGAATTCAATTTCACAGCTTCCCTTTTTTCTTTTTTTGAAAACCATGGGTATCAGGGCCCATCCCCACTAATCCCATGAGGCCCTGGTTGCTCGACCAGGAGCTCAGCGGCCCGAGAAAGGTTTCATGCAGCGGGGAATCGAACCTAAGACTGTGCGCGCCCATCCACACAATCCCAAGTTTGCCCTTACCGCTATGGCAATCCCTTGGGTTCAATTTCACACCTTTTTACCAAGAATTTAACTTTTCCACCTTACCTATAATTCATTTCCCTTGGGGAGAGTAAGAATTCAATTTCCTAGAATTGTACATAATTTACTTGTACCATGTACAATGGAATCATTTACTTCTGCAAAGCACTATACAATAATATTGCATAGACTTCTGTCGACAAAAGTATTTAAGACAACAATAACAAGAAAAGTTTGGTAGAAGTACCTCAACAGGCTCAAGGTAACCTTCACCATCGGCAATGCATTTTTCTAATGGTGGTAAAAGTTCAAGTGCGCGAACATTAGAAAGAGCATTCCAGGCAGCAAGACGTACAGAAGCTTCAACACAACGATGTAGATACATTGAAACTTGCCGCCCATATACCAAGTCACCATAAGATACAGCAGCAAATTGCTCCACAAGGGTTTCAATAAACGTCAAGTAACTCTCATGTACATCAGCTTTGAACTTCAAAAACTCCACATTGAACTTGTCCCTAGTTTTTGGTGACCTCGATTTATCAAGAAGCTGCCCGTATAGCTCTTGCAAATTTTCATACATATCCCTACTTTTCTCTTCTTCAAGAACGCCCATGCCGACAAATAAAACTACGGACAAAGAATGGAGTTTCCAAACTATTGGTACACTTTGAATAGAGGAATGGATTTCGGAAGAAATGAGAGCGGACATTGCTTCAATGCCTAAAAGAAAGAAGAGTCCGGCTTTAGCAACTTCAAGAAAGTCAGTGGTGACCTGCATATCATTGACTTTGCTGTAATCAATGGTCGAGATTGGACTGAGAAACCAGTGCATGGGAAGTGGCATTCTTTGATGAGCCCACTCGACTACCAAAGAAGTCAAATTATGCTCTTGATTGGTCAGATTTGATGTATCTAACTCCTCGTCAATGGTGGCCAGAGGAAAGTTTTCCTTTACTGTTTTATCGCCAACATGCACGTTTTCACCCTTCCCTTTTTTCTTCTTTACACAAAGCCATCTGTTCCTGAAGTGACAAGCTAATATATTACTAAAGAGCCAGTAGTCTTCTTCTGTGTAGTCCCACCCAAAGAGTTTGAATCCCTTCTGAAGATAAAGAAAACGGCGTATACAGAGAGTAAGAGACTTTAGAACAGGGACTTGGAGCAAGAGATCCAACACTTATCCAATAAAACTCTATCCCTTGGTCCTAGAATTAAGCATATGTCCAAGGCACAATTCAGTATTTGCATCATAAAGGTCACCTCTTCATACGTAGGTTGATCTTTGACAGACAAAATGGGACCAATTTCAAGTAATTGAATGAGCAATGCTACATCCATTTGAGCCAACAGTGTAGTAGTGGACCAAAACCCTCCACCAGGTGCACCCCAGCCGACACCAACCCCTGGAGCGGGTCCACCTCTTGCAAACATCTCAATGGACTGCACATGGTGCATCTCAGAAGGAACTAACTTCATGAAAGTATTCAGCAAAGTTCTAATTTCAACTAGAGAGGACTTAAGTATCCCCTCAGATAGTATTTTATCATCTCTAGAAAGAGGCAGGCGCTTGGAAGGAGGACTATGAACCTCGGAATTAGTAAGCCCGATCAATGTGTTTACAGAAACAACCACCTCGACTAACCCGTGAAGGCAACTTACAGAAGCTAATGATGTTTCAGGTCCACTTTGATGTCTCAAAAGACACAAATACTCGAAAAACGAGCCACCTTGAGCAGGATCCTTCCCATATTCCATACCATTATCCCACGTAAAGCTCAAAAATCGGTTCTTGATAATTTCGAGTCCAATCTTTGGGACAAAATGCGGCAGATAAGGAACATGCTCGCCACAGGAGGCATTCACAGGAATCACACTTCTGAGCACACTGGAAAGCATGTGGGTCACAGCAGAAATGACCCACAACAAGGAACCCAACGTTGAATCCTGGATAATAAGATTGCTTTTATCCAATTTTTTCCAGTAAAGGAATTGTGATAGATACGAATCTCTCTTCAATGCTAGCCACTCTAAACCTAAATCAACCATCGGACCAACATGGCTCCAACACCAACTCTCCGAGTTTTCAGAGGTCGCCTCCACAGTGCTACCGCCTGGATTCGTACTTAGATAAAAACTTGGAAGCCTTCTACTAAGAGCCTCGAGAACAAGGTATGCTTCCTTGCTGACTGCAGCAAATTCACTGAGGATGTTGTTTTCAATGAGTTTTTCAAAAGTAGGTGCAGTCAACCAAATGCATAGAGCGGGAAATAGATCCGCAAAATAAGATACACAAAACCCATACTGAATGCAGACCTTCCATAAACGGAGTTGTTCAACCAGCAAATCTGACGAAAGTTTACACTTCTCCCTTCCCGATTCCACCCAGTGGTCAAGGGAGAAAGCATATCGATACAAATGCCACGTCACCTTCTGAAAAACCCCACCTTTTGCAAACTCTATACAAATCTTCTTCTCAGATCGAGCCAATACCTTTTGGATATTAAAAGACAGAAACGGTTATCATAAGTTTGCCTTATGAGTGACAAAATAATTGAGCCTAATATTAAAAGTAGGAAGAGTAACATGCTTACTTTCAAAAGTGTAACAGATTTTATCTTAGAAAGATGGATTTCCATTTGGTCTTTCATAGTAAATCTGTTGACAATTATGTGAACAAGCCTTGGGCACTTGATGATTGCATCAGCGCATGTTGGAGAATGCCTACCTATCGCAACAAGTATCGAAAGCATGCATTCTTCCAAAACCTCCGAAGGGTCTGTCTGGAAACATACAAAACAACATGTTCATAAACTACTGCATTGTGAATCCTTACAAAGGTATTACAATTGTCACCAAATCTATTACTCCCTCGGGTCCCAAATTGATAGTCCCACTTTGAATTCAGTATTTTTAAGAAAAAACTAGTTTCAGTCTAATCAATATTCAATAATACAACTTATTTTCTAATGTGAAATTTGGTATAGTTATTATGTCTCAAAAAGGAAAGGGGACTATTAATTTGAGACATCCCGAAAAGGCAAGTGGGACTATTAATTTGAGATGGAAGAGTAAATAAAATAGTCTTGGTATTATGGTGTACAGCAGAAGTAGTAACATTATTACTACATAATTAGTGTAACAGCTAGAACTAAAAATTATTATAAAATGATTGGAATCATCATGATGATAAAAAGAACTCTTGCAGTACTTCTTTAACTATATGTAGCTCATTTACCATCATCTTCCAATTCTTGTACTATAGCTGAATGCATAATTCACATCCTTCCAAGTTTATGGCCGATTGGCCAAAAATTTGAAGCAAATCGGACCACGCCATAGTCTATTAAGGAGCAGATCCACCAAAATTTTGCTTACCTCCAAAAGATAGCGAATTCTTGCTAAGATTCCCATCCTAACCAAACCTGCAGCAAAATCTTGTCCAGCAACAGCCATATCATCCTTAATTGTATGTTCAGCTTCAGTTTTATCATCCGCAGTACCCTCACCGAAAGGAAGAATATTAGAAGGTTTAGTATTATACTTCCAAAAGCCACCATGAAGGAAACCTTCATCTATCTTTGGTCTACTTCGAAATATAGGAGCAGTATATAGATCCTTCTGGTAAATCGGTATTTTCTGGAAGCAGGGTACAGTAAACGTTTAAGAATATTTAAGACATAATCATCTAAGAAGTTCATTGTAAGAAATAACTCTACCTCTGAGATATCAAAGAAGCTTTCGTTGATATCACAGCTCAGTACACACTGAATGACTTTGGCACAAGCTAAAACCACTGAATTGTGGTTATCATCGAGAGTCATCCTACAAGTCAACAATGGAAGGTCAATAACGCAAGCTATATTCGAACACAGGGGATTGATCAAAGGTATAGAGAGAAAAAGAAAGTTATTGAAATGATGTTATATAATTTAAACATTTGGAGAAACAGTAAACAAAGTCACCGTAGATTGTGGTTGGATAAAGGATATTGGGCTAGACAAAGCAGAATAAGGAAAAAGGATTCATGTAATTGACCCCAAGTAATTAAGACAAGGCTTTGTTTTGCTGAGTTGAGATGAATATATATGTGTCTAATATGTATTTTGCAATCCCAGTGCACGAAAAACAATCCTTTACCCAAGACCTAAAAGATTGTATATGTGCACCTATTATTATTCATTGGACAAACATTAAAACAAGAGATGATTGAACAACATAAGGACTGGTACCTTTAAGCAATAAATGACTAACAAAGGAAAACATTCACCTCAGTGATAAAGCGAGCTCGGGTTCTGGGCCCAGTGTAAAAGCCCATATAGCTTCCCAGTCAATAAGCCTGCCCGTATTGGTATATTTCAAAATACTATCAAGTTGATTTTGGCAGATGTGACGTAATGCTTTATCAAGCACCGATGAAATAAGATGCAATGCAAGGGACCGTTGTCCAGGAATCTGAATGCACACACAGAGGTCAAAACAAAATTAGTTTCACATGTAAACTATATGCTACAAAGCCTGGTGAAAAGTGTGAGTATATTAACAAGTGTGAAGATATAAAGCAAACTAACCACACTTCTAACGAGAGCTAATGCTTCTACAATGGTGTAACCAATGGCAGCAGGGTTGCCCTCGGTACGGAGGAAGTCACGCTCCGAAACGTTATCTGCACTATACCCACTCTGAGCAGATGCATTACCTGCAACATTATAAATTAGGTATTATCCGTGCTAGACAACACGGTGGAACGAATAAAATCTGACAATAGTGCAAAAGACAATGTCTGAGGAGTTAGGAATAAAAGGTGTGTGAAGTTGAGTATACTCGAATTGACTAAATGAATAAAATTCACCGAAACAACCTAAATTGGCATACTTTGGTTAATTCATTTGAGCTCGCGGTCTAGTCCAGTGTAAAATTTAAAAAGGAAAGCTTAGGTTTAGTCTTCGGTTTGCGAACACCTAAAAATTGGATCGAACTGCACTTCGATCAGTTTATTTAAAAATAATAATCTTTTGTAACATATTTTTCTTCCTATTAATGTATTAATATAGATATAGGCATATAGCATACATTCTTTTAGCAAAATCTGGCGTACTTTTTTTTTCCAGACTATGGCATTCTTTCCTTTTCTTTAAATGTGACCAAAAAAATTATAGGTTGGAGTGTTGGACACTGAATTAAATCTAAAAGTTGAGGTTCAAATGAGAAAATAGTCCACTCCCAACAGACCAACCAAATTGGCCCTGCGAAAACAGAAGTGGATCAGTCTATCTACGCAATAAATTGGTCTAGTCCAATTTTTAGTATTCAAAACTGACCATGTCAGCCATGTCAGAAAATGGTCCAAAAATCAGACCAATCTGAGTTTTTTACTTTGTAAACTATTTTATACCATTTGAAACGACCAATATGATGTAAAAACACACGAAATATGCTTTTAAATATAATATACAGTAGTTTTTCTTTAAATTTCTTCATACATTATTTTATAGTTGCAATGGATTTTGTTTTATTAATCATGATTTGTAGCCTTGGAATATATAAATTTTATTGAAATCAGACTTTTTGATTTAATGATATGGCCATTTTTAAAAAGAAATTTACGAGAGAGAAAATAATTTGGAAGAGTAGAGTGCTATGAAGCACGGACACTCTCTTGGAGGCCACGTGTCGGGCCCGACACTTGTCGGACACTCCGATACTCTCCGACACTCTCCGATACTCTCTCCAACACTTGAATTTAATTATAGTCTCTAATACTTGATAATTGATTTAGATGGCTACTACTCCTAGTGTTTCTTCATTGCAACATCAACTGAGGATGAGGCAACTAAGCCACTTTTTATGCTCCCCTTTTGTTTTCTATCATTCTATGGAACAATTTAGTCTATGTATGTTTTTTGATGCTTTAATTATGGAACAATTTAGTGATCATGTTTTGAGTATTTGGGTTATTAATGCAATCTAGTTTCATTTTATTGAGTTCTTCAAGTATTTACAATGTTTATTGCATATATAATTAATTAATTAAGAATGTGTCCCCCCCACGTGTAGTGTCCTACATTTTGCAAAAATTGCGAGTCGCGTGTCGTGTCGAAACGCGTGTCATGTGTCAAGTCTATGCTTCATAGGTAGTGTGTGTATGGAGTGGGTGTGGACCATGTGGTGCATTTGATTGTGCAAGTCTAGAGTAGATGTGAGTCTTACTTTTGATTTGACACTTTATTGAGAGAGTAAGAATGCATCTAATGGTCTATTGTGTTCAGAAAGAAGAGTAAAATTTTGAGCCCTTGGTCAAGTGGACTTTTAAGAGAAGGATGGGTTTGACATTTTGTTCCTTATAATACTAACTAAAGCTTGGAACTTCTTGATCTCAGATCTATGCATTACAACTACCTCTTATCCCAGTAGAGGTATAAAAAAAAAAAAAAAAGAAAAGAAAGAAGAAATGGGATTTTGACAACAAAGCAAATTTATGATGGAGAAACCCGATTCGGGGGGGGGGAAGAGGCAATCACACAATGGTTGTTGATAGGGACAAGGAATGGGAATTTGATACCGAAGCATAAAAATTGATGATGATGGCATGGTAAAAAAAATAACTTAGCCTTACCAGTCTTTGGTACCTGAGCAAAATCACTATCGATAACATTTCCATCCAACGAAAACCTCAATCCCCTTACTGCCTCAACTCTTTTGCTCCAAGAATCCCACAAACTGCCACTGCGTGGGGTCAGTTTCTGCCCATCGCTATTATCTACTTCCATCTCTGTATCTTTTGAGTCTACTGTCGTCAACTTATAAGACATATCACTTTCTGAAAGAGTAGATGCATTGACTGAAATTTTATCCTTGTCCTGCAATTTAGCTCCTTGACCACTAGCAGCCACATTTGTGCTCTTCTTCAATTTCTCTTGCCCCCGTGATTTTAACAACTGTATTAATTCTGGACTCATCTTATTCATCAACTCGGCTTGTGCTTCTGCAATCTCATCAGCCGACATTCTGTTCAACTGAGCACGATTCTCAGCATCAATTTGACTCTCGAGACTTGAGCCCCCTTGTTCATCTCCCACATTGGAAGTTGTATAGGGTTCCGAAATGTTGTGCCTCTTCGTATTCACTTGAATTACATCTTGGTGTAAGTGATTGTCATTTTCCATATTACTTGGCGACCCACAAATATCCATTCCTGAGATTTTTTGCTCTTGATTTGTCCCGGCTTCCGATAATTCGGGATTTGTGACTTCCATATCTACATCTTGCACTTTTGCATCATTAGGTGACATTCTTTGTAATTGGACACCATTCTCAGCACCAACCGACCGGTTTATTTTTTCTGTAATTTCAGTTGCTTCACTAAATTGGTTTTCTTGTAGACGTTCCACTAAATGCTTATTTTCTTCCTTCTGCGGAGGCACAGAAGAAACAGAAGAATTATCACTGGTTAAATCTCGCCACTTACTAAAGTCCAAACTTTTCTTCTGTTTCCTTTGTACTGCGTTAGCAAAAGCTGCAACTGTATCAAAGTTTGTGAAATTTTCACTTTCTTCATCATCTTCATTATCATCCCCATTGCCACTGAAGCCACTCCTCTTTGGAGCCCAATGCTGTGAACAAAAGCAATTGCAATGCCAGTTAAAAACAAGAGGGGGAAGCAGGAAACACGATACCAACGTGCCAACATATATGTCTAAGAAAATTAGGATACCGGTAAGAACAATGTTAATATTATAAATTTTCACAAATATATCTAGTATAACAAACAAAAATCATTAATTAAATTAAATATGGAACCAAAAATTCGACAAAGTATCAAATGTCCACCATAATATCTTAGCAATGATAAAAACTGAAATAATAATCAATGAGTATATGTATGAATGCACAAACATTCAAGAATTAATCTGCAGTTTTAACCCATGAGTCATGATTATTACATGGGCATATATACCAAAGAGGCAAAGAATGTGTAATTATTACAATATAAGCATAATCATGAAAAGTTGATTATTTCTCTTTCCTTACATCTCCAATCTTTAGAATAACCTTTTTACCCCTACTTTTGTTGTCATGTAACTCTATTTGAAATATCCTAACTATGCTTCTTACCATGCTAAAATACACACCTCAATATGCAATGCTTGTCCATCATATGTTGGCAAGTGTCAGAATCTTTTTTTTTTGTTTTTCAGAAGAAAAGATATTATTTAATCTAAAATCATTATAACAGCATATACAACAGTGAAGTGGGCGATTTGTCCACTGCATACAACCAGAAAAGATAACAGATTGAGAAACGGAAGAACACAAAGAGAAGAGGACAAAGCAAGAGCAAAACAAAATGGTTATCAAATTATTAGACAGAGGTGGTGCAAATGAGTGATGATCGGTCAGGGTCTTTGACTGGAGGGGAAAAAGAGTTGAGTCAGTTAAACAATCCGATCGTTTATTAGGACATTGAGTTACCTAGCTGAATATTACTGCATGCACGTATGAGAATTGAGATTTAAGCAGAATCCCTTAAACTGGTGTGCCTAACAAAGACAATTTACTTAACCATTTGAAAATTTAGGAAGCAAGTTTCATGTGCCATTAGACAACTCACTATTTTAGAAAACAAAATTGTGAGCATGTGAAATATACATAATAGATGTTATAAAATAAAACTTTCATTGTGGTGCTGTAATGTAACTTGATATGACAAAAGTTACTCTTGCGTTACCAGTAAAATAAGTCCTTCTTATAAGACATAAAAGAGACAATAGTGTGTGAATATCAATTGAAGACAATTAAGATTGAGCAAGCCAACCACTAATTTCACATGCTATTGTGCTTAGAACTACCTAAATACATTAAGTTGTCAGTTATCAGTATAATAATGTACGGAGTTGATAATAATTATTCTTCTAGCACTACAGAAAATGTTAAGAACCCCATACATAGTAAATAAATAGAAACATCATAGACAGTTTGATATGCCTAGTTTTTTTCCCAAATAGGTTGCTTATTGGTGGGTTTGTTTGAATAAGCCTTAGTATCTCTGTCACTGTTCCAGGAGAAACCGCCTCTTGGGAGAACCAAATATAGCTATAAGCCTAAGTAACTTTTTATCTTATCCTATGGAAACTGAAGGATATGGAATTGAGAAGCGTACAGAAACTCAAAATTAAAATTAAAACACATAAACACATATATCAATATATATTGATTATTGGAAGAAGGGGCTTACTGGGCCGTGAGAGCGGTGACGAGCGACCGGAAAAGGGAGGACGGTGGGCCGAGGAGCTGAGAAGGAACCGACAGTCTCCGTTTGTGGTGATTCAGAGAAGCCCTTTTCTACTATGCCGCCTACTAAGCGGGAAGCATCGTCTTCGGTGACTTGAAGCGCACTGGTTCCGAAAATCTTTTGACCAGATGGCTTTTTCCGTGCGCTCTTGCTACTGCTGCTATTCTCTCTCTTCATCATCGGTACTGTGCTGACTTTGATGGGTCGAACAATGGGAGAATGTGTGTAGAGAGGAAAATAAGGAGAAAGGAGGGGCTGGCTATTTGATTGTTGTCAAGTTCGAAGTAGTTTCTTGCCCGTGTGAATAAATAAAAACAGAACCCGATTGGCCCAACGGATGAGCCCAAAACTTTCCTCGTGAAGCAATGCATACATACGTAGTATTCCGTTGGAAATTTTGGGTAAACAAATCTTGGAGGTTGGATTGGATAATTTGCATCTGGGTTGCCATCAAGGTTGACTTGTAAATTTTCTGATCGGAACTTTTTGGGTAAAAAAAAATATTTTAAATACATATATGGGAGCGCATGTTCAAGCTAATCTAGTTGTACGTAACTTAATTTTGGTATAATTAATTTTTTCTTTTATAATTCCAATACAAGTAATTTAATAATTTATTTTTTATACAAATAATACATTTAGGTGAATTCGATGGAGGAGGAAGAAGAGATGGAAAGTAAACCCAAATAATGTGACTAGAATCACAAGTATTTTATCATTAAAATTCGGTTTAGATCTTTTAATATTGTTAAGCATAATTTATATTTTGCAAGTAGTAAATGCTTGATTATTGTTATTTAAAAATATAACACAATTTTAAGAGCAAAATAATAAAGTCGATATTGCTTATAATTTCAATATTTAAGTAATGTCAAGGGAAACTTGTCAAATTGATTTTTTGGCTAGAAGTCTATTTACACTCCACCCAAGGTTTCAAATTTTGTTTGGCTGCACAAGCGAATGGGCTTTTAAAGATGTCACCTATCTTATAAGTCCATTTCGAATTAGTCACTCTAGATGACTTTTGAAAATTAGATCTACGGAAGTTATATTTATCTTCGTTATCTTTACAATCCTCTTTCTTTAAAATTTATTAGGGTATGTCCGTACTCGAAGTCACTGTTAAGATAGTAATAGCGTATTAAAAAAAGAATAAAAAAATAAGGAACTCAAATTTACATAGATAATGCACATAGTTTTTTACCTTCTTTTTAATATGTAAACAATTCCTCTTTTTTTGGGATTGGCATATATAAGTCGTAAAACATTGCAAAAGTCACATAGATCCACTATGTTCCAGAGTTAAAAAAATAAATAAATAAAAAATAAAAAAATGAAGTGAACAAAGTGAGAAAAATAAAATGTAAAACAATTTGATATAATGAACTAAGGTGAATAAAACAAAGTTATAACCTTGTCAAGAAGAGGCTGCTGAGAAATTATCCCCTGCTAAAACTTATAGCATGTTGATAAATGTACAACTTCATGATAACACATAAAAAATGCATTATATAATACATTTAAGGTTACAACATTAAAATAGCATAAGTTTAGGATCCACAACTGTTGATAATATAAGAAATATTGATTGTATTAAGAGAACAAATTATTTTTAATTACTTGAGCAATAATTATAAAAGATATATGTGTTAACTATAAAGTGAAAGGCATTGGTTGCAAAAAAAATAAAGAAGCCAATACCACATGTCAAAAAATATACCTAAATATCATAAGTAGAGACAACATAAAAGTGTCCTATATACAAAAACACCATAAGTGTAAACAAAATAGTAATTGCCCAAAAAGCTAAATCATCCACGGTCATTCTAACAACCTTAAACATCCTCAACATCAGCCTGCAGAATGTCAAAGAATTTATATCAAAATACCCAGGCCACCTAAGACCAGTACTAACATATATTTGTGACATAGAAACACAACATCAAATAAGCATTAAAAATAACAATACATTTAAATAAAATAACTATTGGAACACTGATCAACCCCCGATTGTTCATTTGCCAGCTTCTTCTGTCCATACGATGAATTTTTTTTATAGTTAACAACTGCATCATCCCAGTTCTACAAAATATAATAAAATAAAATAACTCAAAAGTTTATTTATGTACCGTGCAAGATTTACATAAGCATAGATTTAAAAATTCATACATGAGAAAATGACTAACCATATATTGAATCAATCATAAACAATATTTATAGTTGAATCAACACTATCTGGTGAGAGAAGGGTAGAAATGCGATCGAAACTTGTATATTTAGAGAGTGCCATGTAAAGTTGACCGTGACTGAATACAGGTGTACGCAAATTAAGCCCGAAAAATTTCACGGACTAACCTTAAGATTTATTAATGGTCATAGCATATGCAAACTAAATAGGGAATTAACGCCTAATCATTTTAATAACTAATTCGGAAGATGAAGGAGCCAATGAAATTCTGGGAATGAAAACCAGGTTGCCATGTTTGTCCCCCTTTAATATTCGAGCCTCAATTACAAAATCAGTATACTTGACAATGACCAATCGAGTTCCATTAACAAAGAGATTGTTTAGCTTGGTCTCAGTGAACAATAAGATTTTTCTTATAAATAAAAAAGTGAAATATAGACTAAAAAAGCAAAAATAATTTGGTCCTAGTGAACAATAATATCTTTCTTATAAATAAAAAAGTGAAATATAGACTAAAAAAGTAAAATATTTTTTCCATTATATTAGGCGTGCCAAACATAAAATTCCCAAATCAAGCCAAACAAAAAAAATGAAAGCTCAATAAAATATACTATCGTGCATTTAACCATTTGTCCATTTTCAAAGCTGAAGATAAAATTCCCATAAAAGTCCCAAATCAAGCCAAACATAAAATTGCCATAACCAGCATTAAAATACCCAAGGCAAACATAAAAATGAAAGAAATAGAATAGAATGAAGAGAGAGAGAGGAAAATAAAGAACATATATATACCCAAGAGATAGAGAGAGTTTGTTTGAGAGAGGGATATAAGCTGGTGTTCGGCGAGAGAGTGATAGAGAGTTTGTGGGTTCCTTTGAGAGAAAGAAAGCTTGTGATAGTCTAAGAGTGAGTAGGTGAGAGAAGCGGAAAAAAGGAGTATATGAGAGTGTAAGAGTGAGGGTTTTTTTTTGAATAAGAATCTCAGAGTGACTTTTTATTTATTTATTATTTTTTATATTCCTTTAATAACAAAAAAAACGAACTCTTGGATCTTTTTAGACAATTATAGCCATTGGATTAAAAAAGATAGCGGTCGAATCAATGAATAGCCATTGGATTATAAAAAATAGTAGCCAAATCAATGAACAGTGATTCCTTGATTTATATTATAGATTTTTCCGGTATATTAGGTGTGCCAAACATAAAATTCCTAAATCAAGCCAAACATGAAAATTGAAAGCTCAATAAAATATACTATCGTGCATTTAACCATTTGTCCATTTTTAAAGCTGAAGATAAAATTTCCATAAAAGTCCCAAATCAAGCCAAACATAAAAATTGCCATAACCAGCATTAAAATACCCAAATATAAAATCAAGCCAAACATAAAAATGAAAGAAATAGAATAGAATGAAGGGATAGAGGAAAATAAAGAAGGGATATATACTTGAGAGATATATAGAGTTTGTTTGAGAGAGGAATATAAGCTGGCGTTCGACATACCTTTGAGAGAGAGAAATAGAGAGTTTGTGGGTTCTTTTGAGAGAGAGAGTGCTAGTGAATAGGTGAGAGAAGCGGGAAAAAGGAGTTAGGAAAAGGGAGTATGTGAGAATGTAAGAGTGGGTTTTTTTTTTCTGAATAAAAATCTCGGAGTGACTTATTTTTTATATTCCTTTAATAGCGGTCAAATCAATGAACAATGATTTCTTGATTTGTATTATAAATAAATTTAAGAATCCTATAAATTAAAAAATTTTAGTCCCAGGACAAAATTAAAAATGATCTCCTCTTTCAGCTATTTATCTAAACAAACGCTAGTGAATGTAAAGTTCAAATGAGAATATTAAAAACAAAGGTTTTTTTTAAAAATGGACACTATGTTTAAGTATGATTATTTTATTTTTAATTTAAATTATGGCACCTAGAAACTAGGTCTTTAAATAAATGGGCATTAGTATGGGGGCAAAACCTTAGGCAGGTGCCCAGCTTGACAGCTTCCCATGCTCACAACCAGTTCTAGAGTCGAGCAAGAAGTTTAAGCCTACTTTTTTTTTTGCAGACTCATTATTCTTATTAATTGGTATAGAAATTGATTGGAGATGGTTAACATCTAGAGGGAGTCTTCGTTGACGAGTCTAAGCAGATGAAAAGAGCAACCAACCTCTAGTCCCTCGTTCATTTTACCAATTGATTATACAAAATAGCCAAGAATCATATAAACAAAATTATTGTCCAAAAAAATTACATATATATATAAACAAAAAAATTCCACCATATAAGCTTACCTGATCAGGCAAAGTATGTTTAGAAGACTCGGTTTCCGCATGGTTAAAAGCAATATAAAAGTTGCACCAAAAATATAAAATTGATGTAAAAGTCAATCTCACTACAGTAATTTTCCGCATACAAATCAAATCATCCTCTTATAACAAATATGGGGTGATTGTTGTTGGAACCATTTATGAGTCTAACCAGTCGACTCATTGTGATGATTTTAAATTTGCATATAATGGGTCTAATTGACCATTTAAGATGTCCATTTGATCTTGTGATTAAATTAATCTTAAATGAAGTTAAAGCTAGTAAAAGAAACAAAGTTCACTTAAAAATACAATAAAAATAAATAAGGTTTTACCTGTACATTGTTCTTTTATCCTTTTAAGTTCTCCATTTGTTTTCCCGCTCAAAATCAACTCCCCAACATATGTTAACCACCGATTTATCTATACCCCACGAAATTAGATCACATAAAGATGTTCCTTCATGTTTACCATATGAAAAATTTAGTGCAAACTTTGCCCGTAGAGAGATCAATAAAATCACCTTCTGCATTCGTGAAATCAACTCTGAAACCCCATTGAGAACACAGTCATAAAAATTGCAGCAAGCGTTCACAAAGGTGTAAAAGAACATTAACCGCATAGTGTTAAAACTTTATCCCGCATAAGAAGACACCGTCGAAAATACTACAATCTCCTTTACTCAACAACGTTATTCTTATTTCAAACATGTTCTTCATATGTTCCAATAGAGGAAAACCTCAGAAATTGATGGGTCATTAGTAATTACCATTACCAGCCAACAAGCACCAGCAGGAAAATAATTAGGAAATTGAAAAAGGAAGGTGAAGAAAATCACGTGAGAGAGCCGATTTAATATGAGAAAATATGGTGTTTGGATGATTGACTGTTGAGTTGTTTTGTCCCGCATCATTGGATTGTTTATAGGCTGAGAAGGAAAGGGGCATAAAATAAGAGGGAATAAGGAGAAACGTACTTACCTGGACGGGGATGTTGGGTGACCAATCTCGGAAGATGAAAATCGTGGATGAGATATAAGTAGAAAAACTAGTCAACTCTTCTTTTGGGCTCCATATCGTTATTTCCTTACAAATGGATATTAATGCTTGAAGGCTACTATAAATTATTGTATTAATTTTAGTTTCAGGTCCTTTAGAGAAAAGATGACATAATCGAACATATATATAAAAGAAAACGTAAGGCAGTCTTGCATTTTATTTTTCTCATTTAATGTTTGACTATATAATCAAATTAGATATATTTATCTCCTCAATTTTCACAATGCATCCCATCTGTTAGGCTTTCTCAAACTATGGGTAATTAGACATGAAGTTAAATGATCAATATTTCTAATTTTGTATAACAATTTCAAATTTACCTATAGTATATTAGGCGTTTTTGGGCTTGAGCACCATGTTTATCCTTGATAATTTACTATTCTTATTTATTCACCATTAAATTCATAAAATGTATTTGTTTCTCTAACTGATGGAACTAAACGAATATTTTACCATTGGCATTTAACATTTTGTATCATTTTTGGTTCAATCCAATCTTAAAATCACTAACTTTACTGATTTTTCCTATGAAATTTTGGTTTTATTATGGCGCTTTTCGGATCTCCATTCTCATATCTTGAGACAAAAAAGTTCTCTGACTCCCACACCATGAAGAAATAGGGGACTGGGGTCCTGATCCAGAAACATTGGACATTAACACTTCTTGCACAGAAAGAGAATTGCGTGCTTATGGAAATATACCGGGGAGATGCTCGGGAGAAGTTATTTAAAGCAATTGATAAAATCCCCTTGGCAAAACCAAGAGGGCTTTCTTGGGGCGTGTTAGCAACCATGCAGTGAATAATGCTTCTTGCCCAGTTACTGTTAGTGAAGAATGCAGAACATAAGTAAGCTTATCTTGCGGAGGTTCATAAAAAAGTCTAATGTGGATTTGTATAAAAATAAACCTGCCTTTGTAGCCTGATGTGCAATTTGGATGTATTTCTGATGGAGTTGCTTTAGACCATCTCCGATGTAGCACCATCCCACCAAATTTGGTGCTATTTCTACACCAAATTGCTCCAAGGAAGCACCAAAAGCTACACCAAATTTGGTGCAATGAATAGTGTTGCACCATATTTGGTGCAACACTATTCATCCCACACCATCCCACCATTTTTTTTCCTTCAATTTTTATCTTTATTGTTATTTACTTATAGATATCAATTAGGTCATTTTATACTTCTAATTTAATTTTTTTAGTTTATTTTTTGATTAGAAATATTAATAATTTGTTTTATTAAAAAAATTAATTTATTCTAATTAAATTTATGTATATTTCCATAATAAATATGTTATGTTAATTTAGTGATTTTTAGTTTTATAAATTATAATTATTTAAATTATTATAAGTTAATTAATAATAATATCTATAATAAAATAATTAGTAAAATATAATAATTTATATGATGATATAAAATAATAGAATAATAAAGAGAATATTCTATTTTTGGAGAGAATATACTTTTTGGTGTTAATGGTTGGAGTTGAAAAAAAATATGGTGTAAAAATGACACCATTTTGGTGCTAAATCAACACCAAAATGGTGTTTTGGGTTGGAGATGCCCTTATATCAGTGTAATAAACTACGCCTGCTGACCTCATTGTCCAAAGAGATAAAGATCTTCTTCCTTTGATTGTAATTTTTTGGATATGAAAAGAAATTAAATTGTAGATATCCTTGTAGTTTGTGAATCACTTGGGTAAACTTTTATCAACTCTATAATGTCACTAAATCCAAGGAAAGTAATCATTAATTTCACTGCCTAACACTTATTTTATCCTTGAACTAGATGGATGATGGTTAGATTGTCTCATAAAGTATTGAATTCCTGTTTCTCTAGGAGTGTGCAGTATGCGTTTGTATTTAACAACTGCTTAGTTGTGGTGTGCAGGATTTTTTTTCAACTGAAACATGAATGTTTTCAAGGCTAGGCTAGGCTAGGCTACTTTGTCCCACATAAAAATAATTTGACAGAATGTCAGAATACTGGCCAATAAAAACTAGAAGCTATCGATGTGAAAGGTATCTTTGCGCTTGGGGCAATGACGCAGCTAGTGAGGTACTAACTGAGGCGCGTCAATTGCTGGTTGAAAACTATTTCCAAACCCCCTCCGTGGCCTTGGTTTTGCCTTGGCCATCGAGAATTTCTGTAAGGGCTCCCTCTAACTCAGGGCAAAGTCCTACGTAACAAGTCTAAATTTCAAATAGGCAAAAAGATTATTCTCTGTGAAAGCAATTTCAATTTGAATGTTCTATATGATGTATAAATGGTACGAATGACAAGTTTACTTCTTGTTTAAACCGTAATGCAAGTAGAAAGTGTGTTAATTTGTTGGTTGTTAGTAGTTCAGACCTGCTCTAGCTCCGTGCCGTATCAATTTGACTAGAAAACAAAATTCATAAACGATACAAAATAAGTGTGTTAATTTGTTGGTTGTTAGTAGTTCTCTCATAAATTAAGAATACAATATATCTTCTACAAATTAATAACGTTATGACCACCTAAATTTTATTAGGGTATAAAAATTTTACGGGTGAGGAATACGGCAAGCATCCTCAAGATGAGAAAGTCGATGATGATATACATCTATGCACTACTTTTATGCAAAGAAACATTCAAATTAAGCAAAAGGAGTAGGCTAGTTAAAAAGACATCCACTCAAATTTTGAAAATTCTTGAGTTCGAGTTTAATCTGAGGTGAAGAGATTTTTATTACTGTTCTAATAAAGGAAAGAGCTTTAGACTTTCCCATTTTACAAAAAAAAAATTAAAATGCACTCAAACTATCAATAGTATTACAAAACTTCTTGTTACAATATGGAAATGCAACCTTGGACTTTCGAGCACATTGCAATTTGTAAATAGTGAGAGATGAGGTTCAGTTAGATTTAAATTTCAACAAAACACAGATATTTTTTGATTCATATAAAATATTATGAGAAAACTTATGGAATATTTAGGACCTACAAAAAATCATGAAAAAATATTTTAAATTTATTATTTTATAATTTTAATGAGAATATTAATTTAGCAATCCTGAGGTAGAATTGAATAATTTTAATGTTCAAAAGAAGAGATTATTAATTTAGGGTAATCATATTGTTAAAATAATGCTCTCTTTACCAGAGTATATTATTCTTTTGAAAAGTTTTACCATATACTTGTAAGTTGTTTTGATAATAAATATGATTGCTTTAACAATATTACTGTCCATGTTTATTGTGTTTTAATTTATAAATGTATAGAGAAAAATAAAAATGTTTCCTGTGGATGCTTATTGCTTAACCCACTTAGGGATTGTTTTACCCTTTAAATGATTAATGGGAGTATTTTAAGCATTCAAAGGAATATAATGGTGTTTGTTTTTTAAAATTATTAAGATGTTAATGTCTATATTTAACAAAAGAGAGAGAGAGAGAGAGAAAGATTAAGGTGTGTTTGATAACACCACTTAAATCAGTTTTCAAATTTAAGTGATTTTAAAGTTGTTTGTTAACAAAAAAAAATAAAAATTTAAGTGCCAACTTAATTTTCTCTACTTAAAATTGGAAATTTTCATCTAAACTTTTAAATGATAAATTCACTTAAAATTAAAAATTAATTTTAAAGAGTGTAAGATAGATATTTTCCCCTCTTACATTTAAATAAATTACCCAAGTGTAAATATCATGTTAGCACCATTCTAATTCTAATAAGGGCAAAATTATCATACTATTTTTTTTTAATTTTTAGATGTGTTATATTCAAATAAATAATATCTTTTTAGATACAGTTTTAAGTGGTGGTGTTTGATAACCCCACTTAAATCTGAAAATTTAAACTTTTTAGATTTAAGTGGTTTTAAAGTTATTTGTTAAAAATAAAATAAAATAATTATAAGTGCCAACTTAATTTTCTACGCTTGAAACTAAAAATTTTCACATAAAGTTTTAAGTGATAAATTCTTAACTTAAAATTGAAAGCTTAATTTTAAAGAGTATAAAATACTTATTTTACACTCTTACATTTAAGTAAATTACCATACGGTCCGGTAGCTCTTTTAACTCTTTAGGACATAATTGTTATATTAAAAAAATTTCGTCAAGTGTGTTATATTCAAACAAACAATATTTTTTCAAATACAACTTTTAGAACTAAACAAATAATTTTTTTAATTTGAATTTTAAGTTTTTTTATCAACTACCACATAAAAAAGTAGTTTTTTTAGTTTCAGTTCAATTTTTAACTTTCAAATTTTTAGTTTTTCAATGAAACACCGCCTAAATATTCAACACCCTTGACTTCGCTAAATGCTTAATTTAAAATATTTTATATTTTTTTAAAAAAATAATTTAATTTAAACAAACGTCTAGTATTAAAAAACTATTTCGAATTTACAAAGATTGAATTCAGTATTAGCATTAAGATTTCAGCATTCAAAGGGCAGAAAAACAAACGCAACTTATATGGTTCCCCTGCACTGCAACCTTTTCAATTTGTTTCTTCCTTCAATGGCTGACTGGTCTCAACTCCCCAGAGAACTCCTAAACCTAATCGCCGAACACCTCGGATCGGAAACAGATCTCCTCCGATTCCGATCGGTCTGCACATCGTGGCGATCCTCTTTCCAATCCAAATCCTTCCCAATCCCAGCCCCAGTTCTCCCTAACAAAGGCATCTCCGACGCTAGCTGGGGTTTCTACTTTTCCAAGCGCACCATATTCCGCCTCGGTTTACCCTATCCCCATTCCCAAACATCCCCCTCCGATGGCTGGCTCATAAAACTCGAACCTGATGGGCGTCAAAGGATGCAATTTTTGAATCCCCTCTCGAGATCTATATTCAAACCTCTTCCAACAAATTTCCCCAAAACCCTAGATTTGTTGCACTTTCGGATCTCTGAACTGGGGAATGAATATACTTTGCAGTATATAAATTATCGACCTTTTGCTAGTTCGATTGGCGATGCTGGCGATGTGTATATGGAAAAAGTTGCATTCTCTTCAAACCTTAGTAATGTAATTGAGGGATTTGTGTTGTTGACTATTCATGTTTCTGGTAAATTGGCCTTGTTGAAGTTTGGTGATAAGAAATGGACGATAATTGATGATTTGCCTTCGCCTTATGATGATGTGATATTCTATGAAGGGGAGTTTTATGCTGTTGATACCACGGGGAGGACCGTTGTTGTTGGTGTTGAGAATAATCCGAGTGTGAATGTTGTTGCTAATTCTGTATTTGGTGGGGATAAGAAGATTTTGGTGGAATCTTGTGGTGAATTGTTCTTGGTGGATAAGTATTTGAGTGTTGGGCTTGATGATGATTTGGGTTATGAGGAAGGGGTTGAGTTTTCTGAGGAATTCGATTGTTTTACAAGCGAGAGGACGGTGAGATTTGAGGTTTTTAAGATGGATAGGAAGTTGAAGCAGTGGGTTGAGGTGAAGAATTTGGGGGAAAGAATGCTGTTTTTAGGTGACAATTGCTCATTTTCGGCTTTGGCTACTGATTTTACTGGGTGTAAAGGGAATTGTATATTTTTCACTGATCCTTTAGAAGATGGCGGGTTGAAGAGCCGCGGTATATGTGTGTTTGATATGGACAGTGGTAGTATGGGGCCTTTGGCTAATTACTCTGGTTATTGTGAGCTTTTTTGGCCTCCCCCTGCTTGGGTTTCTTCAACTTCGACTGCATTGGAAGTAAGTTTTCACTGGTTACTATTATTATCTATGACTATGGTGATACTGGTCTTGTTGGTTATTGCAGTTGATTTTATGTGAAGATGCTTGCTTTTTGTGTTTTAGTTCACTGGGCATTACTATTTTTACCAATTGAAGTAAAATATGTTCTTTGTTGTCCTTAATAAACAGTTTTGAGTGAAAGATCGAACAATCAAACTGGTTTTAACTTGTGGAGTTTTGAAATGGCTTTAGATTAATGATATAATTAAGCATAAATTTTCTTTCTTGAATAGGAGAAAATTTTGAAATAAAACGGCAATAATGAACATGGTATCACACTACCAAAGTACCAATAATTTTTTAGCAAAAATGGACAAAAAACTAGTGACAGGGCAGCTTGAAAGATGCATTTATTGACAGAAAAATGAGTATATAAGATACTGCATGATTAATATAACCGTTATACTCTATTTTTATCTTGAAGTAGGCAGCTAGTCTAAAGAATTGCTTGATATTGTTTCTAGTGTTACCTTTTTATGCTCTGTGGGACGATAGATCATGAATGTAACATATGGTTTACCGAATTTGGGAGAAATCTAATCTTTGTATCATACTGCTTTGGTGTTGGTAATTGTATTTACATGTTGCATTTGTACGATGTGATAATGTTGGGCTTTTAGGCATAATCTTATTCAGCCAACTCTTTTTTCTGATTGATATCTGTAATTTTAATGCAGGTTGGCTTGAATCAACTGAGTATTTAGCTTTTAGAGCCCCTTATGGAATAAGGGACATGAACTAACCAAAGTGCATGTGTTGGAAGGACATCAGGACGATGATATATTTGTGTACATTTGCTTTTTGTACGATGTGGCTTATATATGCGTTCTTTTCATATTTAAAATTTAAGTATGAAGATGGAAGTGAAATTCACTGGCACATCCCAATTGAGGTGATGGCTAACTAACTAGTCACCACTATTTGGTTAAATTTATTTCACATTGTCATATTTGCTTGAATAAGAGTTTTTCTTTCCGTCCTCTGATATCCTTTGCTTAAAATGGTCAACTGTCTACCTCATGTTTACTCGATCATTTTAATTATCTAAATCTCCGATAACTTTTTGGATCTCTTTGTTGCATTTGTTCCCTGCCTTCTTTTCAACTTTTTCACTCTGTTGATTTGGTAAGGCTGCTGGAGTAGAGATCTAGTGACTTTGTTGGTTGTAATAGTACCATTATTGTAGTAATAGTGAATTAACCCCAAGGAGACAAATGATAGCCAAGCCTCCAAGGACTCAACTAACCCCAAGGAGACAAAGGATAGCCAAGCCTCCAAGGTGACTAATTTAATGATGGGACTGAAAATTGCTAGCTCCACGTGATAAAATGTGTGGCATTTGTTTTCAGTATATCATACATGTGCAACTTCTATTTCCCCTTTGAGGCTCTCTTTAGGAAACTATTTTTCAGTTTCATCCCGCTGTTCGATAAACCAGCAAACCTTTTAGGGATCAAATTTAGATTGTCACGTCTTGAGGGGAAACCCTGATCTTGTACAAATAGATGTCTTCCTTTTCTATGACCATTGAAGGGAGCATTATGGCACTTTCGAGAGAGATTTTCGACCATATAGGATCCAAATAGAGAAGGATCTCCAATGATGGAGCTGAGCATTTACTTTGTATCCGTCCTTTTCTTATAGTCAAGGGAACGACAGTTGTAACCAGTAATAATTATGTTGTACACATGGCCTTTTAGATTGCAGTGTCCTAATTCACATTTTGATTGTGTAGCGCTATTGTGAACAGGCCGTGGTGTCACGGGGCGTCCTTTGATGGCACAAAGGAGGCCGCGTGAACGACCGGGCTAACCGATAGCACGGTTGAGTGTGATCGAATTTTGTTAACAATCGACGAGCAACATGCAACAACAGTAATTTGAAAGAGAGCGTGAGCACAAATTGAGATTACTTCATTGCAAGAAAATTAGATTACATGGAAAGCTATTACAGTTCGAAAGAAAGTAAGAGCTTGAAAGCAAGTGCTAAACAACGTGCACTGGTAGGCAACTCGGGTGTGAGGCAGATAGTCTTATCCCCACATATAACCACTTAATGAAAATACCAGAGTGGTAGCAGTGCACGTTGGGTCTTACAAGTTACAAGAAAACAATTACAAAGGAAATGGAATACAATTACAAAGGAAATTCCTAGATCTAATTACATGGAAACAACAATATTTACATAAGGGAAACCTAAACAGAATAATAAAACTAGGTGCCGTGCTGCGCTCGGGCGCGTGCACGGTGCTGATGAAGCGGGGCAATCGATCATTGCCTGTCGGGCCGTGCTGCGCTCGGGCGCGTGCACGGTGCTGATGAAGTGTAGAAGTCGGTCACGGGTTGTGTTGGAAGGCACCCCGTGACATCCTCCCCCACTAGAGCTGTTGACGTCCTCGGCAACTGGTTGAGGTATGATGTGATCTGGTCCTGGAAAGCGGATAGGTCTGATGCTCTTTCCCAAGTGTTCTCTTCTGGGTTTCTTCCTGCCCATTTGACAAGGAACTCTTGGTGTTGTTTGCGAGAAGCTGTCACAACTCGATCGGCCAGGATGGCTTCCACTGACTGCTTCCCTTCTGCTCTCTGCTTTAGCCCTGGACGACTAGACTCTCCTCGGGATGGATCGGTTGTGTCAGCAAAGTACGGTTTTAGCATGCTGACATGAAATACTGGGTGAACCTTCAGCCAGCTAGGGGGTTCAATCCGATAAGCCACTTTCCCAATTTTCTTCACAATCCTAAGCGGCCCCTCATATTTTTGCAGAAGGCGTGGGTCTCGACCCCTCAAGAACTTCCTATCTTGTGGAAGAAGCTTCACCATTACGAGATCTCCTACTTGGAACTCTAACGGTCGCCTTTTCTGATCTGCATACTTCTTCATTCGATGGGTGGCCTTCTCTAGGTGCGAACGAGCCAACTCAATATTTTGCTTCCATTCTTCTGAGAAGTTACGGGCTCTAGGAGATTTGGAAATTGGCATCGAGTTGGCGGTGTGAGGAAGGATGGGTTGTTGGCCGGTAACGATTTCGAAGGCGCTCTTGCCCGTCCCAGAGTTTTTCTGGGCGTTGAAGCACAATTGAGCCACATCCAATAACTTGACCCAATTTCGTTGTGTTGCACTAGCGAAATGGCGCAGATATTCCTCAAGCATCGCGTTGTATCTTTCAGTTTGTCCATCGGATTGAGGGTGGTAACTGGAACTCATACACAGCTTGGAGCCGAGAACCTTGAAAAGTTCCTTCCAAAAATTTCCCGTGAATCGTGAGTCCCTGTCACTAACTATGCTCCGAGGAATCCCCCAATACTTAACCACATACTTGAAGAATAGTTGTGCAGTCTCCTCGCCCGATGTGTTCTTTGGAACTGCGATAAAAGTGGCGTACTTCGAAAAACGATCAACGACTACAAGGATAGTTGTCAAGTCCCCCACTTTGGGTAAACCTGATATGAAATCGAGCGAAATGCTCTCCCAAGGTCGTTCCGGGATAGGTAGAGGTTCCAGTAACCCTGCAGGCTGTCTCCGCTCAATTTTGTCTTGTTGGCAAATCAGGCAAGTTCTAACATAGCTCTCCACATCATCTTCCATTTGGGGCCAGTAGTACCCTTGCTTAAGGAGGGCCAACGTCCTTTCTTGACCAGGGTGTCCCGCCCATAAGGTATCATGGCATTCTCGAATCAGGGTGCGCCTCAACTCCCCTACTCGAGGAACAAAAACTCGATTTCCCTTTGTCGAGATGAACCCGTTGTCCAACCAAAACTGCCGTGTCTTCCCCTTCTTGATCATCTCTAATAGTTGGGCAGAAACAGGATCTTGCGGTAGCGCGTTCTTGATTTTGCTTCGAATTTCGGTAGACACTTGACTGTCGATTCGAAGAATGGCATTAAGGAACGCGTTAGCCTGTTCGTTGAACTCCACCCTGCGACTCAAAGCATCTGCTACTTGATTGGTCGACCCCGCCTTATACTCCATCCAAAAATTGAATTCAGCTAGTAACTCCTGCCACCTTGCTTGTTTAGAACTCAATTTTGGTTGACTAAGGAAATGGCTGACCGCAGTATTATCTGTTTTCACAAGAAATCGAGAACCGAGAAGGTAGTGTCGCCATAACCTCAGACAATGGACCACTGCGAGTAACTCCTTTTCGTGAGCAGAGTACTTCCTCTCGGTTTCATTGAGCTTACGACTTTCGTATGCTACCGGGTGGCTCTCCTGCATTAAGACTCCTCCGAGGGCAAAATCCGATGCATCAGTGTGCACTTCAAACGGCTTGGTCACATCCGGTAGAGCAAGAACCGGGTCTTCAGACATAGCCTTCTTCAAAGCATCGAAGGCAGCTTGGCACCCTGTCGACCATTTCCAAACTTTTGCCTTCTTTAGCAGTTCCGTCAGGGGCAATGCGATACTGGAGTAGTCTTTCACGAACTTTCTGTAGTAATTCGCCAGTCCCAGAAAAGAACGGAGTTCCGACACATTGGTGGGTGCTTGCCATTCCTGAATAACCTTGACCTTAGTCGGATCCATTTGCACTCTCCCATATTCAATGATGTGGCCAAGAAACTTGATACGCTTTTGCGCAAAAGAGCACTTCGACAACTTGATATACAACTCATGTTTTCGAAGTCTCTCAAATACCTTCTTCAGGTGCTCTTCATGTTCTTCCATGTTTTCGCTGTACACAACGATATCATCGAGATAAACAACGACAAAATCATCCAAGTAGTCCCTAAGAACCTGATTCATTAAGGTGCTGAAAGTGGCTGGAGCATTGGTTAGCCCAAATGGCATAACAAGGAATTCATAAGCCCCGTATCTGGTGACGCATGTGGTTTTTCCCTCATCTCCTGCCGCAATGCGAACTTGCCAATACCCGGATCTGAGATCGAGCTTAGTGAAAACTTTTGCCCGGCTGAGTTGGTCAAAGCAATCGGCTACAAGAGGGATCGGGTAGTTATTCCGGATGGTTACCTTGTTAAGAGCTCGGTAGTCGACACACATTCTCAAGGAGCCATCTTGTTTCTTTTGAAAGAGAACTGGGGCCCCGTACGGCGATTTGGCTGGCTGCACTAAACCTGCATCCAATAATTCCTTTAGCTGTTTTCGAAGTTCTGCCAGCTCGGGCTGGGACATCCGATAAGCTGCGCGAACTGGAGGCTTAGCACCCGGCACTAGTTCAATCTGGTGGTCCACTTCTCTACGTGGAGGTAGCTTCTTCGGAAGGTTGTCGGGCATTATATCTTCGAACTCAGTTAACACCCGTCGAATGGATTTCGGTAACGGTCCAGAAGTCTCCTGAATTTCATCCCACTTCAGTGCAGCCACAAAAGTAGGATTGTCGTGCTTCAGTCCCTTCTTCAGTTGAATTGCCGATAAAAACTTCCCACTGCTTGACGGGGTCGTCACCGGGATAATGCATGGATTCTTGCCGAGCATCATGAGGCTATTCGTGCTGGGCATGACGCTAGCCTTAGTTTCCCTTAAGAATTCTAACCCCAGGATAACCTTGAAGTCGTCCATCACCACAACCGAGAAGTTAGTTCTCCCTTCGTAAGGGCCCACTTTTACTAGCACAGATTTCGCCATTCCGGCGACAGGTTGAGCGGCTGAGTTGATGGCCTTCACACGACCTACTCCTTTTTCTAAGATAAGGCCTAACCGTTCAACTTCGGTGCTTGCCAGGTAGTTATGCGTTGCGCCTGTGTCCACCATGGCCTGAATCGGCTTTCCGTTGATCTTGATATCAACATACATCAGACCATTTCTTTGTGGACTCTTCTCCACACCTGCTTTTCCTTTTTGTCGGGGATCTTCTTCAACCGTTACTGCGTTGTAAGAGTGAATGAACTGCCCCTGATAGGCACCCAATGATGCTCCTTCATATTCCTCAGTTTCTTCTTCAAACTCGGCGTGGTCATTTTGCTGAGTCCGATAAGATTGCCCCGAGGCGGCTGGGGCTTTCGGAAGCATGCCACCACCTCTAGCAACGAGAGCACTCAGAAGTTGCTTGTCGGGGCAGTTGGCCATGAAGTGAGCACCGTGACACAAGTAGCATGTTCCGGGGCTCAAGGGCTTTTTCCCATTATTGCCGGTTTGGGAGTTCCCTGTGAACTTGTTCCCATTTTTGTAATTATTTTGCTGGGTAAACGGCCTGGTGGGCGTGTTGCCTCTCCAATCAGGTCTGGCAGGAGAATTCGGTTTTCTCTCCCCCGCATTCTTCGTCTGCCCACTTCTTGGAACATTTGATTTGGGACCGGTGGTGTAATCTTGCAGGCTTTCAGCAGCTGATATGGCTTGAGTTAACGTCTTCACTTGCCTACGATTTAACTCCGTTTTGGCCCACGGTTGTAACCCGATCATGAAGAAGAACAATCTATCAGCATCATTCATATCGTGGATATCTAACATGATGGTGGTGAACGCATTGACGTACTCCTTGATGCTCCCTGAGTGCTTCGTTTGAAGGAGTTCTTGTCGTGCGTTGTGGGAGGTGTTTTCGGGAAGGAATCGATCACGTAGCTCCTTTTTCAGATCCTCCCAAGTGCTAATCTCGCACTCCCCAGCTTGAACCTCATTGTACTTGTTCCGCCACCATAATTTGGCATCCCCAGACAAGTACATGGACGCGGAGGATATCTTTGTTTCCTCCTCGTCCACCTTTGTTGCCCGAAAATATTGTTCCATGTCGAAAACAAAATTTTCTAATTCCCTAGCATCACGAACACCAGCGAATGCTTTGGGTTCGGGCACTTTCATCTTTGTACGCTCCCCACCTCCAACTGGTGAGTTAGCGACCGCCATTGACAATATAGTCAATTTCTGGGTGAGTTGATCGATTTCAGTTCTCATCTCATCCATCATCTCCCCATAGTGATCCCCTGGTGGGTTTCCCTGAAGATTTTGGAGGCCTTCCTCCAAATCTTGCACACGATCGATAAGTGCGGGCGAGCTGCCCGATGCATCCCCTGCTGGGATACTTTGGATGCGTAACTCCAAACTTTGCACCCGATCGACGAGAGAGGGCGATCCGCCCATTTTCTCCAATAGAGAGCCAACATTTTTTTCGAGTTGTTCGATTCTCTGTCCATTGGTTCCCATTGTAACGTAACAGGATACCTAACTGTGATTCACAAGGCAGCAATCGAACACAATCCCTCTGATACCAACTGTCACGGGGCGTCCTTTGATGGCACAAAGGAGGCCGCGTGAACGACCGGGCTAACCGATAGCACGGTTGAGTGTGATCGAATTTTGTTAACAATCGACGAGCAACATGCAACAACAGTAATTTGAAAGAGAGCGTGAGCACAAATTGAGATTACTTCATTGCAAGAAAATTAGATTACATGGAAAGCTATTACAGTTCGAAAGAAAGTAAGAGCTTGAAAGCAAGTGCTAAACAACGTGCACTGGTAGGCAACTCGGGTGTGAGGCAGATAGTCTTATCCCCACATATAACCACTTAATGAAAATACCAGAGTGGTAGCAGTGCACGTTGGGTCTTACAAGTTACAAGAAAACAATTACAAAGGAAATGGAATACAATTACAAAGGAAATTCCTAGATCTAATTACATGGAAACAACAATATTTACATAAGGGAAACCTAAACAGAATAATAAAACTAGGTGCCGTGCTGCGCTCGGGCGCGTGCACGGTGCTGATGAAGCGGGGCAATCGATCATTGCCTGTCGGGCCGTGCTGCGCTCGGGCGCGTGCACGGTGCTGATGAAGTGTAGAAGTCGGTCACGGGTTGTGTTGGAAGGCACCCCGTGACACGTGGTTATGAATGCTTGATTTTCAGCTTTTCCCATCTTTGATTGATTCAACAAATTTCATTTGCAGCCAGATAACATTACAGTCCATTAAGTGTCTTCAGCTATCATTGTTATATACAAGTGAAATGCACGCTCTGCACAAAATTACCCTATCAGGCTTTTAGCATTATCGAAAGGGGGAAAGTTGCATCTTTTTCTTTAATTTAACACAAATGTTTGTTTTTAACTTAACAAAAAAATTCTATGAACGTGTTCATTAACCTCAAATTCTACATTGATACAATAGATTTTAATCTTCTTCACTCCATTAAAGTCAACGAATTTCTCTCGATTTTTCTCAAGAAAGAAGGAAACACGTGAAAATCACTTCTCCTCCTATTAAATAATAATTCTTAATCATTTTGTTCTTTATTCAAAGTCACTTTTTTTCCTTGAGATGGATATTAAGAATACAATCTCTTTCAGAATAATTTTGTCATTGAACAAAATTATATTAAATTTATTTTATTCAAAAAGTACGAAATTTAATAATGAATTTTAAGTTGATAATGTTTATATTGCGATTTTGTCTTTTTCAGAAGTTACAAAATTTAAATAGTGAATATTAATTTGAAGGGAGGATATGACATTGGTTTGCCGTTCTCCTCATGGAGAGGGCGCGGATAGAATGCGCGTTACATAAAGCTATGTAAAGAAATCTTTTGTTTTCTTAAATCGTGTTTAAAAACGCTGAAATTCTAAGAATTTTTTTTCTAAAACTCTGTTTGACAACAAGATTGAAAAATCAATTGATTTCTGTGACAATTTAAAAAAAATAAACATAAATATTAGGTATTGAAGTTTTTTTTATTTTTTTTCAAAATAAAAAAAGACGAAGGAAATCTACTCGTAAAAAATGAAGAGTATCCTATCACTTCACCCAACTTATTTTTCAACTTCTCACACAAATTAATTATTTTTCTTACCCGAGTCCGTATTATCATCCAGCAGAGCCTTATAGTATCAAATATTTAGCTCAAAACTACGGCAAAATTTATGAACCAAATAACGCCAAACTCAAATACTAAAACCATCAAAGTTCAGTCTCCTTTAATCTAAACTTCCACCTTAAAACCCCAAGGGGTTAGCAGTATAACTACACTTAATGAGATCATTACTAGTTAACAACTTTGAATCATAAGAAATGATTTCTCCTTGTAATAATAAAATTATCCTACTTACTCCATCTATCACCTCATCAAAAAAACTCTGAACCACCATACAATACCAACACATATACAAGAATGAAAAACACCAGCATTTCTCAGTACTACAGCCACCTTAATCTCGCTCTGGAGCATCCCCGGGAACTCTTCTGGCGCTGATGTTCCCAGCATATGACCACAGTTTCTCCAATTCAGCAGGCATTGGTATCTCTAACTTGTGACTAAGAGAACCGTTGACCCCATTCATGCTCAAAGGGGAGGGTGCCCTAGCAGGGCTACCGACTACCGGAGGAGATGCACAAAAAGTTGGAGTAGCAAAAGGGGAGGTATAAGGGCTATGCTGAATAGAGAAAGGACTAGGTGACATTCGCTTTTGGATGGGAAGACCGCCCAAACCTCCTCTGCTGAATAAGGACACTGATTCAGCTGCATTGCACCGCTTGGTAGCATCATCAACGTAAAGGACATCATCGATCCTTGCCATTATGTTAAATGCCAAACTCTCCGTTACCCTGGAATAGCTTTCAAGAATTGACTGGCCTACATCCTGCATCACAAAGTGAAAAGTACGGTCAGGATTTAGTCATAAAACAAATCTAGAAAGTCAACGGTATGCCTACATGGCTACATATCTCCTACTTCAAATGTGTTTCGCATATGAATTTGTGACACCCACATGCGATCAGGAACGGTGAAGAATTTCCTAAGGCTGCATTGTTGAGCTGGCTACGAAGGCAGGATAGGAGGGTCGGATGGGAAAATAATTGGACAAGGCTAATTTTAGTCCAGTGTTTGGAGGAACCCTGGATTATAAGTTGGATATGATATAATAATTTGGCATATAACATGTTACATTTTTATCTCACACCAACGCAAGGATAAAAATCATAACATAATCCTATGTTCCAGCTGGGATTGTTTTACTTCTAGCCCATGTTTTGTAGGATAAGAAGCAACCCCAGGATAAAAAGTCACTCTGTATTGACACTCCTATCAGTCAAACTAGCTATGTGATGTTCATGTCTCAGAAGGTTTAGATATGCTTCGACTATTGTCTGCTTCCAGATACTCCATCTGTCCCAAATTATAGTCTAGTTTGACCTTCATGCCTTTTTTTCAGGATGTAATAATATCAACATAATCTATAGTTAAATATAGAAGTTATTTACTACCATGAGATTTTGTCCTGAAAAGGAAAGTAGACTCTTAATTTGGGATATCCAGAAAAGATTTAGTGGACTTTTAATTTGGTATGGGTGAGTATTCACTATTCAGTAAATCAGTAGTTCTGTTCATTACATACAACATATTTTTTTACCTTGTTATATTGAATTTTGTTCATGTCCAATGCAGTCTGTGGAAGGCTTGGAAAACGTAGTCTCAGGGTATGTAACAAGGTTTCAGCACGTTGTACCAAAAAATGGTTTTTTTCGCCATCAGCAACAAGTCCCATGACCTTTCCACCCCATGATGAACGCTTAGATTTCATGTTGTTTGTATGTTTTTTCCTGTCTTTCAGCTTCCACACATGCACAGCTCCCTCAACCCTGTTCACAACTTCCAGTGTGTTGTGTTCTGATGAAAGGTCTAAACATTCAAGAAGATTTTCAGGCGAGAATTGGTCAGCTGTTATGTGGCGATATATGATATCACCCAAACAAGCTTTTCCACTCTGCAATCACAATTCGCCATTAGTTTAGTAGTAACCAGGAATCAGGCATAATTATTAACGAGAAACATTCACAAATGTGATCCTGTGGCTCATTACTCCACTATATACAATGTCCAACATCCTTTAATTTTAATCCAATAATTAAAGATTCAGGCTTTTCTCGAACTTTGAAGTTTTTTCAGCTTGTTCATAGATCCCGAGTATTGACTTAGTATACATTATTTAGCCTGTGCTTAAGTGATATCCCGCCATCTATGAAGAACATTTCAGACATGCTCCAAAATTCCTTTGAGTTCCAATTGAAATGCACAAGTGCAATATGAATGTGTTTGAGTCTCATGTTATTGAGCTACATCATGAGTTTTAAAAGTGTCATCAATATTCCCAAGCATCACTTGCGTATGTACTCTACAACCTAGTAGTACAAAAAAAAAACACTCATACAACCTTAACCTCGTTCTTAAGTTGTCAAGGCATTTACTTTTTTGTTCTCAAGACTCCATAGAAGCCTTCCAATCATTTTGATCTGTTGATAGAACTGATAACCATGAGGAAGGGTGCTCTCTCTCTCTCTCTCTCTCTCACACACACACACACACACAGGACGTTAGCCTCTTGCCTTTTCGTTAGCATTTATTGAAGGATCCTTATAGTTAATGTGCCAAAAAGCATCTACCCTCTGGTATGAGGACCTAGACCACCAACCATTCCCTCTCTGTATCCATGTGTGGTTCTGGCTAAAA
The DNA here is from genome assembly GCA_021464415.1 of Lonicera japonica. Taxonomy (NCBI): domain Eukaryota; kingdom Viridiplantae; phylum Streptophyta; class Magnoliopsida; order Dipsacales; family Caprifoliaceae; genus Lonicera; species Lonicera japonica. The sequence continues at coordinate 16,385,944 of CM038467.1, read as the reverse complement.
ATTGGGTACAATAATTAATTTCAACTGTTCTTTGTTCTAGTAACAATTCTTATGAAGAATCACAAATCTGACATGAGCAGTGAGTCACATGATAAAATAAAATTATTCTGTTACATAATCTACTTTAGTATAAATATCAGTAGCAACAATGAAAACAACTCATGATCAACAGATTCCCAAATTGAAAAAAGAAGAAAACAATTTAAAGAGGGTGGACAAGTGAATCTAGAATGCATGTAAGCCAGCTAATTTGGGGTTTTTTTTGTACTATATAAAATTTAGAGAGAAATAGACACAAACCTCAAATCCATACCTTGGGTAAAGTCACCAAATAGGGACTTGGAATCTCCATCTCATCAAGCACATTGCTATTAATTGCCAAGGCTGCCTTCAATATCTGGTTAGTACAGTCCCTGCACTGCTGCAACCTTTTCCTTGCATCCTCTGACAACCCTTTGGAAGGAACTTTAGGACAGGGGAGCCACCACTTCTCTTCCTGCCTAATGGAAGGCCTTCCCCCAGAAATAGCTTCTGAATATACATCATTATTGTCCCCATCAGCTACAACTATCCCATTATCAACATACCAAAAGTCCGTATCCTTAAACCCTTCAAGTATGCTGATTAACATAGCATCAAGCTTCTTGAGAGCTGGAAGATTAATGAATAAATCCGACCGTGGCCTTGTGGCCATTACTTCGTACGTTCCTCCACCTGGGACTTGTTGTACAGAAGGCACAAGCTCTACAATGGAATCGCTCACGGATAAGAGCCACTCCATCTCCCTGCGCCACATTGCCTTCTTCTGGGGCGTCAATGGTTCCAACCTCCACAGTTCCCCAAATACAGTGGCTACAAAGTAAAATAACAGCAGAAATCAAAAAATAAAAAAAAAATGCAGATCTACATCTACATCTAATTATAAACATATATACATATGAACACAAAGAAAGAAAGAAAAAAAGAATGACAAGTAAACGAGCACAAACCAGAGAGATTTGTGATTGCGTTTGAGATTGCTAGGGCTGTACATACACCTTTACCACCACCAGACATGTCTTCACCAAGAAGCAGCTTAGCAAATCTTTCCTTCATCAACTCAACTTCTGCAAATTCATGGAAACAGAAGTATAAATAAAAACGAAGTACAATGAAGAAAAATATAGTCTATATTACACAAATATCATACCAACGGATTTGTGTGTGTGGGTTTGGGTGTATTTTTGGGCATCTAAGGGTAGTAATACAGAGTGCGACCATTCATTACCTAAAACTTGATAGCAGCAATTAACCAACCAAAGACAAAAAGTATAATAAATTCAGCTCAATTTAGAAACAAATTCACAATAAAAATCATAAAACCATGAAATAAAAGCAGAAATACTTGCCGGACAGTTTGGGCACCACATTTTTCCCGCCAATCACCGGCAATAACAACGGAGGAGGCAGCTCCGCCGGGAAACAAGGAGTTCCGGTGAACGGACGGCGAGCAAGGGGAGACGAGGGCACAGAACAGAAAGCTCCGTCGGCGTCGTACCGGCGGTAAGAGAAGCTACTAGAACTCTCGGACTCACTCACATCGGCACTTAGGCTATAACTTCTACAATGTTGACTCTGTTGGTCGAATCCTTCTTCTTCGGATGAAATTTCACTAGCCATTGATTATGATTTATGATGATGAACTTAAGTGGTGGTGGCAAATACTCAGAGATCTTCTAGATGTGCATTTGGTCACTGTATATGTATTATTGATTGATACGGCAGCTTCGTCATGGTCCGATAATTTGCAGATTTGGTGCTGCTGCTGCTGCTGGTGGAGTGTGAAAATGTGAAAGCAGATAAGGCCATGTGCAGGTTTAATCCACAGCGTTTGTATTGTAATAATAAATGAAATGGGGCACTCACGCTGTAGATTAAAAATCTATTGTACACAACAAAATAATTGTTCCAAAAGTATTTATTTTGTATGCTTCTTTGCAATGTATTTAATTATTCAAATCTTTGATAATAAAAGTATTTTTAGGAGAATTATTCTTAAAAAAAAGGTATTCCATGATATGTTGATCACTTACTTAAATAAAGTGATATAATCTTCTCATATCAATAACGTTAATGCAAATTGTATTTATAGAATAATTTTTTGCAAGTGGCATTTCTCTTTTTTTTAGGTAGACTTGTGGTTCATCTTTTTTCGTCAATGTAAATAGAGTACTTCAACGTCTTGGTTGTAATAATACAATCATTTTGTCACTTTGGCTAAATATCAAGTCTAATTTATAATATAAGTTGTTGTAATATTTAGAAACTTCTTTTAATAATAACATGAAAAATGGTAGGAAAAAAGAATTATTTGTATAAGAAATTAGGAAATGAATTAAAGTGTGAGATGGGATGCTCATATCTCATAATCATGCTGATTTGTATAGTAGATTTTATCCATCTTTTTTTATTTTGTTGTGGAAACTTTTTCTTTCTCACCCCTAAAAAAAATTCCTTGAAAAAAAAAATCAAAATTAATCTTATTACATGTCTTAATTTATTTTTCAACTTTTTCCATAAATCAATAGTTTAATTACTATATATTCCATGTTGCTATCAAGCAAATGTTTAATATATAATTACTTCTTGCAATATTAATAATCAAACTCATATTTTTAGATGTTATAAGATTAAAGGAGATAAAAAAAAAAGCATGTTTCTTTTTTAGAACCATAACTAAAGAACCAAAGTTCTTAGTGGTGAATACTTTTTATTCTGGATTATGAATTGAAATAGTTGTTTTCCTTAAAACATGTAAAAAAAATAAAATGTGTTATCAAAGAATAATTAAAAATTAGCTAAAAGTAACGTAATCTCTAAGAACTCAATTTGAATAGCGTACAAAAAAATGGATCTGTTTCGTTTGTTTTGTTCTATTGTTCCAATTTCTATTAATACCTAGCTTTCTGGATAAATAACACATGCCTTGTTAAATTTTAAGGTAGTACAAAACTTTCACAAAAGAATTTAAAAGTCTTAAATCACAATTAAGCACTCATTAAATAAGTCCAAACCGATTAAGCCCTAATTGTGCCACCAATTCTTAATTTTAGATAAAAAAGGAATAAATTACATTAAAAACCAAAGTAATGAGTTGCGTTCATAAATTCATCTGCTTAAAATTAAATTGTGATGTGGGTATTTGGCCAACACCAAAGTAAATGTGGAATAATCGCGTTCTATTTCAATACAAGCATAAGCATAATAATATACTGAGCAAGGACTGCAAAAGTTTAAAAAAAAGGAATTAAGACGGCGTTAGCAGTTTGTCTCTCCGTGACAGCTAGGCAAACCCGACACGGTCCCCTCTACGTGTTTTCGCTCTATTGCCACGTCCCACGATTTTAATGCCAAAATTTAACTTGTACTTGTTGATAAGTTAGAGGGGGCAAAAACATTTATCATTGTCTCAAACTTTTTTTACTAATAATAATAGAACTACACCGAAATACATACCAGTACTATATTTTTATTTTTATTTTTGTCTTTAATATCTTTAAATGATGGAAAATGAGGCTTTAGCATTTTCCTCATTTTGTAATGTTACCATAGTACCAAACATTTAGACAATCAAATACGTAAAATGTTATAACTCCAATTTTGAAAATTAGCTACTCTAAGTAAAATATTAGTTTAAATAAATACTAATTTTTTATTAAAATTATATGTGCTTCTGTCAGTTAAATCTATTGTGACTTTATTTATATTTTAAAATATTAAGTAAAGAACCTAATTAAGATAAAAGATCAATTGGGAATGGGTAAAAACTCCCTCCATGAAAACGTTTATTGAAAAAAAAATCTAGATAATAACATTTTTCTGAAATAAGAACTTGTTTTTTAACTATTGTTAGCAATATGATCACTATTTATTAATTGGGTTTTAAAATGACATATTTGACCACGACTATTTTTATGCAAACTTAATTTTGCAATTCAAAAAATTAAAAGCAATTTTGTTCTGCATGATCTACTTTTATTTTTTAATAAGTAAATTTTTATGTGTCATTCATGTAACTATAAAATAATGTTAGGTAAATTCCAATACATTGTAATGCATTAAAAACAAATTTAACTTTGCATAATCCTAAAAAATTATCATTTGTGTATTTATCAATAAATACCTTTAAGATTGAAACTTGTTGAAATAACTCTAAAGCATTGTCAATTAAACACTTCAATATAGTAATATGCTAAAAAACATGTAGTACAATTTTTTCATGTTATTGTAAAAATTTAAAATTCACAACAAAATTAATGTTGCACTCCTTTATAAAGTTCGATATACTTTTTAATTTACAAAAATATTTGTCCCTATGTGATAAAGTAAATTAATAAATTAGTTTACTCAGTCGTCAACAGTTAATATCGTCGTGGAGAAAGAGCTCAAAAGATCTGGCCCGAGTGCCACTAGGGAGCCCAAGCTCTGGAGAACATGCGTATTTGACCTGAGTGTTGTTTTCGTACATTCAATTCTAGAGCTCGAGTGCTAGAACTCTTCCAACGAGCTCTATAGATTTCTGATCTTCCACTGTACTAGAATAGGCACAAACAGTATAAGCGATTACTACCAATGTCGCAGAACCTCCCTCAACTTTAGTAAATGAATATCAACTGCATTGAATGCACCATAATACATGGGGAAGCAATATCATAATTTATGATGATGAGGGATGGCTCAAGACCTACTCTGAGAGCCCTCTCACGCATTTTCTCCCTTTGTCATATATATATATATATATATGAGAATCATTTACTTCCCTCAATAACCAAGCAACTAAGTTTTGACTGTAGAAGTTCTGCTAAATAATTGCAAGGCAAATGGACAGTACTCGAGAGAGATATACAAAGATATGTAGCTCTAAAGCATATGACAAAGCTCTAAAATAGGGCATCTATGCTCTGAGTGATTTAGAATTCTTTCAAATGTAATATTACAAAGATAGAATAGCTGGAGAAATATCGTTTGGCTTGTAACTATAACTCATTCATTATAATACAAAGCATTCCGAATTCCTTTCAGGATATGATGACTAACTCATATTGGCATATAGGGCGAACCTCCTCTATACATCATTGTCTTATTATTTTCACCTTATTATCATTTCAATTGTTGTTCAATCATTTGATTGTATGATCGAAAATTGACCAATTCTAAATTTTCGTACCAACACTAGGTTTTTTAATTTTCTCAAAAAAATCTCATTTTCCAATATCATAAAGTATTAAAAAGAATTAAGAAGGGACATAATGTAAAACTAAAAAAATATCTAATAAAAATAACAATATTATCTTGTTGATCAAGTTAACAAAATTCATTTAGCAAGTTAGTTTTCTCAATTGCATGACTCTTTTGGCTCCATTGTTACAGGCATTGGAAAAAAGACTTAAGGCTTATTTTGCTATTATGGCAAAAACCCTTGCTATTCGGGAAGCTTGCTACTTGATTTCTAGATTCAACGTCTATGCGTTTTACATTTTCTTTGATTGTTAATGACCTTACAGTGCTTAGTAAGTTGATAACTCGTATTGGCTCCAAAGTGTTTTTTGTTAGGAGATAATTTAATAGAGCTACACATTGTATTACAGCTCTTGGTAAGGGAGATAAGCTTGCCCTAAATTGGGTGTCCTCACCACCAATGGAAATTAGTTTGGTTTTGTTTTGTGACTTTAGGCTCCTGTAGTCTGTTTTTGTTTCTTTTGCGGCCTACGAGTCTGTTTTTCAGCTAAAAAAAATACCTAGTCTATGTAATGGGCAAATTTCATAGCATGCAGTGTTCACCAAAGTTCAACTTAGATAGACATTGTAGGAATTGGCTTATCTCTATTATTTTTTCGGCTTGATTTGTTTAATGGAGTATAATTTAAGGGTTAAACGGATGAATTTTTCATAAAATTCGTTAAAGATTATCACTATAATAAATAATTTTCCACAAAATTCATTCGAATAAATGGGTGAGATTATTATCTAAAATTTTAATGGTCGAAAATGAACACATATATCAAATTTTTATTACACCTACTTCCGGTTTGAATTTTTTAATAAAATTTTGTGAAGATGATCTACTTATTATAAAGATCACCTTCAACAAGTTTCATGAAAAAACTATCCGTTTAATCTTCAAACTATTATTTGACGAAATTAGATCAAAAAAATAATAGAGATGAGTCAAGTTCGGCATATTCTTGTTAAAAAGTGAATTTCTTAATCATTGACCCGTGCAGGCATGTGATGTTACAAATTTATTGTTTTTTCATATTAAATTAATAGTCTCATTTTTTATTTGAAATATAATTAATGTACAAATTTTATAACAAAAAATAAATTAGACTAAAACATTTTCCACACTAAATGTTGATTTAATATTGCACTATAAACAAAATTTTAAGATAATTTGCACTTTATACATATAATTTTTTACAATCAAATCAACTTAGTCATTTTCGACAAATTTTTTAATTGGCGCATAACACGAAAGAAGTCATGTGTATCTTTTAAGGGCTATTTTGTTTTGACAAAACAGAAACTAAATAGGATAAACAAATAACAAAAATCTCTACAATAATAGAGGTGATAAGATTTGTATCATTTGATTCGGCCATTTCAATTTGTATTTTATTGAAATTGCTTTTGAAAAACACAAAAGTGATTCCTTCATGCTATGTTGTCAAAAAACTACGAGAAAGTTATCCAATGAAATTAGGAAATTAAATTGTAAATAATTCTTTACCCAGTAGTTAACGTTAACGTTAACGTTAACTTGAGTTTAGTCAACTGGATATTGAGATTAAAGGAATTAAGCGTAAATTAAAGAGCAAACTAATAAACAATCCCAATGACAGTTTGCCTTCATTGTAGGGACAAGGGGGACACGGCCCCACCTGGCATTTTCATAAATTATGACAGATTATAATATAAAAATGAGGTGCTGTTTGCGTAATTAGAAAGTTTAATGGGAGAGGGGTGTTTTTGCGACGAAATGTATTTGATTGGGGGCCGTGGTTTGTAATTTATTAGAGGACTGCTACATAAAAGAAAAGAGTTTGGTAAGTGAGGAGGTTTTATGCGATGAAATGTATAAGTTTGAGGGCTGTGTTTTGTAATTTATTGTAGTGTTGGTGTACAAATAGAAAATATTATAGACAATCTAATTTGTTTTAGCCGCCCTTTTTATTTGTTTGAAGTGCAGCCGCAGTGGTGCTTCATTCTTCTTCTTTTGCAGTTTTTAGGAAAGATTTATTTCTTATACTATTTTTTTATTATTATTATTTTGAATTTAAAGATTTATGTGTTTTCTTGAATTTTGACTTATTTGCTTTTTTGATAATATTAATTAATATAATTGTTTGTTAGTTAATGAGATTTTTTTGTTTATTAATAAATTTGTTTGTTGGTTATAATAGATCGGATATTGAATAGATAAAGATATTTCAAAATATATAATTAATTTTAGTATATTATTTTTAACTTTTTCAAAACACTGATACATAATGGAGAAGGATTTTAATAAAATTTTAGCTTAAAAATATAATTATTGAATTTGATTTAATGTTAACTTAAAAAAAATTTGGTCATACTTGAAAATTATTCTCGACTCTGCCACCGGCCTTGATTCACATGCAACTTAAATTAATCATTTACGTGACCACTGACCCCATTAATTTCTTCAATGCTTCAAATTCCGTGATGGGATTAGGGAGGATTTAGGTCATTAATTAAGTTTAATTCAACTGAAAATAAATAGATTGGTTGGTTTGGCACGTTCGTATTTTGAAGATGGATTGGAAATTTAAATGCACGTGAAGTGGCCCGTCAATTTGCGGAATTTAGCGAGGTAGATGTATCCGATAAAATGCTTTAAACAAACTTTCATTAGTATTTTAAAGATGGTACTATTAATAAAATAATTATTTTTATTAAAATAATAAAATACATCTTTAAAAGTATAATGTATAATTTTTTAAAATAATATCATATTCTGATAAGAAGAGTATTATTTTGATAATCTAATTACTCTATTTTAATTATGATAATATTCATCTCTCTAAATTGTGAATCTAATTTAATTTTCATACTTTTTTTTTCTCGTGTATACCTTTTCAATTTAATTAAGAATTATAAAGAAAACTTGTTTATGATATATTAATTATGTCATTCAGAGAACTTGGACGCAAAATGGTGGGAACTCCAAATAGATAGTGAATTTAATTATGACAGAATGAATATTAAACTTTAATATAAATTTTTCCTATTTACTATACATAAGTACGTGTTTTTTAATATATAGAATTTTTTTTAACCACAACCTAATACGGAGTAGTACATATAAGATAAAATGATTTTAACTTTACCAAAATGCAAAAATATGGTAAATTGTATACACATAATAATCTTTTTTAAAACAAATGATGTATACATACAAATGGTTCAAAAATGGGAAAAGGGCGTGTAGCTGTTGATATATTTTTCTATTATATCTACCTTATTTTTGTTATATGCATGGACAACATGTAGCGGGTGATATACTCCATGATAAAACTGGTTGACAATCAGTGCCGGTCTTGAATTTCTTAAGGCCCAGGGCAAAAGCAAAAATTAGGCCCCTATATATATTTAAACATAGTGGTGAACTTACTTTTATTTTTCAACCAAGATCTAACATGTTCAAATTAACTAAAAATTTAACATTCAAGCCAAATAAATTGTATTGATTCAAACTTCAATATATAAAAACTTAGAATAAAAGAAAATTGTATTTTCTTCAACATTTAAGCCTACTTAGCAACCAGCAAAACAAAAATGTATTTTCTTCTTCAATAGCCAAAGCAAACAACAGCAGGTCAGCAGCCTACTTGACGTCCCTTTGCATCCTCATCAACTAGCAAAATATCAACATCCCCACCTGCTACATAAGATGAAAAACAACAAAATTACAAATAAAAAAGTATTATTTAAATGATTTTCTTCTTGCATTTTGAGAAGCAAAATCCTCAATAATGCTTTCAAATTCAAGTTTTTCTAACATCTCCTTTTCAATGGATAAGATTGCTAGCCCATTCAGCCTTTCTTGTGACATGGTAGACCTCAAGTAAGACTTCAATAATTTTAATTTAGAAAAGCTTCTTTCTGCAGATGCTACGGTCACAGGTACAGTCAATAGTATTCTATAGGCAATCAAGACATTTGGAAAACAATCCATATCTTTTACAAACTTTACAATTTGAAGTGTTGTGTTTACTGCTGATGGTAAAAGATATTGCAGCACCTGTAACTCTGAAAACAAATCATTTCCATCAACATCAGAAGACTCACCATTTCTTAAAGTAGTTTCAAGCTTCACACAACAATCTTTCAATTCCTCATCACCCAATGAAGTTAACTTCTTTGAATTAAACAAGAACCCAAAAATATCATCATATGTTTGCATTTGTTCAAATCTACTCCTTAATGAAGAAAGAGCCATATCCACTACACATATGAAATAATTGACTTTAAATGATTCTTCAACTGATTGTACTGTCTCATCATTGGCATTTTCATCAAATTGTTTCTTTCTACGACTTTGACGTTTTTTAGGAAATTCAGGTTCAATCCCCATATCACAAGCAATAGTTTTAGCTTCAATCATAGCAGATGCAAATCCATTTTCTCTATAATTCTCAAAAAAAGAAATGAGTCCTTCCAAATTTTTTAAAGCAGTATCAATGCACATATCTTTAGATTGTAACTTTTTACTGACTAAGTTAATTTTCAACAAAATATCATGCCAAATAACCATGCTTAATAAAAACTCAAAATTTTCCAGTTCATGTGTTGCTAAACTTTCAGCTTCACTTTTTGCTTTAGCATCTTCACTGGTTTCTGCTACTTTAAATAAAGCTTCTTTTATTTGAGCAGCTTGGAATCTTATTGCTTTAACACTCTCTACACGACTTTCCCAACGTGTAGTTGACAATGTTTTGAGAGTTAAACCATCTACATGATCTTGTAAAATCTTCCAACGTTTTGTAGAATTAGAAAAAACACAATAAATGCGTTGAACCACCCCAAAAAAGGATTTCGCTTTCACACAACAATTTGCCATATCACATAGTGTTAAATTAAGAGAATGACAACCACATGGCATGAACAAAGCTCTAGGATTTATTTCAAGTAATCTTTTTTGTACACCTTGATGTTTTCCTCTCATATTAGAGCCATTATCATAACCCTGTCCTCTAACATCATCAATTTTAAGACCAAGGGACTCTAAGACAGATTGCAATTCATTAAAAAGTCCTAATCCTGATGTATCTTTCACAATTAAGAACTCTAAAAAATACTCTTCTATTTTTACTGGACTCCTTGACACATCCACACACCGTATTATCAAAGTCATTTGTTCCTTGTGGCTTGAATCAGGAGTGCAATCAAGTATCACTGAAAAATATTTTGCTTGTTTGATTTTCTCAATGATTGAACTTCTGACTTTTGAAGCCAGCAAAGCTATCAGCTCATTTTGAATTTTATGGCTTAGATAGTGATGGTGAATCTCATCATTTTGAATTCGTCGAAAATGTTCTCGCATTACTGGATCAAATTCTGCAACCATTTCCAATATACCTAAAAAATTACCATTATTTTCTTCATAAATTCTCTCTTTTGTTCCACGGAATGCAATATTATTTTTAGCAAGACATTTGACAACAGAAATTATTCTTACTAAAACATGTTTCCAGTGTTCATTCTCTCTCCTAATCTGTTCTTGTATGCCTTTATCAATTGTTTCATTTTTTTTCAATCTATTATGTAATTCAATCCAAGAACTCATGTTAGTTATGTGTTCAATGCTGTTTTCGTGTTGTTTAAGCCTCTCACTAAGATGTTTCCAATCTCTAAGTCCTTCGTTTGCTAATTGGCTTCTACAACACATTGTCTTAAACAATTTACAGCAAAAACAAAATACCTTATCCAATTCCTTTGAGTATACTAGCCATTTTCTATCATGTGTCTCTCCATTTGATAACTTTCTCATGTAATAAGTCGATGAAAAATGTCTAAAGTTTTCATCCTTGGGAAATTTGATATTATTATCTCTTGCAGGACCTTTTTCCACAAGTAAAGCTCTCATTTTATCATCTAGATTATCCCAAATTCTAGGATCAAAAATGTTTAAAGGAAAACTTGGTTCAACTCCCTCAGGTTCAGTGTCTTCCTTATTACAAAGATGATCGAAATCTTCATTCTCAACATGTTTATCTTCACCTAAGTCACCTACTTGTGCATTAAAATCATTCTCAGTTCCTACTAGTTCTTCCACGTGATTTTGTTGTTCAGATTCATTGACTAAATCATTATCAATTCCTACAAATTCTTCAACAAGATTTTGCTGCTCAGATTCATTGACTAAATTTGCAGTTGAGTTATCAAGTGAACTATTTGTTTGGTTTTGAAAAAATTTATGCAAAGCTCCCTTTTGAGATTGAGTTAATTCATCTCTCTCTCTTCTCCTTTTTCTTTTTTGACTTCCAGATAAGTGTTTCTTAGGTAACATTGTTACTTGAAATCAAAAGCAATTGAAGGAAAGCCAATGCAATTTTAATACTTCAAAGAATAAACAAAGAACAATATAACCTGGAATTTGAGAAATCCCTCTCCACTTACGCCCTCCACGGAAACAAACTTGATATTTCCAAATTTCCAATCAATTATAAAATCATCATTAAAGGTAGACCAATTCCTGTAAAATTTTAAAAAAAAAAAGAAGAAAGAAGGACACGTAAGCATGAAGCACAGTGTATATAGATACATATACTTGTGTGTAATTGGCTAATTGTGTGATTACACAATAATACAATATAAAACGAAAACTAAAAGTCTAAAACTACAGGTCAACTATAAAGCATTAAACCAAAACTAAACAATTAAAACATTCAAATATAGATAAAGGAAAAAATAAAAATCAAATTATTCTTTTGCTACTTTGCAGTTTGCACTTGGTATGAATTGATTGATTAATTCAATATAAGATTAATTTTTATTTTGAAATTAAATAAGATTAACATTCAACTATTGATTGATTAATTCAATATAAGATTAATTTTCACTTTGATTTTTGAAATTAACTAAGATTAACAATTTAACATTCAAATATTGATTGATTTTTGAAGGACCAGTGGACCACTAGTCCACTACTGCAGTATAGTCGATTAGTCCTATATAATATATATATATATATATAATATAGTAATATATATATATATATATATATAGAGAGAGAGAGAGAAGTCAACATGCAGCATACAGCACAGGCGCACAGCAACAGCCACTGGGGCGGAAATTAGTATTCAGAAAGACAGAAAATTGCAGTGGACCAATGGCAGTGGTTGAAGAAAGAAGGAAAAAAAAAAGAAAGAAGAAGAAGATTAAGGAACTGATCAACTGAACTACTGAAAATTGAAGAAGAAGAAGAAGACGTTACCTGGAGGCTGGGGCGGAGGAGTGGAATCGACGATCGTAGGTTTTTTTTTTTATGCGTGCCGTGTGGGATTTGTGTTCATATATATAATTATTACTAAAAAAAAATAAAAAAAATGGGCCCCCTCTGAAAAATGGGCCCGGGGCGAATGCACCAATTGCCCCTCCACAGGGCCGGCACTGTTGACAATTGGTGCGATACACATGCCGTTCAATAAAATAAATAGTGAAATAATATATAAAAGTATAATAAAATCACTAAGAAAATAAAAAATAAACTAAACTAAACTTAAACAGTTTGTTGAATAATGGAGAGTTAGCCGTCAATACAAAATCTAAAAAAAAGAAGGTAATTGTCCAATTAGAACCATACGAAAGACAATAAAACTCCACCAAAATTAATGAAGAATAATGTGAAATGAATATTATAAAATCTCAACACGTACAATACACGTTTGCATCTAGGGATTAAAAAATTCATAAAATAGTTAACATCTATGAGAAAATAAGAGTGATGTATCTATTTATAATTGAATTAGAATATAGAAATCTATTTTTTATGAACATAACTGAAAATGTGTGACGGTGATTTGAGTTATATGGTACATTGAGTGAGAGGAGGATGATTTAAGAGAAATAAATAATAAAAAAAATTTATGAAAAAAAATGCAAATGGTTTTTATCGTAAAAGAGTATTTGAGAAAGGATAATAATGTGTATATAAAATTTATAAAGAAATTTGACTGGTATTACTGAGAAGAGAAAAGTGAGATGATAAGGAAAGAAAATTATTAAGAAAAGAGAAGGTGAAGAGCCGTACGATACAGAAATAAAAAAATAATTAAGTGGGAAAATTAAAGAAATTAGAAAAATAAATACATAATTAAAGACCAAAAAGAATGAAATAATTAGTACATTAATTACGAACTCCCTCCATATAATACACATATACTGTAGATATGCAATCTATAAGGTATGCTAAGAACAAGACATATTTTGAAATACTTATTTTACTCCTATATATTTTTTTTCTTATATAAAAAGTTAACTTGCAATAATAATTAACTAATATTTAGTAATGATTAACTACCGACAGGGAATAAACTTGTAACTAATGAGCATCACACTTTAACTGATAGTCGTTACATCCAATGCAGCCCAAACGTAACCGTTTTTTTGTTTACACTTTTTCCTATTTCTCCCCCCTTTTTTTTTTCATTCACCAATCAAAGTTCCGTGTTACAAAACCAAACTGACCTCCATTGCACGAACTAGAGGATTGTGAAGGCTTCGATCAAAAAAAAAAAAAAATGCCTAAGAAGTTGGGGGTTAATAGCAAAGCCGAAGCTGCTAAGGCTTCAAAGAGCGCCATCGAAGCCGAACGAAAGGAACGCCAATCACGCGAGAAAGAAGAGCAATACTGGCGCGAAGCCGAGGGAGTCAAGTCACGCGCCGCCAGGAAACGGGAGGAGGAATTCGAGAAGCGGGCGGAGGCCGCCGCACGCAATGCCGAGGTGCGTCGAATGGCGGAGCAAGAGCAGAAGGAGCTCGAGAAGGCTTCAAAGAAGCACGATAAGAAGGCCAATCGCGTATCCGTTCCGGTCCCCAAGGTGACGGAGGCAGAGCTCCGGCGGCGGAGGGAGGAGGATCAGGCGCGGATTCTCAAGAAGGCGGAGGAGGAAAAAAGGAGCGAGGAAGAGCCAGACTGCAGGCGAGGAGGAATACGAGAGGATTGTTCTGATCGCGAATACAAATCGTGATGATTCTATTATTGAGGCGGGGACTGTAGGTGAGGCGATTGCACAGATGAGTGTTGAGGAAAATTTGCCGGTCGATAGGCATCCGGAGAGGAGGCTTAAGGCTTCGTTTAAGGTGTGTTTTAGTGGAATCTGCTTTTGGATTGTTATTTATGTTGATTGGAGACTCTGGAAATTTCACCACAATGATGCATTAGAATTGAAGTAGTCCCTCGACTCAAATTAAGACTCCATATTATTTCCAGAACATAATCTAACATGACAAAACACAAAATAAGAAATATTTGTTCTGTACCATTGCTTGCGATGACATTAGTGCATTTTTAAAAATTGTGCAAACAACGAACACTTGACCAGGGTCAGAAAGAGTTTATATAATTTGAGTGAGAAACCAAGCCTCTTGGCCCAGTGGTATAAGGCTGCTACTGGGACAACCTTGGGTCGACTTGGAGCTCCCAAGGTCGAACCCCGGCGTTGTCAAAATAATGCTTGGCCAGCGGCAGCCACGAACCGCGAGCGGGGATTAGTCGAGGTGCGCGAAAGCTGGCCCGGACACCCCGTGGGGAACCAAAAAAAATAATTTGAGTGAGAGATGTGGAACCTATTGATAGTTATTTATTCATTGCCGCACTTCTATGAAAGTTTATGTGTCCACTGTCCACAACTTTATTATTTCACTTTCATGAAGATCACTTGATTCTCAAAGGCGTTTTTTCCAGCATTAGCTAGAATTACTTGCTAACTCATCTCCTTGTGCTCATCAGTACCTCCTAGAATGCTATTCCAAACTGCAAAGTTTTTGCCATGATTTTATTTCATCACAAGATTAACTCTATTTCCCCACTAGCTGAGCCTTACTTCCGTCCAAATTGAGTGTGTTCCAAAGTCTGAGGCTCCAGTATGGAATATCTTTTTATGAGATCCTTCTATCTTTTGGTTCTGAAATTTTTTACGTGTTTTCCAACATGCAAAATGAACCTGAGTCATTTGTCAGGCATTTGTGGTTACATATGTTGTTTTTAATGATATTCTGTATTTATATAGAACATGTGACGTGTTCCCAAACTTTTTGTCCGCGCTTCAACTGTTTTTGTAATATTGTTTATTTTATTTTCTCGTAGGCTTTTGAAGAGGCCGAGCTTCCTAGACTGAAGGAAGAGAAACCGGGTCTTACTCATACTCAATACAAGGACTGGATATGGAAGCTTTGGAAGAAATCTCCGGATAATCCTCTTAACCAGGTAAAAAGTCTAATGTATCCTAATTATCGAACCATGAATCAGTAACTATGGGTTCTGTGTTATATATATGATGGGTCAGAGCATCCAAGGCAAACATAAACATCAACTTGGAAGCTCTGAACTACAGGCTGAAATTGGGACCAAGTAAAGGTTCAAATAATACTGTCTCTAGATTTTGGCCTATTTGTAACGAAAACCTCATTTTTTGAACTTTACATGTACTAATACGATAAATTACTTCGCAACATGGGGACTAATGCTCTGGGTGAAGTTTTGGTTTCGTTGTCATAAAAAATTGAAAGTAGATTTTGAAATTAGGTTTCAGTATATTTTGTTTGTGCAACTAAAAGAAATAAGGTGGCATTATAATTTATTTGAGCAACTCAATACTGTAAACAGTATTATGTTGAACAATGATACCTGTATCCTGAAAAAAAGACCATCACTTACTAATCAATATTTTGGTCTTCGCAAACAGTGCAAATGTTGTTATGACTTATGAAAAGCTGAACCAGATAAAGAGATAAAACAGTGACCATAATATAGAAATTATAGAAAAATAAGAGAGCAAGAAAAATTAAGCGACAAGGCATCTTTCCTGTACGATGCAGCAGTTTTGTGCGAGTTTTTATTCATTTTATTTAGTTAATTTAGGTCTTTGGAGGATTGACGTTATAATCATCAAAGCCTCATTGAAGTCTTGATGTGGTGTGGTTAGCGCCCGGGGGAAGGGGGGCGGTAATTACCTTGCCTAAATTTTTGAAAACTTCATTTTTTACCCCTATAATTATTGTCAAAAATTATACATGTATATATATTAGTTAAGTTTGCCCCCTTTAATTTAAAAATTACTAATCGTATTAATCTTGTCCCCCATTCTTGAACAAAAGTAATATTACCATTAAATTTTCTTCTTTGATTTTTAGAAAATAATATTAGTATTAAATTTGCCCTCTCTGAAAAAAAATTATGGCTCCGCCCGATCAATATCTATTAGGGGGTGTTCAACTAGACTACTGTTCGGTCTTTATGTCTATGTGTTTTTCCTTTTCCTTCTTCGGGGGTGGGATGGGGGTTGGGCTCAAGCCAGTGCCTTGTCCATGTTTTTGGAAAAATGGAAGGCAAGTTTGAGGCACTTTCCCAAACTAAGGCATATGCTCAATGTCAATAATATTGGAGTTTCATGATTTGGACTGAATACCTCTCTTTGAGGGCCGAGAGCTTATTAAATAGCCAAATAAAACTAATTACAATAGGAAACTAATTACCAAAGGAAACCTAATTACAAAAGGAAATAAACATATCCCTAAACTAAAGGAAACTAATTATAGTTATCGAAATACAACAGATAAATACAATATTTACTTGACATATATATTAACACCCCTCTCAAATTGATGTTAGACGATCAGTGAGCATAAATTTGCTAACTAAGAACTGATGACGATGGCGAGATAGAGTCTTTGTAAACACATCAGCTGTTTATAATTCAGTTGGAATGTGAAAAAGAGCAATCTCACGTTGATTAAAAGCTTCACAAATAGAATGACAATCTACTTCAATGTGCTTCGTATGCTCATGGAAAACTGGATTAGCAATAATTTAAATAGCACTAGTGTTATCCGCATGTAGCGAAATAGGAGAAAACTGAGGAATACCCAGTTCGCCTAACAAACCATAAAGCCAACACAATCTCGGAACACATGGAGGACATAGCATGATACTTTGATTCAGTAGAGGATTTGGAAACCTGATTTTGTTTCTTACTTTTTCAAGAGATAAGAGCGTCACCCAAAAACATACACCATTCTGTAATAGAACGACGTGTATTCGCATATCCGGTCCAATCCGCATCACTATAACCCACCAATCGTAATGAATTTATTTTAGGAAAAAATAACACACTACCGAAAGTTCCTTTAAGATAACGAAGAATTCGTTGAACAACTTCTAAATGTGAGTGGCGAGGAGCTTACATAAACTGACTAGCCTGCTGAACAGCATAAGAGATGTCAAGCTGTGTAATTGTTTGATAATTCAAACTCCTTACGAGCTGCCGATATAATGATGGATCATATAATAATTCACCATCCTCCTGTCGAAGCTTTAAATTAATCTCTAGAGGAGTCAGAATTGAATTCCCAGACTAGAGACCATTGGAACAAGAATCCACTTCAAGACCTAAAAAATAATTAAGTGGACCGAGATATTTTATGTGGAAACCAAACTTGAGATGTTGTTGTAGCTCCTTAATCGAATGAGGGTCAAACCCTGTAATAACAATATCATCCAACTAGTCTTCTTGAGAAAGGGAGACGAATCATACTAACTTTGAGTGAAGCGAAGATCAGGAAGTGTAGTATGAAACTTCTCAAATCATGCACGCGGTGCCTGTTTTAACCCGTACAAGGATCGCTTTAAGTGACAAACCTCAGTGGACTAATTGAGAAATAAACCATGAGGAGGAATCATATAAAGTTCTTCTTTCAGATCCCTATGTAAAAAAGCATTCTTCACATCCATCTGTTGTAAGGACCAACCTCGAGAAGCAGCAATAGCTATAACAGTCCGAACAGTAGTCATCTTGGCAACTGGAGCAAAAGTCTATTTATAATCAATTCTATACTTCTGGCGATTTCTGAGGGCAACCAGACAAGCTTTGTATCTGTCAATAGTTCCATCAGGTCTAAGCTTGACTGTATATACCCACTTACAACCAATAAGTTTGACCCCATCGGGACGAAGAACAATCTCCTACATATGATTATCCAGAAAAGCCTGAAGTTCTTCATCCATAGCTCGTTGCCAACAAGCTTGAGTGGCAGCCTGAGAATATGACTTAGGAATAATAACAGTATCCACAATAGCTTGATTAGCAGTATACGAGAAGCCATACATATCTGGTGATCATAATATACGGGATGTCCTCCGTGGACCAGGCATGGGAGGATCAGACACCGGTTCAGGATCCGGAAGGGGCAAAGATAATTGAGTAGGCCGTCTTTAATACACAATTCCCTTCCAGCGCTCACTAGTACTTTCAACAGTATCAGCATCATGATCAAAAGTAGGAAGCGAAACAGACTTGTTTGTAAGAGGAATAGTGGATTGGAAGAAATATTGATTTTCAAAGAAAACAACATTTTGAGATATGCGAAGTTTATTGGCATTGGAATCATAACACACAAACCCTTGCGAACAGTACTATACCCAAGAAATGCGCACCGTGCAACTTGAGTAATAAGTTTGTTTCTTTCAGTAGGAGGTAAGTGAACAAAGCACACACAACCAAAGACATGAAGAAAGTCATAAGCAGGGACAACACCAAAAAGACGTGAATAAGGAGAGTCAAATTGTAAAGTTTGAGAAGGCAAACGATTAATCAGATAAACAGACGTAGACAATGCTTTTACCTAAAATCGAAGGGGTACAGATGATTCAATTAATAAAGTGCCAATAACATTGAAAAGATGATGATTCTTGCGCTCGGTAACCCCATTATGTTGTGGAGTATATGAACATGAACATTGAGATAGAATACCCATCGATTTGAGATAATTTTGAAATTCACTAGACATGTATTCTCCCCCAAAATTCGAGCGTAAGATTTTGATATCAGCAGAAAACTGATTCTTAATAAAAGCAATAAATTCCTGGAATTTTGAAAATATTTTAGATTTGGAGCGAAGAAAATATATCCAAGTAAAACGACTGTAATCATCAATAAATGTAACAAAGTACTTATAACAAGCATGTGATAGAATCGGAGTTGCACCACAGACATCTGTATGAACAATCTCAAAACACATAGATGCACGACTCCCATATGAAGGAAAAGGAAAAGGCAAAGAAAAATTATATTATTATTCATTAGAGAAACAATTACACATTTATATACATGAGACTCCTACTCACATAAGGAAACTATCATATCTTCCTAATAAATTATTTACAACCTATTACAAAGATATTGATCATGCCCAGTTTGTTATAAAGATAATCAACTCGAATCCCGTTTAAGGCTTTTGTGAAGAGATCACTCAATTGCTCTCCAGTCTTCACATATCTTGTGAAAATTAAGCCTTCCTGTACCTTCTTACGAAAAAAAATTGCAATCAATTTCAATAGGTTTTATTCTTTCATGAAACACGAGATTAGACTCAATATGTATAGCGGCTTGATTATCACACCAAAATTTGGCTGGTGCCGGAGTCTTAATCACTACTTCATTTAAGAGCTAATATATCCACATTATTTCACACACAGACTGAGCCATAACTCTATATTTTGATACTGCACTGGATCGTGACACAACATTTTGCTTCTTACTTTTTCACGAGACCAAATTTCCTCCAACAAAGACACAATAGCTTGATGTGGATCTCCTATCTACCTTGGAACCTGCCCAATCTACATCTGAAAAATATTCAATATGAGTGTGTCCATGATTGGCGTATAGGATATCACATCCAGGTGTTCCTTTCAAATAACACAAAATTTGTTTTAACACTGTCTAATTATGAACTGTTGGGGACGACATAAACTGGCTTACCACACTAACAGAATAAGCAATATCCAGGTGAGTCACTGTAAGATATTTTAATTTCCCCACCAATTTTTTATATTTCTCAGGATTCTCGAATAGTTTACCATCTTTTGTTAACTGTACATTATTAATCATAAGAATACTACACGGCTTTGCTCCCAATTTTCCTGTCTCGGTTAACAAGTCAAGAACATATTTCCTCTGAGATAGAAAAATACCTTTTTTACTCCTTGTGACTTTGACACCAAAAAAATATTTTAGCGTCCCTAAGTCCTTTGTATGAAACTGAGCATAAATGAAGGACTTAAGAGAAGAGATTCCCGTAGTATCACTTCCAGTAATGACAATGTCATCTACGTACACAACTAACAAAATGACGCCGGCTTAAAATTGTTTGTAAAACACAGAGTGATCTGATTTACTTTTCGCCATGGCAAACATCTCAATAGCCTGACTAAATTTTCCAAACCACCCACGAGGATTTTGTTTTAAGCCATACAAAGATTTACGAAAATGACAGACTTTCCCATACTCCCCCTGAGCAACAAACCCAGGAGGTTGCTCCTTGTAGACCTCATCCTGAAGATCACTATGAAGAAAAACATTATTTATGTCTAACTGATGCAGATGCCAATGATAAGTAGCTGCCAAAGATTTAAATAACCTGACATATGTTAATTTAACAACAGGGGAAAAAGTATTAAAATAATCAACTCCATAAGTCTGAGCATAACCCTTGGCAATAAGTCGTGCTTTTAAATGAACAACAGACCCATCAGGATTAACCTTGACGGTAAACACCCATTTGCACCCGATAGCCTGTTTCCCTGCAGGCAAAGTGACCAAGTCCCATGTACCATTCTTATCTAAAGCATCAATTTTCTCTATCATTGCATTACGCCATTCAGGATGTGATAGGGCCATTGTTAACAGTTTTAAGAACATATATAGAATCAAGAAATGTAATGAATGAACAAGACGAATGTGACAGATGATTATAAGAGATACAAGAAGACACATGATAAGTACATTGACGTTTACTTTTGCATAAAGCAATGGGAAGATTATCACTTGTCATTGAATCTGATGAAGAAAAAGCTGGTGATGGAGGTGCAAGAGAAACGGTATCATGATTAGACTGGATAGTACAATTAGAAACTTGCCCTTGTCTATTCTGAGGTCGTATGCGGCAATCTTTGATTAAATGCCTTTCGTTCTTGCAGTACTTGCATATTTTCTTTGTGCAGTTCTTTGCAATATGCCCAAACTGCCTACACGGATAGCACTGTGTATGTGATTGAGATTGCCCTCTTGTTTGGGTCGCATATACAACATTTATGAGCTCAGTAGAAACAACGTTTTGATTAAGATTATTTTGAGTAATTAGACGTTGTTCTTCAAGTAATAAGTCACCCAAGTAGATTTCCAAAGACGGAACATGATGTCAATTGATCAACCCAGCCCGTGCAGTTTCAAATTTTGGGTGAAGCTTTATCAGAAATTGATCGCGTTGGATGTCAGCATAAATTTGTTGTAGAGAAACCAAAGCCTCTTTTGGAACTGTAGAAAAAATAATCCCAGAATATTCACTCCAGAGATTTCGAAATCCAAAATATAACTGTTGAATAGTTTGATTGCCCTGTTTATAGTTCGAAACATTTAATTCAAGTTGATATTTTTTAGCAGTGTTATCTTAGTAATAGACTCACCGAATATACTCCCACATCTCTTTGGCAGTAGTAAAGGGTTGAAGATCATTCATCATATAAGGTTCAATAGAACCAAGCAGCCACGTTATAATTAGAGCATCTTTGCTCTCCCATTGACAATGCTCCTTTGGATTAGCAGGAGCTGTAATTGACCCATCTAAATGACCCTATAATTGTTTTCCCTTAATATACATTGAGAATTGAAATTCCCAAGCGGTGAAATTCTTGCCATTAAAGCAAACAATAGATATTTTTTCTTCAGACATAATAAGCATATTAATCATACCAAAACAATCCAATAGACTACCAAATAACCAAATATGTCGATTAGATGAACATGTAAAATAAGATAGAATACCTCACGCTCTATAAAAAACGTGGAACCTTTACTGTAAATTGAATCTGAAGATCAAGTAGAAAACGAGCTTAGAAATCGAATCTGAGTAGAACAAAAACATCGAGCAGAAACCTGCCTGGAACTGTTGCCAGAAAATTGAGTATGAAAATCGAGCAGAATCGAATTTGAACATAAACCTTAATCCGCCGGAAAACGAGCGACACGGGCAAAAAAAAACCTCACGTTGGAAGAGAACAGCAAAACAGTAAATCGCAAATGGGATTGTGTTTGCCTAGAAGAAACGATCGTGGAAATCTAGTCGATCAAACGAAAAGAAAGACCTCTGATACCATGTTAATAATATTGGAGTTTCATGATTTGGACTGAATACCGCTCATTAAGGGCTGAGATCTTATTAAATAGCAAAAGAAACCTAATTACTAAAGGAAACCTAATTACAAAAGGAAATAAAAATATTCCTAACTAATCCCTAAACTAAAGGAAACTAATTATAGCTATCGAAATACAACAGATAAATACAATATTTACTTGACATATATATTAACACTCAAGGTGAATGATGTGTAACTCTCAACTTGAACCCCCTAAAAAATTAACAAATATTACTTTGAAAAGATATGCTAATGGGATTAAAAAAATAGTGTATCGCTATCCTCACAATATTAATGTATTAATACAAAGTATGAAACACTTCCAGAGTATAGTTCATATGGGCAGGTAGATAGAAGGAAGACATACAGTAAAAGTAGTGCACATATGCAGGTATCTGACAAACTATTATTTCCAAGTACATAGAACTTGTACACGTGTATATTGATCATAGACAGGGACGTAGACATAAATTTATTCGAGAGAGGGCATAGTAAATTTATTTTCTTGTGCTGAGCATTTTAAACATAAGAAATATGTGCAAGTGTGGATGTATGAATAACAACTTAGGCTTTAAAAATAAAAAAATCATAAAATAAAATATAGATATAATGACAAGTTTAATAGTACAAAACAATTGAGACCAAATGGTCCAGATGGAGGACTATTTGAATTGGCCCAAGTATAGGTTTAGTTAGATGTTGGTTTTATCGTTTGCCTCTGTTTTGTGCTGTTTTTAGTTTATTACTCTTTTGTATCTTTTTTCTTTTTCAATCAATAAAAGGCTTCGCTCCAACTTTTCTTTAAAAAAAAAAATAGTCCAGGGCTTTAGTAACAGCTCGTTTGGATGGAAGGAATGGGAAGGAAGGGAAAGGATTTAAGGAGGGGGGATTGCGTTTCCGTCGTTTGGATAGAATATTTGGAGAGAATGGAATGGAAATGGAAGGAGTGGGAGGGAGTGCCATTCCCTTCTATTCCTTTATTTTCTTTCCTTCCAATATTGGGAGGATTAGGAAGGAAAGGAAACAATTTTAATAAATAATTTACTTTTTTCTCAAATTTACCCTAACCTATTAATCTTATTAACAACTAATTTATTATATATATGCTGCCGTTTGTAGGTCAAAAAATAAAAAAAAAATCTCACGCTGATGCTGCTGCTCTCCATCGTCTCACGATTCCCACTACTGCTGCTCTCTATCGTCTCACTAGCACAAAGAACATGTATCTTTTTCTACCTTCTCCATTAATATGCTTTATAAACTTTTGTTTTTTTTTTAATTATATTGCTTGACTGTTGCTCTCCATTGTCTCACTAGCACAAAGAACATGTATCTTTTTCTACCTTCTCCATTAATATGCTTAATTAATTTTTTTTATTATTATATTTTTGGGTATAAAATAATGCCACACATTGGTACGAAATATATATAAGTTTTTGGTTGGTTGTGGTGTTAAGGTATTACGCACTTTGAAAATTGTTTTTCTCGATCTCACTTTTAAATTTTTTTTTATTTTTTTTATTTCATTATTATATTTTTGGGAAATAAAATAATGCCACACAAATTGGTACAAAATATATATAAGTTTTTTTTTATTGGTTGTGGTGTTAACGTATTACCCAATTTGAAAATTATTTTTTTCGATCCCACTTTAAAAAGAAAAATAGTAACTTATGTTCTTTTTGCATGATACATTTTAATTTAATTTCTAAAAAGACTTTAAATAAAAAATTAGTAATGTTGTAAAATTATTTTTATTTGAACTAGTAGATTATGGAAGACCATGAGAATGATAGATCAAATTTGTTTTATGCGTGGGATCGAATGCGCCGATTAGCTGCTGTTCAAGTATTATGTATTACAGTGTATTGCTTTATGCGACGTCGTAGAAATCTTATAGATAAGCCAATTAGACAATCATACCTTGAAAGGGAAAAGGTACGTGACGAACTAATGAATCAACTCCAAGCAAATGAAAAATGTCGTGATATTATTCTTATGGGAACATAAGCTTTTAAGAATTTATGTGAGATACTTAGGACAAATGGTGGTCTTAGACCTACAAGATTGGCTTCAGTTGAAGAGCAAGTTGCAAAATTTTTGTACATTTTATCGCACAACGTGAAAAATCGTACAATGTCTTTCTTCTTTCGACGTTCTGGAGAAACTATAAGCCGACATTTTCATAAAGTTTTGCGGTCAATAATCTCTATGGAAGAGCAATTTCTTCGACAACCTACAGGATTACAAGTCCCTTCAGAAATTCAAAATAGTACTAGGTTCTTCCCATACTTCAAGGTATGTGAAAATATCATATAAATTTCGAAGTCATTATTATAAATATACACACAAATCATAATATTAGATAAATATGACAGGATTGCGTCGGTGCTATTGATGGGACACATATTCGTGTGAAAATATCTAATGAGGATGCACCAAGGTATTGTGGTAGGAAGGGCCATCCAACTTTGAATGTGCTAGCTGCATGTTCATTTGACTTGAAATTCACATATGTGCTTTCTGGATGGGAAGGAACTGCATCCGATTCAAGGATTATTAAGAATGCACTTACAAGAGAAGATAAGCTTATAATTCCTAATGGTATTGTAATTGAAAAACTATATCCATTTATATGATCCATAAAATGATATAATAATTGAATCTTTTTTTAATAGGTAAATATTATCTTGTTGATGCTGGATATATGTTAAGGAGTGGACTTATTGCACCATAAAGAGGTGTGCGTTATCACTTAAAAGAATATTCACCAATAAATCCACCCGAGAATCCTCGAGAATTATTTAACCTCCATCACTCATCATTACGAAACGGAATTGAGAGAGCTTTTGGGGTATTAAAAAAACGATTTCCAATAATAGGAAGCACAGGTGAGCCTGCTTATTCTACGAACACACAATCGGAAATTATTTTGGCATGTTGCATCCTACATAATTATTTAATGGGCGTAGATCCTGATGAAAGTCTTATTGAAGAAGTTGATCGACAAATTTTGAATGAGTCTCAAGGTGATGAAGAGGGTCGCAATCGTATAGAAGAAGACGAAGATGCTGAGCGGGCCGGATTTTTGAGAGATACCTTAGCTGGTGAAATGTGGAGGAATTACTACATAACAAATTGAGTGTGATAGTTGAGATCTTAAGTAATTAGTTTTGAATAAATTTTTATTTGATTTTTGAAATTACTGCTACGTATAATTATATTCTTAGTGTTTTAAGTAATTAGTTTCGAATAAATTACTATTTTGATTGTTTTAAGTTACTGATATGTAGTGTTTTATATAGACTTTTTGTTATATATTGGCATTATAATTAGATAGGTAATGACTGCAGCTTTTATGTAAATGGGAAAGAAAAATTATAATACTGTGGCCAACAAAAAGAATGAGAAATTTATATGGGCACCGCATATGGATGAAGCACTCATTGATGCTTTTCATTCCCAACAATTGCAAGGAAGAAGGGTCAATGGACAATTTACAACAAAAGCATATGAATTAATTGTCCTCGAAGTTCGTGAAAAGCTTAGAACGATGGACATTGACAAAGATAAAGTGAAGAATCGTATGAAGAGTCTTAAAGTAAATTTTAGCGAGTGGTTTGACTTGTTTGTGAAAAATGGT
This sequence comes from Lonicera japonica, assembly GCA_021464415.1. Taxonomy (NCBI): domain Eukaryota; kingdom Viridiplantae; phylum Streptophyta; class Magnoliopsida; order Dipsacales; family Caprifoliaceae; genus Lonicera; species Lonicera japonica. Next base: position 16,359,824 of record CM038467.1, on the reverse strand, counting down.
AATGGGTTTACTTGGGACTCAATAACCATGTGTTGGACTGCTGAACCAGAAGTTTGGAAAGATAAAATAAAGGTATCTTTTAAATTTTATAATTTTTTGGGAGTAAATGCATGTGTATAATTTTATCTTAGTTATTAATATTGAAATACTTTATAATTTTATTATATAGGCGAACCCAAATGCCAAAAAATGGATGCACACTCCAATTGTCGGTTGTGAAAAGCTTATTGAATTATTCGGAAAAGATAGAGCAACAGGTGCTAATGCAGAAACTGCGAAAGAGAAACGAAAACAATGGGATAGTTCAAATAACGAGAACTATGAAACCATTGATGGTATTGATCAACTATTATCACAAAATGAAGTTACTTTAGAGAATTTTGATGGCATTGATAATTATGGGGATAATATGACATCTCCTGGAACCACTTTTCAAAGTGCACGATTCAAAGGCAAAAAAAGAAAGGTTTCAGGTGGTGACGATATAGATGCTGACATGATTAAAGTAATTCAATCAGTTGCAAAAGCAATTAAAGAAAGAAATTCTATACTTGAAAAATCTCAACCACAGGTCTAGTCTGAGCAAGAATTATGGAATGACTTGGAAGCTCTGGAATTGCCGTCCACAGTGCTTATGGATGCATACCTTCTTCTTATCGAAAATCCTGTTAAGAAAAGAGCTTTTTTTGGCTGCCCATTTGAGGGCCGTAAGAATCTTTTAGGAAGGTTGATGCATGATTGATTGTGATCAGCATCTTTATTTGCAATTACTAGGTCAAAGTTTTAAAAAGTTTAAACTAGATGTTTTGAGAGATTAGAACTTTTTATTTTATTTTATTTCATACTGTTGATTTGTTATTTTATGTTTATGCAAAAACTAAATGATTTTTAATCCATGATGAATGTTTTATTACTATAGGTTTTTATTTTTTTGAAAATGTTAGAATTATTAATATAAAATTATAACTTTAACTGCAAGGGTATATAAGTAAAAATAAATAAATTACATTATTTTCTTTCATTTCCTTATTTCTATCCAAACACAGTTATTTTCATTCCATTCCTTTCCCTCCATAGCTATCCAAACAATAATAAAATTAAACTCATTCATTTTCATTCCATTCCATTCCTTTCCCTCATAATTAATTCTTTCCTTTCCACACCCTCCTTCCAATCCAAACGGACTGTAAGGTTCAAATGAAGCGTGACTATAAGACAAAAGAAAACTGCTTTGCATGTAAACCACTTACATATGTATATATGTATGTATTATGTATGTGGGTCAGTATGCATGTGTTACAGATATATGTTTGTCAAAACACATTAAGAGCCTAGATGTCAAACACAGACCAATCTGATAGCGTAGTTGTGACCAGATCCCCCTGCAAAGGAAATTCACTAGTAAAATTGGTTTGAGATATGTTGATTCTTTCGTTTCCATTTGACTTTATATTAATATCCATGTGCAGATTGGTGACACCTCATGAGTACATATTCGATCAAGGAGCTGATCACATTTTTTCTAGGGATTTATTGTGAAAGATGTCAATTGTATTTGAGAATTTATAGGTTTTTGGACTGCTTACATTTTCAATTTGCAGTGTTGTTTCAAACATGATAAGATCTGATTGAGGTAATAATACCTACAGTTCATCTTTGGTCAATATATTCCTCCAATTATTTTTCTTCTTCCAGTGTCTGGTGATGGGGTTCTTTATTATCTGTTTGCCTTGTCATATATAATTTTGGCAACATATTCAAGTTTCGAGTGGGATTTTCTTTCTGGGGTTGAAGGGGGGTGTTGGAACTCTTGGCCCTAGTTCATTGAGTTTAAACATTAATTGAGATATTGAGACATTGAAGGGTTAGCTTGTTCATGGGTGATACTAAAGCACCCCAAAATTGCCCCAAACACCACATAAAAGACAAATGTTTTTTTTTACTAGGGCAACCATAATTTTATGTATTTTGACTTATTGCACTGCTGGCGAAATATTGTCCCACATTCAGTAGTAAGTTGCTGAATTCTTGCAACATTTTTGGCCATTAGTAAGCAATTGCATAAGGTTGGTCATGACATTACACACTTACTTGTTGCTGAATGTGGTGATATATTTTGGCGACGTTGTGCTGAAGTTAAAAAAATAAAATGAAGAAATTAATAAGAAGCTGGTCATAATACATAGTCAACCTCATTGTGCCAAATGCGTGCACTTCGTTTGGCAACAATTTGTTGATTGTGAAGAGATCAAAAGAAAAAAATGACAAGATCTCAACATGTTGAACCCATTATTAACTCACAAAATTGACCAACAAGAGAAGAAGAGAAATGGCGAGATTCACCAAAAAGATAACAAGTTAGAAACCTCTTTCTCTCTAAACCATCACTTCCAACCCATTTCACTTTAACCGCGCATTCTCCCCCACTCTCTCTCTTTCTCTCCATGCTATTGCTGTCCGTACACTTGTATTCTCTTGCTGTTGACTTCCTTGGCCGACGGCAATAGTGATGGTTGGCGGCAAAAAGGGGAGATGGAGATGTAAATAATGAATGTGGTATCCTTTGTGGTGTTACACAGTGAAAAATATAAGATTTGTGGTGGTATAAAGTGTGTGGTGGTGTGGAGTAACATTGGGGTGTCTTTAGCACCGTCCTTCACTTTAGCTTAAAATATCAAATCTCTTTAGAGAGAAGATCTTTTGTCTCATGATAACCTGCTGTTGCCTGCCCTGTGCTGGAAGGTCAAGGAATTTGGTGACCTGGTGATAGGGGACGTTTTTCCAGAATTTTTCGCAGGCCTCTCTGAAATGTCACAAAAGTGCTGGAACTAGTAGCTGACAAACAGGATCGTCAACCCATTTACTAAATACTCCAGTTCAGCACACATCGAGTGGCAGCGTATGGTGACCTTGGAGCAATTACTTGGCAGATGTCCCAGTCTGATACCTGTGGCTGTTTAGAAAGAAGGACCCGTATAACATGGACCTACCAGCATGGGCTACAAAAGATAAAAGAGATGAATCCAAGTGGATCGATGCTCACTAGGATGTTGTCTCCTGCTTTTGCCAGTAAATTAAACTTACACTTATCCGTGATCCATTATGCTTCATTAATTAACCATCTGCTTTTTTGTTTTAGGGACAACAGTATTATATAAATGTGAGTGGTTTATGTTGAGGTGCATGGTTGTGAGGGGTCCATTTGAAGGTGGTTGAGCTAGCACTGTCACATGTCCATTAGCATCCTCATAACTGAGGAGATACGGGATCCCTCTTTGGAACTGTAGAGATTTTTTGAACTGAATATTATGGTAGTTAAAATTGTTTAGTTCATAAAAATTTATAATGTTACGGGCAAAGGCTAGACACATGTATTTGCTTGCAAGTGGCATTTACTTTTTCGTTTTAAGAATGGTAATGGAGACTAGAATTTAATTCTGTTATGTGACTATTGATAATAATGATGCATTTTGTTTATTTTTTCTTTTCAGTTGGTGGCAGTAATAACTCCTATAATTCTTTTCAGTTTAATAACTCTTATATGATCTGAAGGTCTGAACTTGTACCACTATAAGGCCGACCAACATTGCCAAAAAGTTGACCTTTTCTTCTGTGGAAAAATAGTTAATTTTGAGAAGTGATCTCTTACTTTATAAATTCCAAAAATTCACCGTATCCATGCTACAATCCATTTTCATGCGGTTTTACAGAAAACAAACTTTTTCGGTTAGACCAAGTAGTATTTTAGGTTCATCGAACCCAAAAATATGTCAAGGATCTCGCCATAGTACTGCCGATATGACGTGGGTTATTACATACCACATTAGGACAAAAAGGCATAGAAAAATATTCTGAAGCTTATATATATGGATTATAGGTGCGGAGATTTTACTTCAGTTTGGCTAGGAGTCGGTGACAGAACCGAGTGAGATTTCATCTTGACGTACCCACCAACCATTACTAAATTCTCAACCCCATCAGTTTGTTACCGCAATGGACCACAAGAAGTCGGGTTAATTGGAATAACTGCTACCAGATTGCGGGAGCAGCACCAAAATGATTAGAGGCATTTAGAATGAAAAGCATTGACAATACTTCATTCTGCAATGGATGCTGACTAAACACAAGAATATCACTCTGTATATCATTTTTGGAAGCCCGAGGGTCAGCGGAAGAATGTTATCGCTCCAAAGGACCAACACAGTGAAGAACAGAAAAATTGTTATTGGCCTGAAATCTGATAACAGCAGCAGAGAAATGCTGCTGCGTTTGCTCACTGTGGTGGTCTTGCCAGGGGACAATGTGCTGGCAGTTCATGTGCAAGATTCAAATGATTCCTTTGATCCAAACACCTTTTACATTCATGAAGATATCTGCAAGTCCAAGCAGGTTTGTAGATTTTCAGTGCTCGTTAAAAGCATTAGAAAAGCCCCAAAATTACTATGTATTGCCTACTGATGGCTTTACTAATTCAGGTAGATTTCCAAGTTACAATTTGCACAGATAATTCCTACCTCACCGGATTGAGCTATCAAGTAAGAATAAACTCTGCAACAATACTTGCAGTTGGATGCAGCACCCCGTGGTATGATCACCAGCACCTGCCCCCGTCTCTCTCTGTCTCTGTCTCTGTCTCTCACATATGTGGATTTGTTATGCAGGCCTAAAGATTCAAAGGTTTCATACTTTTTAAAAGCATTGCCTCCCACTTGCTCGCTTATGGTAGTGGATAATGGAGGAAGAATCTTATTACAGTGTCCAGGAACTTCACAACAGGGCTCTGCAAGTAAAGTCCTTCAATCTTCACAGTCAGCTCTATCAAGATATAGCAGCTATGACCAACCACAAACTGGCCCACAGATGCAGAAATCTTTGTCAATGCCCTCTACCTCTACATTATCCTCAGTACTACAAACCGAAAAAATGAATCAGTCTAGTTTTACGAAGACATTGCCACTACCTGACTCAGTGTCACAGAAACTGTTTCAAAGATTGGCTACCTTAGAAGTAAAAGGATCTGGGACGTTCTTCTCAGCAGAACGACTTAAACGTGCAACTAATGATTTCAGCCCCAAGTTTTTGATTGGAGAGGGTGGGCACAGTAATGTATACCAAGCCCTCCTTGAGAATGGCCAGGCTGTAGCAGTGAAAGTTCTCAAGAACACAGAATCTTCGGAAGATGATCTTTTCCGAGAGGTGGAAATATTGAGTGGTTTGGAACATGGAAACATAATTCAGCTTATTGGATATTGTTGTGGTAAAGAGATGTATGCAATTGTGTACAATCTAGAAAAGGGAAGCTTAAAGCAAAAACTGAAACAGCTGACATGGAGCGAGAGGATGAGAGTAGCAATTGGTGTGGCAAAGGCGCTGGATTACATCCATTCTTGCTCTCCTCCCATCATTCACAGAGATGTGAAATCATCTAACATTCTTCTCTCTGATAATTGCGAACCACAAGTAAGTTCGATTTTAGTTTGTTGAATGCTTTTTCTACACTCCAGATAGGAGGATAAACATTGGTTTCTTTATTCTTATAGCTGTCAGATTTTGGAGCCGCAGTGGTACATCAGCAAGTTTCGGGCTTTTGGAAGCCAATTAATGTTGTTGGAACCTTTGGATACATGGCCCCAGAGTACATGATGTATGGCAAAGTTGATGAGAAGATAGATGTGTATTCTTATGGGGTTGTGCTTTTGGAACTGATCACGGGAAAAGAGGCTTTACAAACGAACCAAGGATCTAATTATGAATGCTTAGTACTCTGGGTAATAGTAGAAGCAAACATCAAATCATGACGATTTTTTTTTATTTTATTTTTTTGTCACAAAGTTTTGAGCATTTGTGTCCGCGCGACTTGCAGGCGAGGTCTCTTCTCAGGTTTGGGTTATGTGAACGCCTGATTGATCCTTGCCTAAATGGAGGCTACAACGTGGAAGAGATGAAAACAATGATTATTGCAGCACGCTTCTGCCTCTTGCATTCATCCTCCAGAAGGCCAAATATGAAAAGAGTAAATTTTTACCTTTTTTACTACCGTTCTGTGGTATTTGTAAAGAATCTGTACCAAAGCATATGTAAATTCATTATCAACCAGTTTCATTATCAACCAGTTTTAGAATTTAATGTTAGAATACGTTGCTGCCACCAAATCAACTATTGAGATATGAGCACTCAGGGTGAGTTTGATTGGGTTTCCTGAGAAAATAATTGAATTTGATGGAAGTGTTTTAGATGGAATTTTTTTTCCATGGAACACAAAACTTAATCTAAGTTCTGCCACGGAACTTGATTCCATGGAAAATGATGCAATCAAACACAAAGTTGAAATATGAGATTTTGAGCAATTTTTATAAGAAAAAAAAGAGAAAACCAAACACACCCTATCCATATTTTTTGCCATGTAAATCAGTTTAGCAAACTCGTACTGTTTTTTTTTTATAATTGGCTACCATTGTTAATCACATAATGTTCACAGATATATTCTACTTGGCAGATCCTACGGTTATTTGAGGAGCCGGAACAGTCACTAAAGATGCAGAGAAAGAGGGAAGAGCTCCTCAATATAGTTTGTCCGAAAGGTAAAACAAGGCGTGATGACATATGATGATATAGTGAAAACAGTAGTAGTACCCAATTCCTTGGAATTATTCAACTGAAATAAAACCTTGGATTTGTTGCAAACTGTTGCTTCTTGTATAAAGCTTTTGTATAATTCTTGTATACTATTGTAATTTTTTCTATTCACAAGGCAATTCCACAAGGAAAATGCATTTATAAATGTTGCCTTACTGGTAATGTTTGATTCCACAACTTATCTGCAATTCCGACTCATTACCAAATCTTTTGTTTCGTATGTTGTGAGACTCGTCAAAAGGTAGAATCTACTATTATATAATATTAGACGTAAAACACAGCTACATAGGACACTACCTTACTTCTGTGTACTACCAGACCTGCCTAACTGTGAAGACCCAACCTAATTTCTTTTCTATAACCAGTACCAACACTACCACCGCCACTGCGGTATCCTAACTGCCACCGCCATTACCACACATGTGACTGCAACCACCTCATGTTGGGCATCACCCCCTACCATGTTTCATGTGAGGTGACACATATGAAAACAAACCATGTTTGATAGATCTCAATAAACTGAACACAACACAAAACATGAAATAAACATGACAGTGATTACTTTCAGGTTTACTAAACATGAAAGTGAAATAAAGAAATACTTTCAAGTTTACTAGGGGCAATGAGATGATTTTAACTTAAACAACAATACCACCCACGAAGTTTCCAAACGAGTAATTAACACTAAAACCTAACTAAAAAGGTTTCCAAGTTTTCAAATTTTTTCCGAAAGTCAATTTTTTTTCGAAAGGAAGTTAGGAGGTTTCCAAGTTTTTTCTGAAAGTTTTTTCGAAAGGTTTGCGGTAGCGGGGGCTTCTTCAGTAGAAGAAGCTAATTTCGAAAGGACTGCGGTCATCTACTAGCCTGGCCACATAGCAGGGCATTATCTGGAATGGGGTATTCGTCCCTGACCGATTTACTTGGCGTGTAAACTCTCAGATAAAATTGTTGGCCCAGGTACTGTCTTGCCCAATACTCTGTTCTCATGTTCCACATCCCTACATTATCAAGTGCTATGTAAACAGCAGTCCATGACTTTGGGTACACCTGCACCATCAACCATAATATAAAATTTACTCAATTATTTTTAATACTTTATGATATTGGAAAATGGGGTTTTTATGTCTATATTTATATATAGATAGAGAAAAAAAAGCTTTAAGAGACTACATTCCAATGCTTAAATCATCTAACCTGTGTGGTGCAGCGAGAAACTGCATCTCTGTGATTGTACTGATTACGACTTGCAGGACTCCACAAACCTCCATCCATTCTACAATAAAATAACTTACAACTTTAGTAAGTGCCTATATATGCATTTAGGAAAAGGAAATTTGTGCCATAAGTGCAGATATTCACTATGCTATGAATAGAAAAATTAAGTCCTGCATGAGAATTGTGCATCATTTAGTGCATGTTGTACTTTTAGAATTTTTTTATACATGCCCTTAGGCACATATATGCTACATATATATATGCAGCAACTTTACAATATTATGATGGAGTTTTAGCATGGTATGCAACTTTACAATATTATGATGGAGTTTTAGCATGGTATTTACCCAACTACAAAGAAATTATATCCATCAAGGTGCCAGCTCTGCATGATGCTTTCATGGTTCTCAAACACAATCTCCACAAATGCTCTGTAATCAGCACCCATGACTGAGGTGTCGAGGTACAGTGGACGACCAATGGGGCTGTCAGGGATGCTTCCAACCTTGAAAACCCCATCGATATTGAAGTAGTCTGCTAGCTTAAGGGGCGTGTCAGCAGGTACAAAGGAGACGCCATTAACTCCATATCTCTGCTTCCCATTAACCAGGACTGCCTTATTAACAAGTTTGATAGTTCTGGTAACATTGATTTCTCCGTAGTGATAGGACCCTTGTGGGTTTGGTCTTGGTCCACTCGCTGTTAGGTTAGTCCTGTATTGCAAATTCACTAAAACTAATAAACCCAAGTTTAATTAAATCAAATAATAATATGACTCGCAATTTTGAGTTATTTTTTTTGTGTACCTGAGGGAACGGGCCTGATTTAGAGACCACGTGATATCGGTTGGGGCAGGGGGAAGCAAGCCAGAGGCTGGCTTGGCAGAGTTGGCGTAGTGAAGAATGGCAGTGGTGCCAAGGACCTTGTTGGTGAAACGGCTAGAGACAGCGATATAGTAGTCCTTTGCAGGCTGATCAGCAGTGACAAGCACCGAATAGGACTGACCCACATGAACATCAAGGGACGACAAGGTAGTTTGCATGGTGTGGGTCCCTTCAACTTCAACCAACTTCATCTTGTGGCCCTGAATACGAAAGTTGAGAGAGTTTTGCAACCCAACATTTGATATCCTTAGCCTGTAAGTTTTCCCTAAAGTATCATAGCAAAATTTCCTTCATTAGGTGGGTGCTAAATGGGAGCCAAATAGAGTTTTAGTAGTGCCACTGTTTAGGTACCGTACCTTGCTCAACCGTGAAGGATGCACCGTTGGGTCCACGACCGTTAATTAATATTCCATCTGGGAATTTAAGCATTTTACCGTAGTCCAATATTCTCTTCAGCCTCTGTTAGTATATTAACGCAATATTAGCTATCGGATTATTATGTAACAAACTAGAGAAATAAAAGCGCATGTTATAAAGTTTTTATTGGTTCATTACCGAGTGATCGGTTTTGTACCAGTCTCCTATTAGAACGGTGTAATCTCCGGCGGGCTCGGGAAATGGGACTGGAATCAGAGGCCTGCTGAGGATCTTAATACCGCCAAAACCACCAGCAGCCTTGTGGAAGGCAAGAGAGGGGAAATAGAAGAAGCTGCCTATTTGATCTTTAACTTGCATTTTGTAAGTGAAGTTTTTGCCGGGAGGGATTGGGCATGTGGTTCCATATACTCCGTCTTGGTAAGAATTTCTTCTTTGTTGAACACCGTTCCTACATCAAATTAAGCGTGACATTTTATATTATATTACGGGTCCATAAATATAGTTTAGGAGCAATCAAGAACAGAGTTCGTCGGTTGTGATTTCTAACCACCCTCCACTATGCATGGGGTCAGTTGGCTTTACAGTACTGATAAACAATATTATAGGCGTGTTCATCCTACAAATAAAACTAATCAAACAGCCAACTTGGTTAAATTTATTTTTCTATGTTTAATATGAGTCATTTGACGGTTTAACCTTTACTGTTTTAATATAAGGTGTCTCCTGAGCAAAAATGTAAGGGCAATTTTGAATAAAATTCCATTAACTTTCTTTTGGCTTTGTGACCAATTTTTCAATGAAAATTATTACTCCTTAACAATTTATGTAGAAAGAAAACCCGTACAGATTTTTCTCTCCTCTAGGAGTCTTGGTCCACTTTGATTTAAAGTATATAACAACTGTGCCCCAAAATTCCCCATTTCAGTCTAACATACCGAAGATTTCGCTATTGTTTCCCGATCAGATACGTCTTTTCTGAAAAACTAATATTTTAAAAATAAAATTAGGGCGAAGTTTCGTCCCGGCTAAAATATATCTGATTTTTTTTATTATATAATAAAAAATAAAAATAAATAATTCTATGGTATGTGACTTTTAAAAAATCATATTCATAATTTTGATCGTTTTATTTCTTCGTTAAAGAAAAACTAGACACTTTGGGTTTTGCATGTGAAAAAGGAATTGAGTTCAGATTGTTGACCTTCGAGCTTAGCATGACATTCACAATTAATTGATTGATACATTAAAAACTAATAATAAAATAATAACCTCAAATTCTTAGATTCTTGTTCTTTTAATGTGCGTATATATATATATATATAATCTCTACAACTCCGCATGAGGAGGTTCAAGAAATCTAAAATAAAATGGAGTTTAGAGTGAGACACTAACCATGAGAGAAGGAATGGCTCAGGTAAATTGTTAATGACATTGATAATGATGTTGTTGTTTGTAACTGAGTATATATCTGGTCCTGGAAATTCTCCATTTATCAAAATTCCCTACACAAATTTACAACAAAAAACAATTAGTTTCATTTCATTAATTAATGACCATATTTCATGTACAAGTAATTAACACAGCCACAATAAGTATAGTGAACAACATCTTTCATATTTAATTTCTAGATTAGAGACACTCATTTTCTTCAAAAGGATAAGACACGTGAAACAAACTATTACTTTGAAGATCTGCAAACTAGGAAGGATACTACATATATATATATATATATTGCGATTAGTTCAAAGTGAATAAAACCTAACTTTGAAGTACGTATTGCCAAAATATATAATGTACGTAAAAATATACATGCATTGCATTGCATTGCATTGCGCGGATTTGTTTTAAAATATAACGGAACACACGAAAGTAGTGTTTAATTTAGACGCACATAAATATATAAACGTGTGTGAAAATGCAAGTTACCTGTTGCTTAACACCCAAGGGATAAATATCTCCATAGGTAATGTTCCAAGTGAAGTATCGATATGGATCTTCGGCGTCCACAATGGCAAAAAGAGAGAGAAATGCACAAAGATACCATAAAGCCATTAATTTCTTTTCTCTATCTACGTACAGATCTAGTTAAGTGTAGAGAGAGAGAGAAGAAACAAGCTAGAGGTCTCTTCTATTTCTAAAAGAGCTGATCGGCTTTATAAATTGGCCTGGTCGGATATATAGCTTATGTTTCCACCGTTTAAATTGTTCAACAAAGTCGATGAACGTAACTAGATAGACTCCCTTAAATTAAAAACAAAGGTAGGGTGGGGCCAGGTGGTTAACAGCTTTCATCACATCCCTTTGTAAATTAGTTAGTTGTTCATATATGCTCAATAGAATACGAATACTCAAAGAGCCCTCTAATAAAAAGAGTTTTGTTGCGTTAACATTACTACCGCATTTAATAAATGTACAAATATTTCACATAAATGATTGTGAAACAAATAAGATGAAAAAAATAAAAAATATGTGTAATCCCACTTATTATTAAAAATAGACCAATATTTTTTTTTTTGAACACATCAAATTTTCCTACACCTAAGGAGAAGGGGGAAAGGGAGCTGCATTCTGCAGCCGGTGAGACTCGAACTCCGGTTGTCTGAGAGTTCAGAAGAGGGGCTTACTACTGGGCCACCTCTTCCGCTCAAAATAGACCAATATTCATTTGTATAAAAATTGAGTGTGTAACAAATTGGTTTAAGTTGACACTTTTTAACGGTGTTGGGACCCAACGTAAATGCTCTTCATAGCACCTCCAAATGAAGGTCCAATGAAGTAGTGCCACGTGTGATCAAAATTTTTTTTTTTTCCTGTAAAGGGTCCCTGTTTTCGTAGTAATAGTTGTCTTCGATGCTGACTGAAATAATTAAAGCTATAACTGGACCTCGTTTGATTTCACGTGAAATTAGTTCCAATGCTTCGACTTCGCACAATTCCGTGGTCATTGACGCGACACACGGAATGTCCATGTTACCTCTCTGTATTTCTATGACATATCAATTTAAATAATTAGTTATTGGTTACTATAATTTTATTAAAAATAAATTTAGACTTTACATTCTAAATAATACAATATAAATTATATTAAATATACAAGGACATTAGGCATTCTTTATTTTTTTCTAATATAAAAGTATTGAATTGGACACATAAACGTATATTTTTATTCTAATAGTTGTATGTCTATATTTGTTATGGTAATTTTATATTAATAATTGTATAAAAAAATAAATTTGTATCGTGAAATTATAATTTTCTATAATTTTATTTTAAAAATATTTATTATTAATAAACAAATAGATATATGCATGTATGTTGCCAGCTGAGAAGCGTGTTGACTGTTGATGAGAGTACAGTAAGAGAGAGGAAGGGACGTACTGGGAGGTGTTTCTCGAAGCGGGACCCGGTGACAACACAATCCGGAATTATACGTTTTTGTATTAAATGATTTACTGTAATGAGGATGGATGAATATCTGAATTAAATTCGATTCTAATTATAGTATTATTATGCCATTATTCTTCTAGCATTAAATTTTTGTTGCGATAATTTTTGGCAATGTAACGATAAATATTAAAATAATATAATAAAATATTGAGCGAGAAAGATAGCGGCTTGATCAGTGTTAGGATAAGTCTAAAAAAGAATTTGAAAAATATAAAAAATAAAAAGATAGTATTCTGTTATTTTAAGATAAATACAAGAATAAATCAAAAAAAATATAGTGTCATGCATATTTCTTTGTTCGTTATTTATAAGAGAAAAAGAATTGATTTGCATCTTTAAGATATTACTTATACGAATTTTATTTGCATTAAAACCCCTACATTCACGCTAAATATAATAAATTACTTTATAGATCGGAGTATTTCTTGGGCCAACTTTGCTCGCACGGGGACCTGAATTTTCTCCATTATTATTTTTATCCAATTTTATTAAATAGGGTCTAGTTTTAAACTTGAATAGATGAAATTTTTTGTAAATTATTTCAATAATAACTAGATCAATTCAGCATAATTTTATTTAAAAAATCAAACCGGAAGTGAGTTGAATGATTATCTAAAATTTTAACGGTCAAAAATTAACATATGTATAATTTTTTTTATTACACCTACTTTTGGTTCTATTAAATTTTGTAAAAAAATTTATTGGTTCAAATCTTGAACTAGATTCTATTGAAAGAAATTAAACAGAAGAAGAAATGAAGGGAGCTAAATCCCTTACAAAGGGTAAGCTTACACATATAATATTATATTTTATATATAAATAATGCATATATTATTAGCTATAAATAATTAAAAGAATGATATAAAATAAATAATAATTAGTATAATGGTCTTTACAAGTGATAAGATCTGAATTGTATTCTTTACTCTATAATATAATTTTTATTGCGAAATAAGATCCCAAAAGAGTAAAATCAGAAAATAAATATATAATAAAACATCTATACTATTATCCTTTTAATCAATCAGCTTGCTGAACCTTTCATATTATAGTTTTATCAACATCACAAATCATATGAAGTGAATGACTACATAAGGATGTGTTTAAACGCTACAAGATGAAATATACTATTCATCCATACAATGACACTATATAATATATTATAATAATGAAAAAAATTACACAATGTATTAATTTCTTCTTCTGTTTTAGGGTTGCTGCAGATGTTGCTGGAAAACAATTAGAAGAAGGATCACGTTGACTATCATTATATATGCACAAATGGCTATCTCAATAAATTTTTCATATGTTCTATTGTACTTTATCTTTATGCATATTTTTCGTAATTTATTGGCATACTCGATTTTGTAAGAACTTTTAATATTTTTTCTATAACTGTTATGTTCCTTACATAATTTAGTTTGGTATTAGTTACTTATTTCCTAAGCTGTATTGAATGGCTTATCACGAAATATCATTAACTGGATGCAAAATTTTTGTCTTTCACTACACACACACGTAAGGTGTGTCAGGAAGCTAGTATATAATAAAGCATCTACATTTTTTGTGGATAGATTGAGTGTCCTTAGTCTTTAGAGTGCGCCACCTGGTTTGGGACTTGGGGTGGGTGGATGTGGTGGGAGAGGGGGGATTTGTCTATTGTATTGTTTGTTGATTTTGATTTAACAATTTTGTGGTAGGTTGTGAACCCTCTTTCCATTTTATTTTATTTTTTTAGAAAAATAAAAGAAAAGAAAAAAGGACTCCTATAATTTTTGATATTATTAGATTTGCAGTTGCAAAACAAGAATTTAATATTAAGCAATGCTATATTTTATCGGTATTTTTAACACATATTTTTATGGACATGTATTATATGAGTTGTATCTTCACAATATACAATAAATATATAATCCATATAATAAACTCGATAAAAATATATGATAAGAATCATAAATAAGAAATATATTTTCTTTTAATATTAATCAGGCATACAAATAATTAACTTTGACGTACAATTATACACTCACCTTTTGTATAGTGTATTTAGCATTGTATTTCACTAAACATTGATGATGATATAAAACTAGTTAGACAAAGCATAATTTTACCCGAACATAAGGTGGACAAATGTCTATATCGCTACTTATTAAATTTATGTTTCTCACATCTATTAATGAAATAAATGTGTTGTACAAATTATGGTAGCCATTTGGCTATGCCCTTCGCATATTACATAGTCTATTTCAATTGCATAAATTAAAATAGTATAGAATAAATTTAGCATTACATTAAATATAGAAGAATTTTTGACGTTAGGAGTGATAATAAGTTTAGAGCAATTTCTTATGTTTATGTTTGATGCGACAACCTTAGTAATGGAGTATTACACTTCAAGAAAATCAATTTATTTGAAATTAGAAACATCACACACAAGACATGATGAGTATATAACATTTTTTTTCTAAATAGGTATTCAGGTTAACTTTTTACTCAAATACTTTTTGCTATTATATGGTGACAAAGCCAACTTTTACACAATTTGACTATATATTCGTCAAATTTTTTGTAGATATCAGAATTTGACCACGAGAGTTCTCAGTCGAACCCATTGCTAATCTCAATACACTACCGTTAAACCATCTGCTAATGGTTTGTAACATTTTAAATTCTTGTTTGAAAGTTGAAAGTAGGGTTGTATTTGGTTCAATAACCGAACTGAACCCTATGATGCCAAACCGAAAACTTTGATATCACTAAAATGTAAACTGATACCGAACCGAGTAGTACTTGGTTATCAAAAATTCGATTTGTTATTGATTTAATTTTCGCAAAACTGAAATTCTCCAAAACAATAAAATACATACATTAACACACAAAATCAAATATAAGCATAGCAGGTAGAGATGATGAGAGTGTAATCAAACAACAGAAAAATTTCTTGTTTTGAACCAAATTAATTATGGGAAAATGGGTTCAGAGACCTCATTTCATAATTTTATATAACAAAAGGACATCATACATTAGCTTAATGAATGAAGGATTCTTTCATATTATTGTTTTAATGTAAGGACAATTTTGGTTTTTAGATTAGTTGTAAGTATTTTGTCTTTTATAAATTAGATAATTTAAGAATTTTAAAATGACTAAATTACCCTTCCCTCTTTCAACTCATAATCCTACGCACAGAAACAAGGAGGAGGGATAGGCGATACAATTCGTTGGGAGAGGCGAGAAGAGAGGGAAAAGCATAGTACGATTCAAGAGAGGAATGCTATCATCTTAGATTGATGGAAATCATCATAGATCGACGGGATTAACGAAGAAAATGAGAAGAAATTTCTTAGCTCCATGGATGTTGAAACACTATCTAGGTATAGCTTTTTTCTTTTTTTCTTTTCATGTTTTTAGTTGTGATTTTGCTTCGTTTTGGTTTGTTCTAGCTTATATTTAGAGGATTTGATGAAATAGCGTTCAATCAATTCATGTATATTTAGATTATGGAGGATTTGATGAAATAACAATTGAATGCTCTGTTTTCGTTTTTCTTTTCCTCATAACTACAGAAAAACTGCAAAACTGATTTTGCAGTTTTTTAGTTTTGATGATATATTTAGATTATAGAGAGCTGTCACGTTTTTTGCTTTTATTTGTGTAAAAGTTATAGAAATATTACTTCATTTTGGCTGTTTTAGCTTATGTTTAAAAGATTTGATCCAATAATAAGTGATTGTTCATGTTTTTAAAGTTAGTTTTAGCATCCTTGTGATCTATCTATGTATATGCTCTATTTTTCCTTTTTTTTCCTTTGTGCAGAAAAAACTGCAAAATTGATTTTGCAGTTTTTCAGTTTTTGATCTAAGTTTTTTTAAGTGCATTATTTTTGCATTTGATTCTTATGTTGTAGGTTTTGGTTAGTTTAAATGTGTGATTTCATTTGTGAATGAATGAACATACATGTTTGTTATGCAATGTATTGCTTTTAAATTTTTATGTCTCATTTTTTAGGGATATTGATAGAGGCATTATAGACGTGGTTTATTATAATGGTTGTTCTTTTAGAATTTGATTATTTCTTGGTACGAGTGTTGAAGAACTAAAACGTTTGGTGTGCGAGAGGTGGTCCGATATTAATCCCTTGTGTGTAAACCTATTTGTTACTTGTGATGACAAAAAGTTTATTTTAGATGGGAATGATGAAATTCAATGCATGGTTTGTTTCGCAATGATAAAAATAATGAAAAATATATATATTTTTGTTAGGTGGACGGAAGGTTCTAAATTTTTAACGTTAGATGATCAGTGTGCTAGTAGTTCTTCAGGTTCTATGAGTCGTGTTGATGAAATTGAAGCACACGAACCACGTAATTGTAGTGCTTGGGCTAATGCTATTATAAGTATTGGACAAAGATTTCCAGGATGAGCCATTAAGTTTCGAACGAGTTGGAAAACTTTCTTGTGTTCAGAAGTTGAAAAATGCTTGAAAGAGAAGGTTAATGAGAGTTCGACATGGAGGGTTGTCAAATCATCTGATTCGATCTTTGAAGTTATAGAGCAAAAGTCTTATCGCGTAGATCTTTTGACATGGGAGTGTGGTTGTAATTCATGGCAGATTGATGGCTTCCCATGTTCACACGCCGTTTTATGTATTTTGACCAATAGGAAGGTTGTTTATGACTATTGCGATCATTGTTTTTTTACGTGTAACTTTTAGAGCTCTTATGCTCATACAAATTACCCGGTGCCAACTTCTGACCGTCATACTAATGTCTCTGATGTATCAAAAATTTTATCTCCCGATTGTAAAACTCAACTCGGTCGTCCTAAAAAGAATCGAATTGAGAGCGCTGACTCAAGTACAAAGAAGAAACAGAAGTGTGGAAGGTGTAACCGTTATGGATATCACAATACGAAGACGTGCACTGCATTAATTGTTTAGATTTTACTATGGCATAGTATAATTACATTTAGCGAATTTTGGAATTTTGAAATTCTTGGTATGATGGTATTTGAGAATTTTTTCATATTCCTTTAGTTTTGATTTTAAAAGAATGTAATTTTGATTTTGATATATGAACGATGATGTTTTTCTATTTTTGTGGAATAAACAATATCAAGATGTTGCTATTCTTTGCAAGTTGTTTATTTAAATGCAAAAGACATTGATTATCTATGCTAAATTGCACTCGGATTTAGTGCAAAAGGATTTTTGCAGTCAAATATTTTTGGTAAATTGCACGCGGATTTAGTGCAAAATCGTTTTTGCGGTGAAATATTTTTAAAGATTGTACACGCATTTAGTGCAAAATCGATTTTGTAGTGAAATGTTTCTAAAGATTACATGCGCATTTAGTGCAAAATCGTTTTTGCAGTGAAATATTTCAGTGCAAAAGCGATTTTGCATTAAATGCAAGTGGGAGGTTGATGGCACAACTTGTAATTAACAAAAAAAGGGTTTTTTTTCTCATTTTGGCTTAATTTTAGTAAGACACTTGTTACGATTATATTAATTGTCCTTATTTTACAATAGGAATATAAGGTATCCTTTTAGTGGTTTTAATTTTGTAAGAGACCCTTTAAACCCATTGCCTCATTAATTATACTAACTAGTGAACCCATTTAAGATAAACAAAAAGTGAAAAAAAAGATATGGTGATAGATTTAGAGAAATGAACACAAAAATAAAAAAGATGGATTTGGTACAATATCGTACCATACCGAATGTACCGTACCAAAAATTCGGTACACCAAAATCCACTACCATACTAAAATTTTTGGTATATCGAAATATCGGTATAGTATGATACATTACCAAAAAAAATATCATTGTTACTAACTTAACCCAGTGCATTGAGTCCCAAGAAAAGTTCATGCACAAACAACAAATAATCCCCTAGGAAATCAATTCAAATAATCGAAAACACATTGAACAAGAAAATAATGGAAACATAATATAGTGGATGGTTTCACTTCGATGAAAAGAGCAAAATTATATATGATGAAAATTGTTACTAACAACCTGTAATTTTATCATTATTATCGATTAAGCTAAAATATTGCATTTTTATACGCATTTAGATGGTTTAATATGCATTAATTTGATTCTAATTATCCTAAATTATTAAGAATTAGTTTTTAATAATGAAATAGGATAATATGTTTGTTTTTAGTGCATTTCACCCTTTTTACATGTTAAACATGAACAAGAACGAATCCAGAAGTAAATTTTCCCAAAATTAGCCATTGCAGGTCAAATTCGGAGCTAAATTGAATTCAAGAGATGAACCGAAAACAAATCTCAAGCTCAAGCATGAAAGGAGTGGATGGAAGAAACTAAGAGAATCCAATAGAGTAATCCCAAACAAAGAAGAGTCATTTGAATAAAACTGAGAATTTTTCGAATGGAAAAGAGATTCACCGTGCGCAATGCTGATATTCCATTCAATTTTGGTATTTATTCGTGAAAAATTTGAAGAAAAATCTAAAAATAGAAGTTGTAGATCTTTGAGTTAGCAATGCATAGGCGAAACCTTGCATCAATCAAAGTTCGGAGCACAAAATTATAACAGAAATACGTTCAGTGCGCCAGTAGATCGAGTTTGAGCGTGAAAGAATACATAAATTCATGGTGCAAATATTTACTAAATGGGGTTTTAACCTAGATGGCAAGTGATCAGCTCTCTACTCATTCAAATTCGCGTTTTTGTATTTTCATCATAATTTTTTCATTTTTTGGCCGTTTTTGACGATCCACCTATCAAAACAATCGTCGTAAATTTTTTTACAAAACCCTATTGTTTTAGAGTTCCAAATCCCGAAATATTCAAGACCAGTGGGTGTATTTCATGTCTGGCAGTGTGTTTCATTACCGAAATTCGTTCAAACCGTATTTTTTATTTATTAATTTTTCTTTAGTTTTAATTGTGGTCAAATTTTGCATGCTTATTTAATTATATTTTTTTAACATGTTTGGTCAATTTTTATTTGAATTTATCATGTTTTTCGTAGTTTTTGTCAGCACGTTAGTGAAATTTCGTAGTTAACGGTCCGTAGTGAAGATATGGCAGATTAGTGTGTAATTTCAATTCAATTATGATTGTGGCTTGGATTTCTCATGGGTTATAGGTCAATTAATAAATTTGGAAACTATAGTAACCTTTTATGCATTGAAAACATGAATTTTTTAGATTTTTTCTCAATTATTTGACAAAAGAACAAAAAAATTTCAAATTACGGATTTTTGTACTAAAACCCTAACAAGGATGAATAAAGAACGGTCATTGTCCCCTATTGAACTGAGTTAGTTATGCAAGTAATTTGGGAGTTTCGGGCGCTGTTTTAGTGTCATTCCGGAACCGGTACAGAAATAATGCCAATTTTAACTTTCGATGATTTTTTTTAAAAAATGGTTTTGACATATGTCACGCATATGTATAATCAAACCTTAAGAATGAGTCAAACTTTTGATATTAACTGAAAATGGTTAAATTTAGTTTATTTTTATCACACACTAACATTACTAAGTGAAAATCATTTTTTGTAAAAAAATCATAAGTTCTCTTATTGAAAAACTAGAGTTACATGCAGCTTATACGAGTTTTGTCATTCACTTCTCATGATATGCTCGTGAATTTTAGTATTTAATAATTGGTTAGTTAAGGATATTCATAGTTAGTAGGAAGCCAGATCAACAGTCGTATCTTGAATCAACCGGTCGTACTATCTGACATGTCGTAACTATGGATATCCATAACGTTCTTCCCTATTTTATTAGACAATTGTTTTAATTTTTGTCTATTTTACCCTTTATTTATTCATTTTTATTTTCTTTTAAGTTTAGAATTCAATTTCTCATTTTATTCTTTCCCAATCCAAAAAAAAATATATTTTTTTTTTTTTTAATTATTTCACCTTGTTGAAAGCTTAGCTAGAATAATAGAATAACATTAATTCCCTGTTGTTCGACCTTGGACTTTCAAATATATACTATAAGCTGACCGCCTGCACTTGGGTGCATATATATTACGCGTTTTTTAGCGTAGTCAGATGCTAACAAATTGTTAATTATTTTTCATTTCTTTTCATATTATATCGGTTTATATAAATACACAGATATATAAATAATATAAAAAGGGAAAAAAACAAACTGAAATTATTAAAAGCAAGTAGCCATAGACTTGTTAAAATAAAATTGCACACATTTACAAGGCAACAAAGAGGAAAGCTGTTGTTTGCATATACACATACACAAAATCTAAAAAAAAAAGGAATTGCTTTGTAAGAAACCTCTGGCTTTTAAAAGGCCATCCATGAACTTGGATAATAAAAAAAAATATTGCAATAGAATCTTAAGTAAACTATGAACTAATATATAAACACACGGATATATAAATTTATATATATATAAATACACAAAGCAAAAGTATATATACTCTAAAAGCATATATGATCAATTCTAGTCCTAGATAGTTTTATCATTATTATTAACAAACTGTTAATTATTTTTCATTTATTTAACTGTGGGATTTGGTAATTTAGTATTATTTTAGTATTTGGTATAATGACATAATCGGTACGCCTCAATACGGTATACTATGGTAATATCAAAAGTTCAGTACGATATAATATACCGTTGATGATGAGTTTAAGTATCGGCGGTGTGCCAAAATAATTTGGAAGGTATATTTTGGTAATGGTTTAGTTTGGTATGGTATAAATGGTACATTTTCCTACCCTTAACAACATGCACAAAATTAGAAAAAGTAAAGTTTGTAGTAAAGCGAGAAGATAAAATTATGATTCCAAAGTGGCAGTGAAACTATTTATTTGGTCTTTCTCTTTTTGCTTTTGAGAAAAATGTTTGGGTATTATAGGAAATAGCAAAGTTGGTAGTCTAACTAAACATAAATATCAAGAATTTAACCAAGTCATTTGGCCCAATAGTATAAGACTGCCATTGAAATAACCTTGGGGTCGACTTGGAACTCCGAAGGTCAATTCCTGGCATTGTCAAAATAATGTTTGGCTAGCGATAGCCACGCACCGCGAGCAGGAATTAGTCGAGGTGCGTGAAAGTTGGGCCTGATCACTAAAACAAAATTAAGCATCTTTTATTATTGGAATGTAAAACCAAAACTAAAGACGCCCATAGTGGGGCTCAAATGCACGACCACAAGGTTAAGAGCCTTGCGCTCTACCAACTGAGCTAGACGGGCTTGTATCACTGCGGCACACTTTCTAGTAAAATAAAATGGACTAGCAATCTAACATATTAACGCTTAGAGTAAATACCATCGATGACCACTGAACTATTGCCAAATTCTACCAATAACCATTATACTTAATTTTGTTACAACTGGACCATTAAACTTTTAAAATTTACTATCAATGGCCACTCCGTTAAATCTTACCGTTAATTTTTAGCAGGAATCATGGCATGTGCTTGTCATGTGATATGTGAAGGGCATTTAAGTCTTTTTGCTCTTTTTTCCCTTTTATTTTTTTTCTTTATTTTCTTCTTCTTCTTCTTCCAAACTTTTCTTCCAATCGGTTCTCCTCCTTCCAATATTCTTCTTCTTCTTATTTTCTTTTGGCGACTTCGACAAGTTATCACAAATAGATCCATGCTTATTTGTGCAGATCCACGCCTTTTTTTTTCTTCTTCTTGTTGCAGATCCACGGCTGTCTTCTTCCCCTCTCTGATTTCCTTCTTAGTTTTTATATTTGTTTGAGAAATTGCCATTTGATTTGATTAATTCAGGCCATGATTTGATTTGGTGTATTTTGTTGTTCTTTGATTTTATCAAAGTGGGAAAAAGAAAAAGAAGAATAAGAAGTTGTTGTTTGGAAGGAGAAGAATGGCATAAGGAAAAAGAAAGAAAAGAGAAGAAAATGGAAAAGAGAAAAGAGGAAAAAAAGAAAAGAAAAAGACTTAAATGCTCCTAACATTTCAAGTGATAATGGTTTCCGTCAAAACTAACGATGGGATTTAATGAAATGGCTATTGATAGTATGTTTTAAAAATTTAATGGTCCGATTATAACAAAATAAAATATAATAACCACTAGTAAAATTGCTAATAGTTCAGTGATCATCGATAATATTTATTCTAACGCTTAAAAAGATTCTTGTCCTCCATAAAAATGAATAATATTTGTCATTTGGTAATTTTAATTGTTGTTATGGCATTAAAAAGATGCTTAAATAAGAAGTGAATCCTTGCTAATATGCAATTATAACATTTGTTAGTCGCAATCATACATGTACTACATGTGCAATTTAAATTCATTTATAAAAAGAGATGAGATTTTGTACTCATTCAACTACGGTTGTTAGATTATGTCAAAAAAAAAAAAAACTACAACGATTGTTAGAGAATTTTGCCCTTTTTTTTCGTTGTGCATATGAGATCTAGTCTATACATTTGGCACATGTGAAGTAACCCATAATGCTAATTTTATTTTTTAGTAAGCGTGAAAGTGTATCCAAATAATATGACTTGCACTCATTAATTTAAATATCTAAAGTTTTTTTTTTAAAATATTGTAAGTTCAAGTATCAATATTTTAATTTAAAAAACTCAGTAAAAAATGTGACTAACTACGTAGACTACTCAGATTCGAGTTTCTGTCTCTACCCCCGGTCTCTTCTCCACTCCAACTACCGGATGTAACATTTCTTGTATAACATTTTATATCCAAAACAAAATAAAATGTTTTAACATTTTATACAAAAATTCAAACCGGATTAATGGCGTAATTTTGTACAAATTGTGTTATCCTTTTGGTAGGCCCAAAACCCCAAATTCCCAAACACACCAGTTGATGGATGGGGTTTCTTATCCACAACAAATCGACTCTCACCTCTTTTGGATTACACTCTCCCTCCCCCCATTCCCATCCATCTACATTTCTCTCTGAATACACTGCCAATCACAAACACCACCGTTACACTTGTTCAATGGAAGCTCTCTTCGTCAATCCCTCCCTCTCCCGCCTCAAACTCTCCCCCAAACTCACCGCCACCGCCAATTCACCTTTACCTCTTTCTCTCGCCTCCCAACTCCACCGCCTTAAAACCTCTCACCACTCCCTCAATCTCTCCGTCACCGCCTCCGCTAATTCACCTTTACCTCTTTCTCTCGCCTCCCAACTCCACCGCCTTAAAACCTCTCACCACTCCCTCAATCTCTCCGTCACCGCCTCCGCTGATCAGCAACAGTCCCCTTCTCTATTCAAAGACTACGACGAAGACGAATTCTACGGCGAGGTCAACAAAATCATAGGCAGTAGAGCTCTCGAAAACGGCACCGGCATGGAGTACCTCATTGAATGGAAAGACGATCATTCCCCTACCTGGATCCCCTCCGATTTCATCGCCAAAGACGTCGTCGCCGAGTACGAGTCTCCCTGGTGGACGGCGGCGAAAAAAGCCGACGAGTCCGCTCTCGAAAAGCTCATCAACTCTGACGACGGCAGAGACATCGACGCCGTCGACGGCGAGGGACGGACAGCGCTTATATTCGTATCCGGCCTCGGATCGGAGCCATGCGTGAAGCTATTAGCGGAGGCCGGCGCCGATGTCAACCACCGCGACAAAGCAGGCGGATTCACCGCTCTCCACATGGCCGCCGGTTACGTCAAGCCGGGAATTGCTAAAATGCTGATCGATTACGGCGCGGATCCGGAGGCGGTGGATGAGAGGGAACGTACGCCGTTGGATTTGGCGCGGGAGGTTTTGAAGGCAACTCCGAAGGGGAATCCGATGCAATTCGCGAGGAGGTTAGGGCTTGAGAATGTGGTTAGGGTTTTAGAGGAGGCGATATTCGAGTTCGCTGAGGTGGAGGATATACTGGAGAAGAGAGGGAAGGGTGACGACGTGGAGTATTTGGTAAAGTGGAAGGATGGTGAGGATAACGAGTGGGTTAAAGCGGGGTTGATTGGGGAGGATTTGGTGAAAGACTTTGAGGATGGGCTGGAATACGCTGTGGCGGAGTGTATTCTAGGGAGGAGGGAAGGGGATGGCGGAAAAGAGTATCTGGTGAAATGGACGGACATAGAGGAGGCCACGTGGGAGCCTGAGGAGAATGTTGATCCTTATTTGATCAAGGCTTTTGAAGTTGGCGATGAGGGGGCCAATGTGACAAATGAGGCTCAATTTAGTGTTGGTGGCCCGTAGATTTGTGTTGGGCATCAATTTTACGCGTAGGATAAATTTCTAGGGAGGGGATGTAGAGTTTCTCGTTCTTGAAATTGTTTTGCCTTGAAGAGAAAATTGAAAAACTTTTTGTATCTTTTATAAAGAAATTGAAAATGATAATTATTGTGCTGTTGAGAAATAATAAATTGCAACGGAAATGGATAGTATTATTCACTTGGCAGTTGGAATTAACTTTTTTTTTTTTCTTTCTCAAAAATGAAGTCTTCCTTTGAAGGAGCCAAATAGTGGCAGTCATTATGTTTATCATCCAGGAAATTAAATGTCTGACGATTATATTTTGTAAGGGAGCTAATTCCATTTGTTGGGATTGAAGATAAGTACAGCTTGATGATGATTTTTCTAAGTTCTCGGCCAATGTTTCGTTGATATTTGGGGTCTGTTATGCATCTTCGAAGCTTGACAGACTTATATGGTGCTTTACTATGATTGCCACGATTTAACCTTTTGTTAAAGTATTAAGCTTAATAGATAAATTTGTCATATTTCACACGTGGCATCATATTCAATCCCTCTTTCTACTCTTCTCTCCTAAAATGCATCCGAATCTTTCATCGTTCATATAAAAACAAAGGTATTAAGCATTCTCCATATTAAGCAAAGGCTTAAACTAATTCTCGCAAGTTCTTTTCAAATAGGCCTCTATGCTGGGAATTTGAAGTCCTTCCCAACTATTGCTAACTTAAGCCACCTTCTGGCAAGGAGGTACTATCAAAGACCTTGTAATATGTTGCCTTTTTATCTTTTTATCGTTGTAAGAAGAATGTTTTGGATATGCGTTCGCCTGTTATTAAAATGCTTTGTGAAATTATAACTTATATTATAAAAGTCGAGTTGTGTTGGAGAATCATTACTTGTATCATAGAAAAAAACTCAAGCCACCTTGAGTTTTTAAGAGAATATCAAAATTTTAAGTTTCGTTTAATAGCAAAATGAAAATAAGTTGAAGAACGTATTAAGATGTTATCTTAAATTCTTAACATCCTTTTGATAATAAGATGGAATATAATAAATTAATTTAGGGTTGTCTCAGTATTTTCTTATTTTTTTTGTTTGTTACGTGGAAAAAATTGCTTATGGGAGGTAGTGAAGAATTTTTTTTTCACAAAAAATAAAAAAATATGAATGACATCTACTTATAAAAATAATCATTAAATAGAAAGCAACTCACTAAATGTCTCAAGTCATTTTTTTTTTGACTTCTTAAACAAAACAATTATTTTTTATTTCCCATATTATCAAACATAACTTTAGATTTTAGCTTTTCCATTGGAATTCTTTGTTTTGTTTTTTGATTTTTTTTGTTTTCTTGCGGAGAACGAAAAAATTTACACACAAAAATAAGGAAATATGAAATAAATATACTCATAAAATAAAGCAGGCAACCAAAAAAAAACATGAAATCCAAAACATTTCACCAAATCACACTACTTATTTTTCACTTTTCATATAAATCAAATATTATTATTTTTTAATTATTTTTCAGCTTTTATCAAAGGAAAATAGTGAAATTTTTTGAGAGGATGTGATGAGTTGTAAGTTATATTTATTCGATCAAAGATAAATGCGAAGTACATTGTCCATTCATGAATGAATGTCACTGGGCAACATAAGGTGCATCTTGTTAAATGGGATGAGGTTTGCAAACCTAAAGCCATGGGAGGGCTTGGGTTAAGAAAGTGTAGATACAACAACCAAGCTTTAATTTCGAAGCTTGGATGGAGAATGACAAATGAGAACAAACTTTTATGGGTGAAAGTTCTTAAGTGCAAGTATAAAGTTTATCAAAATCGAAGAAATTGGGCTTTAAAGAACTCCTCCTCCTCGGTTTGGAAAAATATTTACAATTCTAAAAATATTATTGTTAAAGATATTAAGTGGAATTTGGGTAATGGATGTACAATTGACACCTTAAAAAACACTTGGGTTGACAATTCTGACCTTTATACTAGACTGGAGTCAGAGAGCTTTAATCTCCCTGACATTTGTGTGAAGCAATTCATCACCAATGGTGGTGCGTGGGACGTGTTGAAACTGACAAATTGGTTCCCTCGGGATGTGGTTTATGAAATTGAAAAGATTCCATTACTATCTTCTCTGAACCTACCTGACAAGCCTGGTTGGAGTGAGAGCGGTGATGGAAAATTTTGAGTGGGAAATTATTACTCCTTAATCCTCAAGTTGAATGATGTTAAAAGAACTAAGGATAAGGAGTGTCAATGGCTTTGGAAACTGAAACTTCATAGTAAAATTATTATTTCATTTGGTTACTAAGGCAGGATATAATTCTTTCTAACGTGGCTTGCACTAGAAGAGGGATTACCCATGATGCTCAATGCAAAAAATGTGGGTACAGTTAGGATGGTAATCATATTTTTAGAAAGTGTGCCCGAGCAAAAAAAGTTTAGGATTTTCTCGTTAATAATGTCAATAACAATGCAAATGAGGTTGACTTTTCTATTGGCTTGATTTTAACCTTAACAGGAAGTGTAGTAATTCAGAGGGGGCTCCCTGGAATGTTGTTTTTACTTCCACTATTTAGCATATATGGAAAAGTTGAAATGAACTCCAATTTGAGAGCATTGAACTGCTCGAAAGCCAAGTGACTTTTAAAAGTATTTACTTTGCTAAATGCATAGTTGATGCTTTTAAAAACACTGACTTGGTCCCTACCAAAAAAAAACAACCTTCTAATTCATTGATCTTTTCATCCCTAAGGTTCTATTAAGATTAACACAGATGGAAGTTGCTTTGGAAACTCGAGTAGAGGAAGTTACAAACGGTTGGCATGAAATGAGTAAGGAAAGTGGATAAAAGGCTTCTGCAGGATTTTAGGCATGTCCACACCTATCACGGAGGAACTATGGGGTCTCAGACAAGGCCTTTCGTTTGGCCAAAGAAAAGAATTGGCCAGGAATCCTCATCGAAAGATACTGCCAATATGCGGTAAACCTGATAAACGGGGAAGCAGATATTGACGATCCCGTGCAGGAATCTATTGAAGACTGCAGAGGTATCAAGAGAGAGCTGGAACCGGTTATAATTCATATCCTAAAGGAAGCAGATAGGTGTGTTGATAAAATGGCAAAGCTGGGAAGTACTAAAAATAAAAAGCTCGTCAAGATTCTAGTGCCTCCCATGGAACTCGTTGATGAGCTGATTTGGAGGGGATTTTCTACCTAGGGGTTATTGAGTCTGTAGTTTGTTTGTTGTTGTTTTTTTTTGTTAAAAAAGAGTAATACTTCTTATTAATGGATGTGAATTTTGAATAAAATAAAAAAAACAATAAGTTATTTTGATGATATATCTGCAAATTCGTAAGTTGATCCCAATGCTCCAATGTTAGAAAGGATTGATGCCCAGAGAAGGGATAGATCCGCCAAAATACAATACTTTACTGTTCATCGGGGGTTGCTTATGACATGTTTTTTTGTTAAAAAAGAAGTACAAGGTCAAATTTGTTTATATATTTAATGTATTTCTTTTATGTTACATTTTTTCAATCTTTAAAAAAAGATATAATTTTTTTTGATATAATTATTTATATAATTAAATAAAAATAAATTTTATTTAAAATTTTTAGATATGGCTCTTTAAATCATAGAATTGTCTGTGAGTGTTTTTCTATATACACATTTAACACTATTCTAAATAAATAATATAATTAGTATAGAGTATCAAATAAAAATATCTAAATCAAACATATATATTTTATAAAGTGTTTTGTGTGTTTAAAATATTGTAGAATAATATTGCAACATTAAATAATGTAATATATGCCATAGTAGGTCCTAGTTGATAACTAATTAAATATATATTCTTGTGTTTTTGTAACATTATTCAATTTAAAAAAAATAATTTATGCTCTAGACACAGAATTCAATTCAATGGGCTAAACTTTATCCTTTTAATATTTGAAGAATAAACAGAGTGGGCTCAAGTAAAGAGACCCAAAAGGCTGCGAAAGTCCAAACCCAAAGTTGGTCAATTACCAAACGACCCCGCCAACCTTTTCCAATCCTCGTGCCCAAATGAGTGTGCAGTGGTGCACAGTTCAACATTTTCTGTCAAAATCTTTTCCTCATATCCGCAATATAAACAACCCTCTCCTACAGAGAGTGCAGCGCACCTTCTATCCTGTCCAAATCAGATCAATGATATTATAAGTAAACAAATACAGTGATTAAAATCCACGGCAATTAAACGCGAGTGAAGTTGGAAATAAAAGAGACATAGAAAGAGAAAAAAGCGTGAACAATACGCACATGGCGCATCTTAATCGAATTAACCTAGGAAGAAAATAAAATGGACGGACAACCATCTCGTAAATACCACGTCCTCGTGATTTTAAAACTCCTTCTGCCAATTTTTTGCAGTGACCCTCTGTTTCTGCATTACTGTCCCGTCCTTTTCAAGCTTACTCACCGAAACCCTAATCCTCTCTCTCTCTCTCTCTCCATATTTATTATATATATAAATATGTATACGGAAAATATCGGCTGCTATTGATAAAATGGGGGTGACAATGCATATGAAATCGGATTCCGACGTGACGAGTGTGGACGCATCATCGCCGCCGAGGTCGCCTCGCCGGCCGCTGTACTACGTGCAGAGTCCATCACAGCACGATGTCGAAAAAATGTCTTACGGTTCGAGTCCGTTCGCATCGCCGCCTCACTACCACTGCTCCCCCATTCACCACTCGAGGGAGTCCTCCACCTCTCGCTTCTCTGCTTCCCTTAAAAACACTCGTAATCCCGCTGCCTGGAAGAGGATCGATCGCCGGCATGAGGAGGACAACAGGGAAGAGGAGGATGACGACGGAGAAGATGAAGGGTCGAAGAGTCACCTGAAGTTATATGTGATTCTCTTTGTTCTCTCGTTTGCGCTTCTCTTCACCATTTTTTCCTTGTGCTTGTGGGCTGCTAGTACCGCTTACGAGCCTAAAATTATCGTCCAGGTGAGTCCTTATTTTGTCCGATTCCGTTACCTAATGAGTTAACTCGGTGGCAATAGTAAACTATGCTGGCGTTTGAGTTTTTAAGACTGATAGAATAAAATATCTTAAAATTTTGTTTATGTTCTTCTAAGACGTACGTTTGATTCTAAAGACCGATGGAATAAACTATGTTAATTTGAACCAACTTTTGAACAAGGTGGCGCTTGATAAATAAATTGAAATTGAAAAAATTATTTATTTAGTTTTAAAAATTGTATCCGGAAAAAATGTTGTTTGATTAAATATAACACATCTGTAAATTGAATTTTGTTTAGTATTTCGATTTTGCTCTTATTAATTTATTTGGATTACATGATTCTAAAATGTAAGAGGGTAAAGATATATATTTTTCATTTTTTTAAATTAATTTTTCAATTTTAAGTGGTGAATTTGTCACTTACAACTTTTGATGAAAATTTTAAGTTTTAAGTGACAAAAATTAAGTTTTGGTTAATAAAAAACCTTGAAACCATTTAAATCTGAAAATTTTAAGATTTCAGATTTAAGTGATGCAAACAATCAATCCCAAAATGTTGTTCGCTTGAGTTTATTTGGCTAGAATGCTGAATATATGTCATGGGACGAATTTACCTTTGTTTTATAATGTGAATATGCGTCACTAAAAATCATTGGTGACCATGCGATAAACTAGCCCGGACATTCGCCAAAAAATAAAAATAAAAATAAAAATGATATGGGTAGTAATTTAATAAAATTTCAATAAAGTTTTAAGCATTCACTAAGGAGTTTACCTCTTAATGTGAAATTTTAATCGTATTTAGTATTAAGAGGTGAGAAAATAAATATCAATTTTATTTCTTGACGTTGAATAGCGCTTGATTCAGCATTATTAGGGGAACACGAATGCCCGTGTTTTTTTAGTCTTCCCTAGTTGAGTTAGAAACCTGAGTCAACTCATTGTAGGTGGTGTGGCAGACTCTGTCATTCTTACATGCATTAATGGTGAAGTTAATTGGAAAGTTATGTTTTGGTGTGTGTGCAGAGCATGGCGTTTGATAACTTCAACGTGCAATCGGGGGTGGATCCTTCCGGGGTAACGACTGATATGCTGAGTTTGAAATCCACGGTGAGGATTTATTACAAGAATCCGGCAACATTCTTTGGTGTGCACGTCACAGCCACTCCTCTTGAACTTTACTATTACCAGCTCAGGCTTGCTTCTGGACATGTAAGTGATTTCACCTATTTTTTTTTTTTCTGATACAACTTATTTAAGTAGATTTCTCCCTTCATTTTTAACATTTTGTTTTCTACCCAAAATTTTTCTATGTAACATAATTATGTGGCATTGATTTTTTTTTTTTTTTAATGTAAATCAATGCAATGAGATAGCACCGTGATAGTGTTGGAAATTGTTGGGGAGGGGTGAATCAGAATGAACTGTGAGGATGTTAAACCTGATCTAGAACTGGGATGAGCAAGGATTCGAGTAATAGAGATATACTGATATGCATCCCTTTGATTTTGATGATTTCCAAGGCTGTAGTACTTGTAGGCTGTAGCAAAAGGAACAAAGAAGAGAGTGAGGAGAGAATCGTATGTACCATTTATTTCGTGTCACGTCGTATTCATATTGTCAACGACCGTGTAGAAATGTGGAAATAATTATTTTGCCGTAATCTACACAATGGGATAGACAACCCATTCGAGAGTATTTTTTTTTACTTGACTCTCTTATCATATTTAGGCACCCCAATAAACAAGCTACTGGATAATTCCCAAAGTAAATGACCAAATTAATAGCCTACATGACTTGACGTGTGTGAAAAGGTGTTCGGTTAGTGTTTTAAATTTTAAGTAGACCACCAATGCATTTTTTAACAAATTGATTATTTAAATTAGTACATATATCATTATTTTATTATATTATATTGTTCAAAAGAAAGAAAGGGAAAGAAAAAAGAGGTTGGTGTACCAATTGAAAAAGAGGGGGGCCCTATTTAACTTAAATGCCATGTGTTGGCTATTAATTTGGTTGGGATGGCATAAATCCAAGGGGATCCGTTTGTTTTGGTGTGATTGATCCTCCTTTTCTGTTGTTTGCCTAATTTCACTAAATAGTTGTTGGTGTTGCCCTTGGCAGCGGAATATAATCAAGTACTTTTTGGGTTCATGTTATCTTGTGATCATTATTGTCGGTATGTTATGGTACATAAATGTCACGGGTTATCCTATGTGTATAGCTACTAGCCAATCATTCGGTCAATACCTTGTTTCCAAACGAGAAATGTTTTGGAGTTCAAAAAATATATAAAAAATTGTAGTTCCAATATATGGATAATTCATTTGCACCAGAAAATTTGAGTGTGAATATACAATTTTTATTTTTGATACATTTTTATTTGTACAATTCTACAATGACCACCACAATGTTTGAACACAACAAAGGGCTCGATACCACATCCATGTGGATTGAACTTGTGACCTTGTTACGAAGACAGAGGATGCCAACCAAGATACAAGGTAGTTGTGAATAATTATTGGTCAAGTACATTTGCACTTGCTTTTGAGTTATGTTTTTACAATCTTTTATGAGCTTTGTAGGATTGCTCGTTTCCAACTACCTACAAATAGGAGACAAAATTAGAAAATCAATAAAATTGTGCCACTTTCTAGGCACTTTTTTTCAACACTTTCTAAGCACATGTGGGATGGCAATTGACAATGCTACTACCAAAGCATCATCTTTTTTATACAAGGACACACCCAACAATTATCCATGTAGGCGTAATAACCTTCCCAGCTCTTCGAGATATGCAAGACCAACTAGCACCGTTGTCAATACTGAATATTATTGTCATCAACGCAAAATAATATCATCTCACCTCTTTGTGAGACCCTAATTTAAGAGTTCCTTTGATTGCAAAGTTGGAAAATATTTGGAAAACCGATTGATTTGTATGGGTAGTTGGAAAAAGAGGTAAGTGATTTGGTAAGATTATCTCGATCTTTTCCTTATTGCTCATGAAATATTTTTCCTACCCACCATCCAAAGACTTGATTCTCTAAAACCCGAAAAATAATAGAACATCTCAGTGGAATTCGTACTCTCAAGTATATAGGGAGGATTTCCTAATCTAAGAGTTGGGAAATATCCATTTGTAATCAAGTTCGATGTTGTGTCTGATTTTAATAAAATGTTACACCCATCTCATTTTGCTACTTATCATAGAAATTAGTTGTTTTTCCTTTATTTTTCAAATTTGCAATTACACACACTCCAAGGGATGCCTTTTCGAACAACTACTATTGTCTCAGCTTAAGAGTTGACTTCAAACTTACAAGAGAAACACCAATGTTAACGTAATCAATGGTTTGCTTGTCTTGCTGAAATTTCTTAAGTTTGTTTGTAATCTTCTTTTTATTTGGCTTATTGTAATGAAATTTAGGGGTTTTCCCTCTTTGATGAAAAAAAAAAGAGAGTTGAATTTAAAACTTACTTGCAGTTCAGTGATTGCATAACACCCAATGGTTCGCCTGAGCCAGTTCTTAGCAATCCTCACACACTATATGCATTGCTACAAACAAATCTGTGATTTCTATACTATCACATGTGGTATGCCAATGAATTTTTTATCATTGGTGACACAGTGATCTAAATCACAACTTACGCACATTTGATGGGATCATTAGTCATAATTAGTGTTAATCTCATGATAGATTTTTAATTCATCCTCGTTTTGTTTTGTTTGATGAATGAACTAAACAGATGAAGAAATTCTACCAGTTAAGAGGGACTGACGACACAATAGCTGTTGAAATTCTTGCCCATCAGGTGCCATTATATGGTGGAGTGCCTGTTCTTGCTGGTGCCAAAGGCCACCTTGAGAGTGTATCAGTACCAGTGAACCTGACGTTTGTTATGAGATCAAGAGCCTACATCTTGGGGAGGCTGGTTAAGGCCAAGTTCTACAGAAACATCTTATGTCAAGTCACTTTAAATGGTAACCGGCTAGGCAAGCACGTCAACCTAAAGAATGCTTGCGTTTATCATGAATGATCTACTCCCTGTTCATGAACATTTTAGCCCATTTGATATTTTTCTTCTGATTTAGTTGTAATCAGTTGATACAGATTTACATCCCCATTCTGATATCAGGGTATATATATGTGAAGATCCGTGGTGCATTGTTTGTTTGCCTCAAAAAAAGTATACTTATCACTGAGGAAGTGTGTGCGCTCTTCCTAAAATTTAAAAAGTCAGTTTTTATCAATGTCACAAGTGGTCTAGATTAAAACAAACTTAACTACCTTGAAATCTGATATATTGATTTGAGCAATAAGATCTTAATTTAGGTTGTCCTAAGAAAAATGTTGCTCTTTTTATTCAAATGGAGGCAGGATTGCTGCCTGTACAAAATGAATAGGGCTGTATTAATTTCTACATACCTTTTACCTTAACAGAGT
Organism: Lonicera japonica; assembly: GCA_021464415.1. NCBI lineage: Eukaryota > Viridiplantae > Streptophyta > Magnoliopsida > Dipsacales > Caprifoliaceae > Lonicera > Lonicera japonica. The sequence continues at coordinate 16,325,621 of CM038467.1, read as the reverse complement.
TATAATATATTAATTTGATATGCCCGTCTCATATGGTTTGTGCTTACGAGATATTTGGCTCTTTTCTATTACATCTAATTTTGTTCAATGGAATTTAATTTAATGCATGAACGGATGGAATTTTTTATGAAACTCAGTAAAAATAATCTCTGTAATGAGCATGGACAATCTTCACTAAATTTCATAAATTCAAACCGGAAGTAGGTGTAATAAAAACATGATACAAATGTTTATTTTTGACAACTAAAATTTTGGATGATCATCTTACCTACTATCGATTTGAATTTTTTGATGAAATTTGATGAAAATGATCTTTATAATTAGAGATCATTTGTGCTAAATTTTATCAAAAATTCTATTCATTCGGTCCTTAAACTAAGTCTTATCGGAAGAAAATAAAGGAAAGGGTAACGGAGATAATGCAAGTTCACATTCGGAAATAGGTCGATTGTTTAACAAGCTTCTCGTGAATCTGGTCTGAACAGTTGTTATTAATAAATTATTGCTCTGATTTTTTTGATATATATATATATATATACTAGTTTTTGTGCACGTGCGTTGCACATGGTTTTAGTTTTTAACAAAAGTGATCAATTAAGTTCATTAATGAATATGTACATACTAAGAATAGAATAATTAGTATGAAATAAAAATAATCATAAATAAGCAAAAACATAGTATCAAGTGTAAAATTTAATTAATAATTACAAGAAAATCATAAAGTCGGTTAACTATATAAAAATATTGTTATAGATACATGATAAAAATTGATCAAATATATAAGAGAGTAATATATTTTTAAAAAACTTTTAGAATTGGTAGATAGTTAATTCTATTAAACGAATGTGAATTATTATGCATAGTATGAGTTAATATTAAATAGTTTTGTAATTTTAATACGGTTTATTAAATATACATACTTCTGCGTTAAGTTTAGGAAAACACCTAATTCAGCACAAATTCCTTGTATGATTAATTTAACTTGTATAATTAATTTAACCAAATAAAGTAGAGTTTAAATTTATTTAAATTTACTATAATATAAAAATATATGAAGTTATGTTGTTTTTTTTAAAATAGAGCACATAAGTGTATAATTTTACAAAACTTGTAAAAATTTGAGCTCCAGCAGTCTTTTAAATTTAGCTTTTGTGTTACACCCCAAGTTTACATTGCCACATCAAATATTTCTTTTCCAATTATTTTACAAATTTTAAAATGTAGTAACTTTTAATAGAAATTATATAATTTTTAAATAAAATTACTTTAGACCAACAAATCAAGACATTGTTATTATAATATTATGTATACCAAAATTCAAGAAAAAATAATAATAAATTGCATAAAATAATATCTAATATGCAAATATATGTTCATTCAAAATTTACACAAAAGTTAAAAATGTACCATTGGAGCATATTTTTTTTACACTTCAAGTTTTGTGTAAAAGTGTCTTGACAGATATGATTTACACAAAAATATTTACACAACGGTTGGAGATGCTCTTAAAATCTTGTGTTTAAAATTAGAGGCATATTTATCTCTACAAAAAAAAGAAAAAACACTTAAGTTATTTGTACTTTTATATATAGTATAGATATATATTCATTAAATTTGTAACGTGGGAATAAATGGCAAAATTAGTTTATGAAAAATTGTTGTTATTGCAATTGGGCCGTAACGGAAATCAATTGCGGGAGTTACTCAAGGCCAGCGATCTAAGTGGGCTAGGCTATCATTGATCCATTTCTACCAACACATAATGGGGGTACACAGAGTGTTTTTTTTTTTGGTCCATAGAGAGAAAGTTAAGAGACAAAAATTGGTATCTATTTTCGTATTTCAAGAATCTAACGGAGTATGAATTTCTTTACCAAGATACAAGAACAAGAATTACACAAAAACAAATATACTCAAAAGTTATTTTGAACTTATAAATTAAACAATATTGCACTCCTTAATTTCTATACTTAACCTAAGCTAATCCTCTTAGTGAGGCTTAAAGAAGCTAACTTGAATACCAGTGTCAATCACAACATATAGCCCCGCAGCAATCAACACCACACTCAAACACATCCCTAACATACCTAATCCCCAGTTGAGGAACCACATTGGGCTATAAACCTTTGGTTTCTTAATCTTAAGCCACATAAAACACGGATAAGCCAATGTCACGGGCAACGCTAACCCTCCAATCAGACCAGCAAAGCTTCCCAGGAAGGGGATTGCTACGGCGATGAAGAAGCACCCAAATCCAAACATGGCCCGAATGATCGCCCTGAGCCACCATGTGCATGGTTTCTTAAACCTTGTGACATAATTTGACTCCATGTCATCGAACATTGGCATGCCGTAGATTTGGAAGGAGCTCAACGCATTAATTATGACGAATAAGCTTATTAATCCTAGAACGGATTGTGGGGTGTCTTGTCCGTGGAATCCATACAAAGCTGATAACATCCCACCATTTGCTGGTATCTGTCAAATGCATAAAACATTCAATTTAGAAAAAAAATACATATCTAATTGTGAAATAAATAGCCATAATTAAACTAGGGGAAAAAATATATACCAGGCGTCCATATGCCCAGTAGCCACCAATTGCAAGAGGGAACAAACACATTGCAATAAGCGTGTACGAAAACTTAACACCGGTCCACATTGGCACACGTGATGGATTCTTCTCACTTGAGGGCATTGTTGCCTGCACAAAATCAAATCTTTAGGAGCAATACACAATTAAATATTTCATTTCGATCAAACTTAACACACACACACCCCATATATCTTTACTGTTAAACTTTTTTTTTTTTTTTTTTTTTTTTACGTCATTTGTTAATTTTGTGGTGGACATATTTGACCCGACCGTACTTGATACGTCTAGCAGTATCAAATTCAAGATATTCGGCTAATGTTTCATAAAATAAAAAGTCAAACTGAAGTCGGTTGGTCAATGTTAAATTAAATGTTGTTTTACGACTTTTATCTTTTCAAGAGTAATTCAGTTAAAATTTCCAGGTCAAGGTGCCATCCAAGACTTGAGAGGTACTTATGTTTGAATAATGAATAATTTAGGCTTAAAGTAAACTACTCGCGTGTGTGAAAAGCAGGCCAACTTGCTTTTCTGAGTTAAGTATTGCATCAAATATTTTATGTTCGATCAAGAAACGAAAATCATTGATTTCACATCCTTTGACATTTCCTATAGACTCTTTTAGTTTCAAGTTGTAAAATAAAAAGAAAACGAGAAATATATACCTGTATCTCAAGAATAAGATTGTGGCCTCTGAAAGCGAAAGCAATAATCCCAAGTGCATTGAGAAGATCAGAAACCCTAGCAATCTCCGTACCGGCTCTCAGCGGGTTATACGACACATTTGGAACCCTACCCTCGTCCACTGACACCACCCACATCATCGTTGTATATCCAACGGCTGTGATGGCCCCGATCAGTGACACGCCTGCTATAGAGTTCAAGTTTGGTAGCTGAGAGAGAAGCACCGCAGCACACGTGAATACCAAGAACCACTCCACGGTGGTTAGTGGAGCGGCCGTACATGTGGCTCCGCACACAATCTGGAAGAAGGTCTTGCACGTCGACCCTCCGATGATGATCAGAGCCACACACGTACCTCCAGATAAATACATGATCGGAAATAGCGCTAGAATTTTCCCAGTCCTCTCACCTGAAAACATTTAGGAGATTCACTTGATTAGTGCGCAAATTTAATGATTCGAGTCCTAGAGTGCCCTTTATTCATACGCAGCTGAATTTGAAAATTTTATTTGCTTTTTGTGTAATTAAAAATTTGAATATGTATTGCAAAATCTTTTAATGTGAGTTAAAATTAAATTGAACTAAGAGCCAACGTAGTATCCTAATTATTCAAAGTCAATTAAGTATAATTGTTAGCCTCTTAGTCGTCGAAAATTTCCAAGAATCTTACCAAAAGTTGCACAAGCAAGTTGCATGTATCTACTGTAGCGGATACCAGTCTCGGTCGACTCATGGAGTTGGACCAGTAAGTACAAAGTGTAAAGCTGCCATATGAATGCTAGGGTCAAGAGTATAATTCCCCATGTCCTGTAATCAAACGTAAATAAAGTTAATTACATGTCAGCATTCAACGTTAATAAAGACACAAGAATCTGAAAAATAAATAATAATTTTGCAATTACCAGCCAAGAATGGTGAAGGCAACAGGGAGCACAAGTGCTTGAATACCAATCCCGGAGCACAGCGTGTGAAAGGCAGCATAATAAGCATTCCCATTTCTGGACTCAGTAATAGGCAGCCAAGCATCTTGTGGGTCCAACTTAGTAAGTTTGAGTGCCTTCCTAAGAGGGCTACCCAAAGGAGTAATAAACCTTGGTGTCAAATTACGGGACTTGATCACCGGAGTTTTGCGAGCTGCCACCACTGGGTGGTCCGGAGTGTGGAGGAGGGGCGACCGGGACAAGGATGGTGAGTGAAATTGTGACGGTGGTGCGGATGTTATGGGTGGTGTTGGGGCTATAGACGCTGGCCTAGGCGTTATAGGGGCGGAGCTAAATTCGTCAACTTCGCCCATTTGGTCTCGTGCTTAAACTTAAAGCAAAGTTTTTGTAGCTTTAAGGTAATGGTGTTTTTTGGGTTTATGTTTTGGTCACACAAATTGGTATTAGAGAAATAGGTGTGTATATATAGAAGGGGGTAGGAATGCATGTGAAGTTTGTTTGTTGGCATGTAATTAAAAATATAGTCTAGTAGGTGTAGTGTGTGTATGTTGACCAAATATTAGTAGACTAACGGTGGTGAATATTGGAGGTGCTATATATGAAATGATAATTAATATTTTATTTTATTTTTATTGTAAGCTTAGAATTTATTATTTCAATTTGAACATCTCGAGTTTGAATTCATAGTTTTTCAAAATAATAAATGCAATAAATATCTAGGGAGCATGCTCTCACTTTCGATAGGAATTATGATATAGATTATTTCACATTTTTGTTTACCGGTATACTGTAAAAAGCAGAATAAAAAAAAAATTAAATAAATTCACGATATAATAAATATAATTTACGTTGATCTATAAATTATATTAAAAAAAATGTACTATTAAAACAAGATAAAAATCAAACTAAACTAGTAATTTATGACGAACGTATTACGATAACAGAAAGGCTTCATTGATCCAGTTTGACAAACTTGGCTGCTGCCTGCCATCTTTTTCCTATCTTTGAATGTGGGTATAATAATTATAATAATAATAAAGCATCCTTTGTAAGACTTTGACTTTCAGGGTCCCGTTACCTGGACCTCAGGAGAAGTACATATATTTTTGTTTGTCAATTTCTTTTTTTTTTAGTACTTAAAGTAAATACCATTAAATAAATCGTTCTCTCGTATTTAAAATTTAGTAGTAGACAAACTATTTGCCAACCCTATAAGTAATATTATTATTTCTCTATATAAAAAGTATGATTAAACTTACATTAGCAAATTTCTCCCAAATTGATTTTTGTATCTTGTTCATGTATTCTCTAGAAATATATTTTAATGTTTAATTTGCTAGAATTTATTCTTTTACTTATTGTTTATTAATTAATAAAGTTTCAACATGCTTCATCCAACAAGAATAACTGATTTTTTTTTCATAAAAACATTTAATTTTTTGTCCAATTAAGCAATAGATAACTGTGGGAGGTAAAAATTGTAGATAGATCTATTTTGAGAAGTCCAAGTCATGGTCTGCTTACGGCCTAGGATCCTTAGGCCCATATTAATTACATGTGAGAAATTGCCTTGCCAAGGAGGATATTTTCATTCAACAACCGACTCACTATCTAATTACTATAGTCAGCCGACTAATGTGAGTAAACTCAATGATGATCAATAGGTAAACAAGTAGGGGATAACTAAACTGGAGGATAAGTGATAAAAAATAATCATTTACACAAGTGTGAACAAGGTTAATGACAGTTGTTATCTTGAAATAGTACCCAAGTTTATATTTTATAGTAATTTTCATATCTTACCAACTTTAATGTAACCTTATCCTGTACATATAAATAAGAGGACAAACTCAAAGTTAGAGACAATTAGGGTGCGTTTGATTGCGAGCATGGAAAGAAAATAAGTTCCAGGCAATTGAATTACCTAGAATTGAGTTGCATGGAAAATGTCAATTGAATGTGTTTGATTGCCTTAATTTTCTACCCGGAAAATAGTGTACTTTTCCATCTTTTGGTGTTTAATAGACATTATTTTCTATGGTAATTGTAACTTTTTTCAACTTTTGTTGTTTGATAGCTATTATTTTCCATGGAACTTGAACCTTTTTCCATGGAACTTGTATATTTTTTACATGGAACTTACCTCAAAAATCAGATTTTTTAAAAACAATTTCTTTTTTTTTTTCAATTTTACTTAATCAAAAAATAGTATTTTGATTTTTGAACAATTTTACTTCATCAAAAATCAGTTTTTTTTAAAACAGTTTTTTTTTTTTAACAATTTTACTTCATCAAAAAACAGTTTTTTTTAGACCACACTTCATTGAAAAACAGTTTTTTTAAAAAACAGTTGTTTTTAACAATTTTACTTCATCAAAAAACAGTTTTTTTTTTAAAACATTTTTTTTAACAAGTTTACTTCATCAAAAAACTGTTTTTTTTTTAAAACAGTTTTTTTTATTTTTCTAACAATCTTACTTCATCAAAAAACAGTTTTTTTTTTATTTCTGAACAATTTTACTTCAGTGAAAAACAGATTTTTTGAAAACAATTTTTGGTTTTTGAACAATTTTGCTTCATCAAAAAACTGTTTTTTTAAGACAGTTTTTTTTTTTTTGTTTTTAACAAATTTACTTCATCAAAAAACTGTTTTTTTTTTTAAAACAGTTTTTATTTTTTATTTTTCTAACAATTTTACTTGATCAAAAAACAGTTTTTTTTAGACTACACGTGTGCTAATTGCCTCGGTCTTTGTGCGAATTGTCTGGAAAATAAAAACCACCCCCCAAAGAAAATATTTTCCACCTTTACAAGGAAAAGTACATGAATAGTAAAAAAAGTGGGAGTTTGACTCCATGAAAAATAAATGCAATCAAACACTATAAAAGTGGGAATTTGGGTGGGAAAGCCATATTTTCCATAGAAAATATGGCTTATCAAACACACTCTTAATTTTTCTCCTCTCTACATTTACTCCCACACACTCTTCTTCTTTCTTTTAACAAAGAAACCCTAACTCTATGTAATGGTACTATTCTTTTCAAGTTTTTAAATTAATATATACAACACACACAAAGAATGATGTACTATTGGATTGGAAATTTGAGCCACTAGAGAAACTTACCATAAACAAATCTAACATTCCTTCTATTTGTGTTGGCTTTCATTAACCGGGTAATATTGCTCATCTTCATCTCCAATGTTTTTTGGTTGCCAATCAATCAAACTGGTCGATTCCCTACAAGTTGGGCTTGATTAATTTTTACTTACCCACGGTAACTCTCTCTCTCTTTTCATGCTATTATTGTTAATGACACTTTATATTTATCTTTACGGACATTTTTGATTGATTAATTTTTTTTTGTTGTTCTAAAATACTCATTTACGGTTCTTATAGCTATATTTATTTATTTTGAGTGTGTGTGGGTGGCGGGTGTGGGTTGGTTTGCTAGAATACTCATTTAAAATATTAATAGCCATACTATTTCTTTTTATTTAGTTCATCATTCATTTCTTGTCCTTCAAAAGCAGGAGACAAATTAAGTTAATTAGTGACTTTTTTTCAGGAAAAAAAGAAGAAAGAAAGTGAATAGTTGGGCTGTAGTGGTTTCGGCTTGTTGAATCGACGGGTGCGCAGAAAATCGAGAAAACCAAAAAATAAAAAAACCGATGATATTGCTTGTTCAATATATTGGTTTGGGTACTCCACAATTAACAATTTTTAATATAATAATCTTCTTTTAAAAGAAAAGCAAATACTATAACAAAATTCCTGCTCTTTCTCGTGCATTGTCTTGCTGTAGATGATTGGGAAAAGGAGTCTAATTTAGCCACAGTTGACCTTGTTTTGTTTTTTGATTTTTTTTTATTTGAATTTCATACGAAACGTCAACAATGTAGCTTGGAAGGAGTTTACATAAATTGACCTTCGGGAAAAAACTATTTGATATGTATATATCAACCACAAAAACGATTAATTGCGTCTTTCTTTTATATATCCTATTAATCACCATATACACGCAAGCTCTCCGTTATTTTTACGATACAATCTCTTCGTTTTCACAAATTATCTCTCATTTTTTATGACTTCTCATTCAGTTACCCTTCATTCGTTCCCTCGATTTGCTCCTCTTTTAATTTTTGCTCTCTCTGTCATCTATTCTCCATTATGTTTCCCCTTCTGTTATAGGTAGCTTAATTTCATTCCTCGTTAGAAATCTAACAAAATCTGCAACTAGACAAAGTAAAAGAAAAATCTACACCAATTACCCAATATAGCAATCCTATCACTTGCGCTCTGACTCATGTGCGCTGAGGCAGTTTTGAAGAATTAAACCATTTAAACTCCTTCATCGATCATTGGGTCACTGGTCTCTTTGAGAGACGATTGATTTAACAGGAATTTCGTATTTTAATTCTTCTGGGTGCATTTGTTAAAAAAAAATATATTGGGCAACTCAATGAGGTTTTCACCATATATGCTTGGTTAATTTCTTCGTTAGTTCACTTTTATTTTGATGGTTGTGAATTCAGCTTGACTTTTTTTTGGCTTATGAAAAGTTTTGCCTATGTATGTACAGAGAAAATGCTACGCAACTTGACTTTTTTTTCAATTTCTTTATCTCTCATTGCAATTTGAATTATAGATGCTATCCATAAGCTTAAATATCACCGCTAGCTTATATTACCTATCATTGTATAATATTTGTGGGAGGTAAATTTTAGATATGGGCTTTTAGTCATGGTCAATGTTTGGTACTCATACCACCGCTTGTCCGCGAGCAAAGCCCACAAGATTGAGAACCATCCTCTGGCCGATCAAGTATCACTGTTATGCTCATCGAATCATAGTGATGTGAGCCGTTCATGATTGGTCGGAGTACAAAGACAAGGTAACTGAGTTAGAAGATAAGACAACATAAAATAACTATTTTAGTTAATGTGAACATGGTTATGGACACCTAGAATAAAAAAGTAGTGATCAAGTTTATTTTTTCTAGTAATTTCTTAATATCCTAAACCCTAATGTAATCTCATCGTATAGATAAGAAATAGGAAGGAAACCTATAGCTTGGAGAATTCCAATTATCATTATCCTACACTCACTTCCATGCATTTTCTCTAAGGATGTGTTTGATTGGCAGATTTTTTTATGGAAAATAAGAATTTTCCACCAAAGTTACCACTTTTGGTATGTTTGATTGCCAAAAATTTTCAAGTGATCAAATTTCATCTTTTTTGCAATCATTTCTTATTTTTAACCAAAAGTATGAAAATGTTTTCTTTATTTTGGGGGGGGGGGGGGGGGGGGGTAGAGTTTTACTCATTTTTTACATTAAAAATGTCATAACTTAAAATAAAAAATTCAAAATGTAATATTTAAAATCTACTAATCAAGATCAATTAAACAAGATTAATCATGACTTGACTATAGAATTATGTAAAAAAAATACAAATAATTTTTTCTACATTAAAAATGCCATAATATAACCAATATTTTCTGGTTAGAAAATTAAGGTAATCAAACACATTTAATTGACATTTTTCATGCAATACAATTCTAGGCAATTCAATTGCTTAAAATTTATTTTCTTTCTATGCAAATTTCATACTTTGTAATCAAACACACCATAAGAGAAAGCTCTTATCATTATTTTTACTTTCATTAAGGCATTAGAACCAAGTGAAGAACACTCACACACACTAGGGACAACATACTGCCGGAATAGGAATAACAGCCATCGGAGGAACGGACCCCATAATTAAATCTCGTCTTAACCGCTGTTATTATTTTACTGTTCAAATTCATCACACTTGTCACATTTGATTGTCAAATGTATTATTTTGAGTCGTTTATCTCTTTATTGGGCTTAATCATATTTTTACCACCCACAATATCTTTAATATCAAAATTTTAAATAGAATAATTGTATAGAATTTTTAAACAAATAAGAAATTATAAGCATGCACGGGTTTTGCTCGTATATTAATAGAATTTGAGATTTTCCATTGTTATATTGTCATGTCTTGGTCTGTTTAATAACATAAAACAATATAGAATAAATATTTAATGTAGTCTATCAACATTGTACGTGCACATATTACAACTACGTAAGGTCCATACAACAGTCTCCCACAATTCTAAATGCGTTTCGATTTTTGTACAAAAACGCTTGGGTTTTCATTAATTTTAAGTGTTGTTTGGTCTCCAAAAATTTAAGTAATTAGGCTCCGTTTGATTGTAAAAATGGAAAAAATAAATAAATTTAGTTAGTTTGTATGAAAAGATAGAAAATAAGGTGAAAGATGTTACTCATTTTATGAGTATATATCCCCCCATCTTTCAATATTTTTGATGAAAATTTTTACTTACTACCAAGCAAAGAAAATTTCTTCATGAAAAATTTAAAAATCAAGAGGATATCACCTCTATCATTTAACTTATTTTCCATCTTTTCACGAAAATTAACTCAATTTATTTACTTTTTTACCTCGCAATCAAACGAAACCTTACTGCTGGTACTAATCACTTGTACAATTACACCAGAGAATGGTCGTCTTTCCATACTGGACTTAGTCGTGGTCCTTGGGACTAACCATTTGGTGGAGATTAATGATCACACATTCACACCAACCGACTTACTACCAAAGTTTATTAATAAATATTATATCGAAAATTTATTGGCCAACATTTTGAGCTTGATTTTACGTATTGAACAATGCTTTAGTTTTGTCAGTTGTCACTCTTCATTTGATTAATCAACTCAAACATTTAAGTTAGCCAATATATCATATTATTGTTAAAAAAGAAAAATTAAAAGCATTTCTAATAATCTTTTATATTTATGTTTTGTATAAATTTTATAAAATTTGTAAAAAAATTATCTCTAACAATCATTTAAAAATGAGTTTTGTGTAAAATACATTCACATTATACACGTCCACGTCCACGTCAACTTTCTATTTTTTTTATTTTTTTACTAAAATTTTAAAATATAATAACTTTTAATACAAAAAATATATTTTAATAAAAATTATATATTTGAAATCTATTCATTAAGGTTATAAAACAAGATCCATTATGATTATAAGATTATAGATATAAAAATTGAAGGAAAAAAATATAAAATTATATCTAACATTTTGTTTATTGATTATTTAGAAATTTACACAAGAATTTCTAAAAGTACTATTAGAACATATCCAATGGTAGTGCAGAAATTACGTCGTAAACTATATTTGTCAACCTGTTTTTACAAAACACTTGAATACTAAAAAATATATACTACGATGATACTTTTATAATATCTTGTGTAAATTTTAAAATAACTAATAAGATTCCAACACTTGTTAACTATCAGTTTAAGTAATTTATTATTATTTTTTCTTGAATTTTTTTATAAATAATTTTATAGTCACAATAGATTTTAATTTGTAGGTATTAATGAACATATTTCAAATATTTAGTTTTTATTAAGATTCATATTTTGCATTTGCAGTTATTATATTTTTAAATTTTATTTAAAAAATGAAGATAGAGAAAAATGTGTGCCATTGTAAAATAAAAGTGTATTTTACACAACCATTTTACACGAACTTGTACTTTAAAAGACTATTGGAGAGAAAAAAAATTACAAGTTGTGTAAATTTTACACAAAACAAAAATATAAAAGACTTTTGGAGATACTGCTAAACTATATTTTTTTCAAGTTTTTAATTTTTTGTAAAATTGATTGATACATATAATTCACACAACTGATAGAGATGCTCTAACTAAGTTTTTCTATTTATATTAATTTAAAAATTTGTCCCTTTGTAAAACTTGAATCGGTCACAATTTCATAGATGCTACAATTTAATATTTAGAAAAATTAAATTGGGGGGTTATGTGCTCACATCAGCTAATTAAATAAATATATCGACAATCTCCCACTTGCTATAGGCCTCCAAAGTTTAATATTCTTTAGCATTCCGGATTGAATTTAAAAGTCAGGTGACTCGGATTTATTTTATCCTTTTTTAAATCGCATATTTATTATATGCCTCTCTCTCCTACGTTATTCTCAAAAGAAAGAAAAATGGGTCTCATCCGAGTCAAATGTTAAACATTCATCATCTAAAAATTTTCTTTCAATCTAGTTCAAGTTTTGTACTTTTTAAAAATTAAAAATTAGTAATTTCACAAAAAGAAAATAGTTAAAAGAAGTTTGACAAATAAGTTGATGTTGGGTAATTTCAAATTAACTTTACTTACGAATTTTAGTAATATAAAATTTCACTAAATATATATATATATATGTAAGATCAATAATTTGTTAGATCGTCACTTACAAAAAATTTATAAACACAAGTGCAAAAATGGAAGGTTAAAGTTCAACACGATGAAATGTTTCCGGTGAAAGATGGTTCTCCCAGCTAATGAATAGAAGGTCTGGTTTACGTCCACCCTTTGGTGATTGATTTTATTAATACTGGTAATGGTTACAAAATTGGTGATATATTTCTCTCCCTTTTTTTGGCGATTGGGGCTAGTCCCTTTTATAGATGGAAGGAACTAACTGTTACAATGTAATAGGCCTCCGCCCCACGTTGTGTTTTAGTGGAGAGAATAGTGGACGTAGTTGAATAGTGGGCAGTTGGTTGCCAACCGTTACGCGTGTTGGTCATGCTTTTATCGTGTTGTCGCCACGTGTTTATGTAGAGTCCACCTTTTTAGCCATCTCATCGAGCTCGGACGCACCTCGAACTCGGACCTTGTCTTACGTTCATGAGCTCAGAAGATTATTTTTATCCCCTTCAATATTTATATATATAAATTAGAAGGGGCTCAATTCAAATATGACAATTTCAAATCTACGACCTCTAAGTCAAAATGGAAGAAATCTTGTCATTTAGCAACTTTTTCATTTATTAAAATGTCTTTATTTTCACTTAGGTATCTTGATATATTAAAGGGAATATAAACACGCTATGCGCGACTGCGCGTGATAAATGTCTAGTTTAATATTTTTGAAACAAACTGTCTCATGCTGAAAATGGGAACAGTACGTAAATGGGAATGATGACAACAAGATGGACCAAAAAAAAATTTGATAACAAGACCGGTAACATTAATTTATTACCTTTCAAAGCAACCCACCCACCACCCACACTCCCAAAAGAAAATATGTATAAAAGCAGCAACTCCATTTTTTTAATTCCCTTTGAGATCAAATCACCAAACAATGGGCGTTACTTACAGGGACGGATTGAGGATTTGTTTTTTAGGGGGTGGGTGAGGGAATATATTGTGGAGTGATTTTTTTTTTATCATTAATGATTAGTGTCTATTAAATTTTAATTTTTCAAAATGATACTTTTAACACAAAAAATATTTAGTGCTATTATTTTGTGACAAAATGACAATTTTATTTTGCTCCTACGCACATTTTTTTTTTAAAAAAGTCATTTTTGATGCACGCGCAATTATTTATATTTGGAGAAACAATACTTGATTTATTTTTTAAAAAAATATATTTGAGGGAGGGGAAGTTGGTGATGCTTTAATTATAAAAAACAAAATAAACAATTTTTTGCTATGTTCTTGGTAGGTAGACATGAAAACTGCATGGTTGAAGATTAAAAAAACGCATACTAGTTAAATTGATGTTAGAAAATTCAATGACGGCCATCCTATAATTCTAAAGCAAGTTAGAACAGAGATAATATGTGCCTTCAATAAATGTGGTAATGGTTTCACATTTAATTAATTTGATGACTTTAAATATTCGTTTACTACTTTTATATTATTAATAGTAAAACTTTGACCTATCTACAAAAAAACAAAATACATCCCTAAATCTACTTGTGGTGTAGTGGTTTAAGAAGAATTACAAAGTACGTATGTATGTTTGATCCGTACGGGTGGTCCATAAACAGTAATCTGCATTTATAACAAAATTTTAAGTGACGAATTGCAAAGTTTTTGGGCTTATCAAAGGTATATATGTTTTGAGGGAATGCGCTTCATATTTTTCTAGCAATTAGCCGTTCATTCCCAGATTTGTCGAAGATTGGTAATATGCATGGTGGCTGATGATTTCTTTAAACGGGCTCTTGGCTTTTCAAGCAAGAAGTTATAGTTTGATTGTTTCCTGAGTTTTATATATGAATCAACTAGTTATTGTCTGTGCTGTCTGGTACGGTGAAATAAAAAAATATTAAATACAAATAAAGAGACTCCTAGGTATTGCTCGTGTCGAACGGGGTGGCATTGTAAAAAAAAATTAACAGTTAGATTGAGCAAAAAATACATAATACCTAAATAGCGGGGAGAGAGTAGATTGGTAGAATATAAAAACGATAAAAAAATGTTGAATTTTTGGATTTGATATCCTAAAAATACATCTAAGGGTTCAAATTTGTTGTGTCATTTGTAAATAATTATTGGCCATTAGTATGGCGATGTGATGTTCTTAGGAAAAAAATTCACATCCAAAGGCTAACAATTTATGTGTATTTTTTAGAACAAATTTAAGTTATTAATTAAATAATTTGATGATGTGACCTTTCATTTTCTTATAATATAGATTTAAAGTGATTATTGTGCCTTTTAATTTTAATTTTTTTATCGCTTGCTTAAAAAAAACAAAAATTAAGTGAACAGCTTGAACATATATAGACAAATTTTAGGTGAACAGCTTGAGCCTTGCTCACTCCCTAGCTTCATGTTTTCCTTAGCTAACTGACAGTCGATTTTAAAATATTAAAAATGGTACTAATACGTGTCTACTAATCAATTGGACCAGACCATTTTCACATTTAACCAATTAAATTTATAAGTTAATTCAAAATCCAACCCATAAATTTTTTATCCTCATTTTTAGAGAATGTCTAAACTACACGTAAAAAAAATTGTATATATATATAGATGTTGAGTTCAACCCCCACGAGATACAATGTTTTAGGGTCGTGTCATAAGTAATGTTTTGTAAATTCTTTAGTCTCGGGTGGATGATAGCCCTTGGCCAAATGTGAGACAAATTAGTTAAGTTGTGCATAAATTGTTTTATACACGTTTACCATTGAAAATAAAATAAAAAATACAAACAAAAAAGTACCATGTGTTTAAAAGATCTTGTTTATATTTTCTATAAACCGAGGACGGACTAAAATTTTGCTTCTTTAAATGTTTAGACCCACTTAAAATAGAAAAAGGAAATGTACAACAGTTGCTAAACTTAAATTTGTAGTCAATTGAAAGTCGACTATTCTATGCTGCTACAAAGAAAGGTAAATTATGCAAATTCGTTGCATGTAAATAAGGAATACTGGGAAGGCATTTTAACCTTTTTTTTTTACTTCAACTCATTATAAAAGTCAAGCAGCGTGTATGAACACTTGAGTATATCCTTTTCTTATCGGTTTTGTATCATATCACGTTTATCTCGTAATTAAAAGTATGCATAAATTTAGATTTAGTATAAAAATAAGGTCATGTCTAGTACGATTACATTTGGCCAACCAGTATTAATTGTGAGTGTGAGGAACGAACTCGTTTATTGAACCGAACTCTCTGTTTTCATACATGAAAAGAATACCAAACTTTAAAATAAATTGTGGGAGTCAGGTCAATTATCAAGAAAACAAGTTTTGTTAAATGTATGACTACATTACGTATAAATAATGGGGTGTAAATTTACATATATTTATGTTTGACCAGAAACTAGAAACTATTAATTGCTGGCTGGGTTGTCTTTGATGAAGATGGTAAGACCAGCAACATCTAGTACTAGTATAAATGGACATGACCAAAGCTTTCTGTGTAGCTTCTGTTGCACAATGCTCAATTAAGTAGACTGCGTATTCCAAGAATAGCGCATCACATGGCAAAGTGATCGGTCTATCTCTTGGAAGTCCGAATTCCTCTTCAGACATTTTGAAGAGATCTCTAAACACGTAGTTGTTGAGATATTCTATGGGGAAAACAAAGCGCTTTTGATCTGCCGTGTACACCACAAAATGGCCTCTAGTGGCCACCGGTGATGATGAGCTACTGGAACTGGCACCGTTGGATCTTGGAAGGGAAATTCTTTTCCTCCTGATAGCGGCTGCCCTCTGCCACTTCTTTGCCATCTTGATAAGTTTCTTGGGGTCGATGATCATGATTTATCGAAGTGGGTTACGAGCTTGAGAAATTTGAAAAAAGAGGCGATTTGGTTTTTTGGGTTCTTAAAGATTTGAGAGAATTGTAATAATGGTGTGATGATTTGTAAGTATGGAGGCTAGTTTATATATCACAAGAGAAGAGACACTGCCTTGAGAGTGTAGGTATTAATGGGTGCAAAAGCATGTGGGCTAGTTGGGAAAAAGAGGTTGATGGGAAGAAGGCCATGTTTGGCAAATGGCAATAAATACTATACATCTTATTGCTGTTTTCCTTCTGTTCTACCTTGTGGATATAGGACACACTGGGTCTATTTTGAGGTCATAATTGCACGTGTTAAGGGCCACAATAAGGAGGCAAAATTAATCAAAAATTTGCATTGCCAAGTACTTAATATATACAAATAATGGTACTAACAAGTAGCACTTATGATGAATATCTAGGAAGACATAGTTTGGCGAGAGTGGAAAACATTTGGCTGCGTTTAGACATAGCTTGTCTGGCCCGGACAAGTAGATAAGAAGTGCCAAACAGGGAATTAATATGTGGCTCAAACTAGCAAGTGCTCTAATGAAGCTTGTAACTTGTCAACATGTATAAAGGCCTTAGCGTAAGAAAACCAGCACCCAATTCTGGAATTTATGGACGCGAGTGCGTCTAGGTTTTTGAGAACAAATAGCACACCTTGTATTTACTAGTTGTTCAATCGTTCATGTGCATGGATTAATGGGAACGCTGTAATTGAAAGAGGGTCCATTTTTCTCATCACCGGAACTTGGTTTGGTAGCCCTTAGACGTGATAAACCACATATTAGCTAGCTTATCCATTAATTAGGTTAAAGGGTTTCACATTTGAAACTGGTGGCTGCAAATTAACAAAAACTTATGAGTATTCTTTTTCTTGATATTGCTCTGACAAAATTAATTTTTTCTAGCATTTGTTTTATTTCTTTAGGTAAATTAGTTTTATCACAAAAACTAGTGGCTTTTCACGCAGGATACTATGCAAAACGACAAGAACAAACAGGGACAGCCTTGAAGATTTGGGGGCCCAAGGCGAATTTTAAGGTGGAGCCCCTTCTATGAAATATGGAAGAGGCCCTTTAGCTTGTGGGTTTGTTCGACCGGTGAATAACCCACCTGTACTTGGAGATCCCAATTTCAGTTTTCACATGAAGTAAATGCAGCATATAGGTACCCCGAGGCCCTCCCCAAGATATTAATGTAGATTTACTAGGGATGGCAAAAAAACCCAACCCGGCGGGTTTCCGACCCGACCCAACCCGGATGGAGCGGGTTCGGGTCGGGTTTTTTTGAGGGCGGGTCGGGTTTGGGTTTCAAAGGAAAAACCCGGGGCGGGTTCGGGGCGGGTTAGGGTTTTGATAGTTTTAAACCCGACCCGACCCGACCCGCATGCTTATATATATAAAAAAAAAATATATGTTAATATTAAATATATATATAGCCTTTTAAGAATTTCTAGCCTCATCCAGAAGAAATATATTTATATATAGATAATAAATCTATTAGTGAATTTTGTAAATAGATAAAATAAAGACTATTTTTGTTTGTTTAAGAATAATCAAGATGGAATATATATATATTTGTGTGCGCTATTGTGCTTTTTATTTAAAAAAAATTTGAAAGGCAGTGCGCTAATGAATAGTGCATGAACATATAATAATATAAAGGCGTAAAGATTGATTTTTTTTTTATGAACTTACAAATTCGAGGCGGGGCGGGGCGGGTTCGGGTTTTAAGGCATAAATGCGGAGCGGGTTTGGGTTTCAAAAAATAAACCCGCATCGGGTTCGGGGCGGGTTCGGGGCGGAGTATTTTAGATGCGGGTCGGGTTTGGTATTGGCCAAACCCGCCCCGAACCCGACCCGTTGCCATCCCTAAGATTTACTAACAATAAACAGTTGCCCCTCAAAATGCTAGAACAAAGTAATAAATTTTTGACCAAGTACATAGTCTATACACATTTCTATAAAAGTTGGGGGGCCCTAAAAATGTCCACAAAATTTATATAATAAAAACTGTCTCACCAAAAACTTATGAGCGTTTGTTTGGTAGAAGTAACATATTGTTCTTAGTTAGGTGCAGGGGAGAATATTGAAGTGTCTATCTACTTGTTGACATATGTGTGGCTCCCAGGGTCCTACACCTAACACCATTACTTGGCATTTAACGCAGTTCAAACAACAATATATGGAAATCACCTACTTTCAAAGCTTGGCTAGCCTCTTCTTTTTTTTTTTTTGAAACCGTTTTAGGTAGCTTTGGTCTATAAGCTGAGCTAGCAATGACAAAAACTTCTACATGCATGATTGTATTTGAATATCAGCTATGATGGGTCGGGGTCCCCCAAGCATTATCCAAAAATTAAAGCCGAGAGCCCTTTTCTCATGACAACATAATGTTTGGACCCTTATTTTAACGCCGTGCTTAAAATATTTAGTCCCTTGCATAAATTATATATATATATATATTTTTATTGCGACATTTGAAGAGTCCCTTGTAGTTGCTCATCCGTAATTTACATTCTTAGGATGGTCCTCCGATGGATGTAACCATGCCTTCCAAGTTCCAAGAACACACAAGTTACTGCATGTATTGAATAGTCGGTTTTGATTATTTGCTCAAAAGAATGCCAAGTAAATTATTTCGTTTTATAATACACGTAATTCTCACAACATCAACATGTTAACTAGCGGCTAACAAATTAGTCGTCATATTTATAATGGTGTTTGAATCTAGTAATTAAGTTAATAGCACACTAGGAGTGGATCACCCACGTAACAATCTTATTTAATTAATTCAATATCCACAGACTAGTGAATGTTTGGCTGCTTCCCCTTGATGCAAAGAGCACAATGGACACCAGCGACTCGCAGCAACAGCAACGAGCAAAGCTTTCTCTAAATCTTTACCCACCCCTTTTTGGATGATACTCACTATGTACTTCATGAAAACTGCTTCACACGGCAACATAATTGGCCCGTCTGTGGGCAACCCGAACTCATCCTCAGACATCTTAAAGAGCTCCCTAAATATGTTATTGTTGAGATGAGCCAATGGGATCACAAAGCGCTTTTGATCAGTGGTGTAGATCACAAAATGGCCTTTGTTATTAGCAATTTTATGAGCTTCTCCCTGCCACTTCTTGACCATTTTCAGGAGCTTCTTGGGGCTGATCATTTCTTTGACTTTTGAGTGAAATTAATTGTATGATGCGTTGAGTTAGAGGAAATGAGAATAGTTCTCATATATTTATATACGAAGATACAGGTATAAATTGAGCAGTTTGATATAGCTTTCAAAGTTATTAGTAGCAAAATCATGTGATTAGTTAAGAGATGTGTGTGGGAATTTATGGGGGCAAACCAGGAGGATCTAGTGCATGCAGAGGATTTATACGTCATTGTTGTAAAAATATATGGTTTGAGGATATGCTTAGAGGACAAAACAATTTGATAAGTGCCCACAGTCCACAGACCACACAAACATAGACAACAGCTTAACTTATGAATTCAAATCTGGGGATTATTCCGTTTTTCTTTTGTACTACTAGATACATAGTCATGTTCAATGGAGGACAGGTTTGGTAACATGGTGATGGACTGCCTTTGATGGTCGTATATTCCTAATATTATGATAGATACTAGATCCAAATATTCGTTTTGGTGTCACTTATTTGTGAAGACTGCATTTTTCAAAAAAAATTTGAACGTAGAGTTGGTATTAGCTAGAAACAACTATGGGGGAGACGCACACATGTAATTATACATCAATTTACCACACCAGACGGTATTGGATGAACTCTAGTAGTGTGTAGCATTCAACAACTATTGCAGCCACACCAATAACAGATAAACCAACTTGCCCGTGCGACAACATTGTGATTGTTACAATGTTATATGTATGACTATTTACCATCCATATTTTAATCTCTCACATTTTCACTTGAAATTTTATCTTTTCCTGAAATTTTTTGTTTCAGGCTGGGTAAAGTAGAGCTGAGATTAATTTAACTCATCCAACTTAATTGCTTAAGAAGCAGCTATCTACGAAGAGCCAAGGGATAGATGAGTTGGCCTCAGTGCCAAACCAACTCAGATTTGACCCGTCCATACCGGCCCCATCCCTCGTAAATTTGAAGAGTAAATCTATTAGGGTGTGTTTGATAAGGCATTATTTTTTCTAGAAAATAGGAATTTTTCACCAAAGTTCTCACTTTTGGTGTGTTCGATTGAATTTATTTTTTAGGTGGTCAAATTCCAACTTTGGGGTGATATGATATTATTTTCCTCCAAAAGCTAGAAAATATTTTCTTAACGGGGAGGAGGTTTTATTTTTTAGGTAAGCTAAAAAATTCCTTTACTCTCCATTTTTTTGGTATAACATATTTGATAATAAGCTAGAAAAATGCATAATCATATCACCCATAAATATTTTTCATGTATCTTTGAAAATTAATTTAACAATATGAAAAAAAATAATTTTATGTTGTTTACCTTAGAGGACATATTTATTTATCACTGTTATATATTATATTTCTTATTATTATAGTTGTTATACTCCCAAATTTATGGTTAATTTAGAATATCAAAAAAAAGTTACTTTATTTTCATGTATATATATATATATATATTAACATATCTCAAATTCCATATAGAAAAGGTACAAGTTACATGAAAAATAATGGCTAGTAAACAATAAAAGTTGAAAAAAGTTACAATTTCTATAGAAAATAATGACTGTCACAGATCAAAAGATGAAAAAGTACAATATTTTATAGGTAAAAAATTAAGGCAGTCAAAAATATTTAATTGACATTTTCTATGCAGCTTAATTCTAGGCAATTTAATTGCCTAAACTTTATTTTTTTTTCCATGCAAATTACATACTTATAATCAAACGTACTCTTAGGCCTCGTTTGATTCAGGTATTAGGGTCAGTGGGATTAATAATACCGATATTAATATTACTGGACTATTAATCATAGTATTAATTTAATACCAATACCTTGTTTGATTTATGCAGTATTGATACTGGGATATCTTATGTTGACGTTAATATCATGTTTGATTCTATAACTCGTATACGGGATTATATTTTGGACTAACAAAATAAAAAAATATATATAAAAAAAATTCTTAAAAAAAAAATAAAAAAAATAATAATAATATAGTAGTAGTGACATTTTTGAAAATATACGATTTATTTTTCTTAATTCTGGATAAACAATACCACCTCTCCCCTGGTATTAAATTATACCACAAAGAGTAGTATTAAGTTAGTACCGGTATTAGTAATCTCAGCACATTTGTGCGAATCAATCAAGGTATTATAAAAAAAGTGGTATTAACAATCCCATCCTACTTTTCAATACTCGAATCAAACGAGACCTTAATGTATTGTATATGCATATCAGTACAATGAAATACACACCACTTGTAAATTAGTGAAAAAAAAAATCATAGTCGCTATAATTGAATAGGCACATTACTTGTGCAAATGATGGTTTTCCGTCAGCATATTCCACTTTTTTCCTTTTTCCCTTTGAGATTTTTTATTTTAAAAAATTTCAAAAGAAAAATCGTGATTACCGTATCACATTTCACGTAAATAAATTTTAAATAATATCTATATCTATACTATACTATATATATAAAAGCACAATAAAATTATGTATTTTATGTCTTTTACTCAAAATGAAATTTACAAAGGTATCAAATTACTCGATTGATGAAAATCTTTTAAAAAAATCAAATTATTCTACTAATAAAAATCAGGTTGTACTACTCAGAATAAAATTAAAATAAAATTATGTATTTTATGCATTTTATGTCTTTTGCTAAAAATGAAATTTACAATAGTATCAAATTACTCTACTAATGGAAAAAATTATGTATTTTATGTCTTCTACTCAAAATGAAATTCATAATAGTATCAAATTACTCTACTAACGAAAATCACGTTATACTACTCAAAATAAAATTGTCGTTCTCTCTCTTCGATGATTATTATTATTATTATTATTATTATTATTGTTATTATAAACGAATCATATTTCATGAAGCAATAGTTCAATACAACGGTGGATTGGTTGGTGTTTTCATAATTTTTTTATGGTTGGCAATAGTTCTCTCTCTGCGTAAAAGATTTTTTTACTATTTTATTGGTTAGCGTTTTTTTATTGGTTAATGGTCGACAATAATGTTTTTATCGGTTAGTGTTTTTTTATTATTATTGGTTGCATGCACTTTAAATTTAATTAATTTCCTTGTCTATTGGTCATATCAAAAAATACAATTAATTAAACTAATAATAAATATACTAATTATATAATATACTTTAATATTGATGCTTGGCCACCTGCGAAAATTTGGCGCAACAATTTTAGCACACCTAATTGATTATAACATTCTCTTACAATTTTAAATTACCTTCTATATTTAACATTATTGTTTTTGGTTTATTTGTTATATATTTATCAAGCTTTTGCTTTGGATAGAACTTCTTTTTTTTTTTACCAATTATTTTTACATATTTATTATTAAGATTAATAACCTTTTGTCAAACACTAAAGCCACGTGCAACGCACGTGTACAAAAGCTAGTATATATAAAAGCACAAATAACCTTAAGTATTTTTCCCTTTTTTTGTATGGACCGAACAAATATACCCTTTTATTCTAAAATTAAAATCTCCTATTCAAAATGAAAATCATGTTGCACTAAAAATAAAATTATGTATTTTATGTCTTCTACTCAAAATAAAATTCACAATAGTATCAAATTACTCTACTAATGAAAATCTTTAAAAAAATCAAATTATTCTACTAATGAAAATCAAGTTGTATTACTCAAAATAAAATTATGTATTTTATGTCTTCTACTCAAAATGAAATTCTTAATAGTATCAAATTACTCTACTAATGAAAAAAATTATGTATTTTATGTCTTCTACTCAAAATGAAATTCACAATAATATCAAATTACTCTACTAATGAAAATCACATTGAACTACTCAAAATAAAATTTTAAAAATAATAAAACAAAATTATGTTTTTTACTCCTTTTATTCTACTCAAAATAGAATTAAAATCTTCTACTCAAAATCAAATGCACGATGCTATTATATTAATTTAGTTTAAACTCTACTTATTTTAGTTTTTCTACTCTTCCAATGATATTACATCTTTTACAATACATCCTAATTTATTTCAACAACAATTTCAATTCACAAACTTATATATACACATATAAGCCATATCAAAAAACACAAAACAAATTATCAACTTCTCGAAATATATACAGTTTGTTTTCTCTTCGAACATATTGTTATTATTATTATTATAAATGAATCATATTTCATGAAACAATAGTTCAACAAAATAGTAGATATTAGTTAGTATTTCTATAATTTTTTTATGGTCGACAATTTTAGTACACCTAATTGATTGTACCATTCTCTTATAATTTTAAATTACCTTCTACACTTGATATTATTGTTTTTGGTTTATTTTTTATATATTTATCAAGCTTTTGCTTTAGATAGAACTTCTTTTCTTTTTTTGTTCTTTTTTTTTACCAATTCTTTTTACATATTTATTACTAAGATTAATAACCTTTGTCAAATACTAAAGCTAGGTGCAATGCACGTGTACAAGAGCTAGTATATATATAAGTATGAATAATTTAAGTATTTTTCCTCTTTTTTGTAAAGACGAATATACTTTTGATTTTAAACACAAAATTTTAAGATTTACATTAAAAAAATATATATATATAACTTCGTATATTTTTATATTATAGTATTAATATTCCACAAAAGTATGTATATTTAATAAAGTGTATTACAATTACAAAACTATTTAATATTAACTTATACATCATCAAGCTATACAATTTATTATTTATATGATTGTTATATTATTTTGTGATGCTGTACATAATAATCGACATACGTTTAATAAAATTAACTATCTACTAATTCTAAAAATTTATTTCTCTTATATAACTGATCAATTTTTATTATGTATTAATAACATTTTTATATAGTTGACCGATTTTATAAGTTTCTTATAATTATTAATTAAATTTTGTAATTGATATTATATTTTTATTTATTTATAATTATTTTTATTTTATATTAATTATTCAATTTTTAATATATAAATATTTATTAATAAATTTAATTAATCATCTTTATCAAATAGTAAAATCACTGACAACATGAGTGCAGAAAAACTAGTATATTATACAAAGAAACTTTTATTTTGAGATGACCGCCATCCAAGACTTATGTTGGGCCTAGACCTACCATTCATGCCCGCATCAACTTTTAAAAATATGTTATACAAAATAAATTCCCCCCAAGAAATTGTGGGTGTGTTGGTCGGGTCTAATAATAAGGACAAGAACATAATATGATAAGATAAGATAAAATAGCCTATCAGATAGATTATAACACTGTCACGTATTTGGAATTGTCAAAATTAAATTTTTGAATAAGATATAATAACTCAATGAAATGTGTCAAATAAGAAAAAACATTATTCTAGTTTCCTAATATATTCTTTTTGTGTGATAAACATATTAAAATTGAGAGTAAAATATTTTTTTTTATTTGTTATTCTATGTTCACCGGATAACACAATACCACCCCCAAAGTAGGATTGAATTATCCCATGTATTATTATTGGATAAAAGGAACTCAAAGAATTAGGAATCCCACTATATATTCTATCATGTTTGACCAGAAACATAAGATATAAAAATATAATTTTATCTGGCCTAATAATTCGGCGCGACAAGCATACTTCATAGGAAAACAAAAAAAAGGGTTAAATTAGGGCAAATTTAACATTTTTCAAAATTTTCAAAGCGTACTAAATTCAAAATGTGAATTATAATATTGGATGGAGGGAGTAGCAATGTTTTTATCTTGTAACGAGTTTTTCACTTCCTTACCTTTTGTGTGTGTGTGTGTGTGTTTTTTTTTTTTTTAGATTCAGATTATATATATTATCAGAGAAACTCTGATCCAACTGGCCCCCGACAGGAATGAATCCAATTTGCATTAATTAGTTTAAGTGTCCTTTATCGTTGATAATTAGCATATAGTTCACGCTATGCGTGAGTGTTTAATATTAAAAATAATTAAATAACAAATTATAAATTATAAATGAATATTGTTTCTAAAATTCAATAGGTCTTACATCAACCTACCTACTATACAAATTTTGAACTACATGCATGAAATTGCAAATTTTGAAGATATTATAACTAATCCAATGGCCAACACTGAACTATTATTTTTTATAGAATATTGAAACGTTACAGCTGAATTTAAACATTGAATTTAACGTAGCAGATTGATAACTTCCTATAATAACTTCCCAAAGTCTCATTTAACTCTTGTTCCTACAATTATCTTAATTTCTTACAACTCATTAAGCACTTTTAAAATAATTTTTTACGACAACCTGATAAACGTCAAGAAAATGATACTAAATACAGTGACTAAAAATATATCATAAAGTACATGAAGGCTAACAATAGATTTTAGGAATTGAAATCCAAATTTATTTTGACTTTTATAGATTACAAATCAAACTAAAATTTAAGTCATAAATTCTTCTTACATTTGATATTTTGTTCAACTATGCTAAAACACTTCATCAAAAATTAAAAGGCTCATATTAACATTTATATTAAGAAAGCTTAAATGGTCTCAAATGTAACTTATTAGTTTACTTAATAATTTTTAATTGTAAAATTTAATATATTGATTTTAACTTTGAAAAGAAAAAGAAAAAGAAAATAGGGAGTAATATGTTATGGACGCAACATGACCTAGGGATGGACCTAACTTGATGTGTGAAGATATTATGAGATGGACTTTGACTTCATATGGCTCTTTTACTGTGAAATATGCCTGGAATGCTATTAGGGACTCTATGCCTGAAGTGGATTGGGCTAAGCTGGTTTGGCATAAGGATGAAATTCCTAGTTGTACCTTCATATATTCTATGGACAAATTAGTAAGGTGGGGAATGGTGCAAAGCAGTACTTGAGTGCTGTGTGGTGATTATGACAAATCAAGATACCACTTGTACTTGATACGAATGGGCAGTGATGTCAATGTAATTGCTGGAATGGTGAGCTGGTTGCTATGCTTCACCGGGCAAAAGGGAGTAGATTTCAGACTAGGCTAGGGAGTGTGGCTTTTGTTGTATCTGTGTTTTGTATTTGGCAGGCAAGAAAGAACCAAAGGATTTTCCATAATTGGTCCAGTGTTATACGGTTGCCACTAGGATAATCTTAGATCAACTTGGAGTTCTCAATGTTGAATTCCGGTGTTGTCAAAATAATGCTTGGCCAGCGACGGCCATGAACTACGAGCGGGAATTAGTCGAGGTGCGCGAAAGCTGGTCCGGACAACCCGTGAGAAACCAAAAGAAAAAAAATAGTTAGACCTGAGAGTGTGGTTATTAGGGATATATTTAGGCTAACGTTTGGCATTGACAGACACATAGAACCTTGTGAAATGGCTTCTTTGTAAAAAGTAAGGTGTGAATGAGAGGGTTTTGTTGTAGTTCAATTCCCTGAGGGTATGCCCCTTGAATTATGTATAATTTTGTACTTATAAAATTCTGACTTTTACCAAAAAAAAAATTATTATTATGAAATATAAAACCTATATTTGTTTAACCAATAGTGTAAAAATACATCCAATGTTTAAGCTATAGGTGGAGAGGAGAAAGAAGCAGGATGCCAAGGCTTAGACTATATGTCTTTACCATTTGAGCTAATACTTAGATCTACAAGTATCAACTCTTAAATGGCCTTGAAATTTGTTTAATGTTTCACAAATTAATGATGTACCATGGAAACTCTTTTTTTTTTTTATCCATCCTGTTGTGTTTTTTGCTCGGTTCCAAACCCAAAAAAAGAGAAGTTTTGTTGGAAATCGGATTTTTTGGCTTGTAATCAAACTTGCAGAAAAAGTGCAAAATTGATTTTGCACTAAACAGAAGTAAAGATTGTACGCGGGAATAGTGCAAAAACGATTTTGCAGTCTTTTTGCGCCTACGCGGAAAAGATGCAAAATCCGTTTTGCACTTGGACGAAAAAATAGGTTTCCTTATCAAATTTGGTTTCCTTGTTTATTTTGGTCTCTATTACCTTGTTAATAGTTTCCATATTTCCGTAGGATTGTTATTACCTCATTCTAGATTAGATGGACTCTATTATATTGTTATATATAGATAGAATCATTCAATAGATTAAGGCATGAGAATATTCTTCTTTCTGTGGGATTTGTGGGAGAGTTCATCTTGTTGTGAGAAAGAGGTTAAAGGGCTGTTGATTTTCTTCTTCTGTGAGAGCTTTGAGTGCAATAATTCTTGTGATAGATTTTGTAATCGTTTTCAAAGAATTAGTGAAATCTTCGTTTGTCGAATATTGTGTGTTCCATTATCTATCTTCTTGATTGTTTCTCATCCTTATTATCTCTAGTTATTAATATCCACTATTTGAATTACGATCCGTGGCGTGATTTATTGTTAATAATCACAACAAGTGGTATCAGAGGGTGGTATTCAAGGAGGTGTGTGTTATAATGGAGAAATCTTATAGAATGGAGAAGTTCGATGGAATCATGGATTTCAGCCTATGGCAGATGAGTATGAAAGACTATCTCATAGTGCTGGACTTGGATGATGCCCTAGAAGGTCCACCAACGGTGGAACAAAAGAAGAAGGATTCGGATGATGTGGAATGCACAAGACTCGAAGCTCTAGGTGAAGAATTGAAAGATCAAGATAAAGCCTTGCAACTAATTTGGACTCTACCAGGTTCGTACAAGACGCTAATTCAGAACTTTATGAGTAGATCATCTTTCACCACCTTAGAGGTGTGTCAAGCTCTGTCTGCGGAAGAGATGATGAGAAAGAGGGATCGAATCAATACCGTTCAAGAAGGCGCGTTTGTAGCGAATGAAAAGAAATGTTCTAGCAAAGGACGGATGTAGACACCCCGATCCGTGACCCCCCCAAGAACCCTAACGACCTTTGAGAACTACTGGTTTCGGGGTCCGGACCCACCCGAGCACCCGAAACTACCCTAGGAGGGTTTGTTGGCCAACAAACCTGTTTTTTAGAGAGATTGTCGCACGACATATCACATTGTCGCGCGACAATCCCTGATATGTCGCGCGACAAACCCCTCTGCACCCGACCAACCACTTTCTGACACATCACAGTGTCAGAACCATCACTTCAGCCGTTTGTCGCGCGACAAACCCCTCTGCACCCGACCAACCACTTTCTGACACATCACAGTGTCAAAATCCATCACTTCAGCCGTTTGTCGCGCGACAAAGAGATATGTCGCGCGACAAACAGGTACAGTGATCAGGTTTGTCGCGCGACACTTCTCCTTTTTTGGGGAATGTCGCGCGACAATCTATCCCGAGCATTATAAATAGGCCAACACCCCCATGGGTTCTAGACGGCAACTTCTCGCCACAAATTCCTTATTCTCTCTGATATTTTCTAATCTTTAAGCCTTCTTTGGAAGCATCTGCGATAACATTTATTTCCGCCAGAGTCTCGGATCTAATCTTGGCACCCGGAGTGCCACATTCTAGAGTCAGACCGCCGGAAATATTTCTAAGAGGAAAGCTGATATCCGTCAGAGGTCTTCTCTGCCGTATTATATTTTCTCTCTCTTATTCTTATATATATCGCCGGGAAGGTAACTAAAGTCTCTTCTAGTAATTAAATAAGATATTTGTATATTAGTTTTATTGTAGACTTGTTTAAAACTCGATTTTTCTAACGGGGCGCTGCCCCGCACCCCGCGACCTGACCGGGCAGGTCGATCCCCGTCCTAGTAAGCGAAGTGGCGACAAGGTTATGGTAGATTCCTAACGCGCTTGAAAATCAGGTTTTTTTTTAGTTATTTCCAGAAAGCAGTAGAATATCGGTAAAAGCATCCAAGTTTTCCAACATAGAGTAAACATATAAAACCACTAGAGACCGAAAGGGCGGAATGGGTGCTTAACACCTTCCCAAACCGTAATATAGTTCCCGAACCCTATAGAATCCTGGTTTCGTAGACAAACGTGTAAAGAAAGGCTTACCTGTAGCCTTTCCTCTTACACGACTATTTTGTCCGTTTTCTCGTAAAACGTACTGGCGACTCTGAACGAACCCTCTTGCATCTAGAAATAGGATAGAGGGACACCCGATATGAATTATCAACACATAGAAGCAAATGGAACAACGGAATCCTTTCCGATGTTTCAGACTCCCAGAACCAGGGATTGAGACCCGGGGGTCGCATTTGTGGATTCTCACAACGGAAGACTACCTTTAAAGGAGATTGTTTTAAATGTGGTCAACCGGGCCATTGTGCTAGGGACTGCCCAAGGAAGAAGGATGACATCAGAGAAAAATCGGCTATTAACCCTGATGGAGCCGCAACCGTTGCGATGACTTCTTATGACAAAGAAGTCGATCTTATAGATGTCCTACTGATGCCTGCAAGCCTTACTGGTCAGGGAGGATGGTTCTTGGATTGCGGTGCCGCTATGCATGTTTGCAACAATCGTTCATTGTATAGCACATATGAAGATTGTAGCGGGTTTGTCTACATGGGGGATGGCTCCAGATTGCTAGTTCGTGGAGTTGGTGAAGTCCGCCTGGAATTGTTTGATGGCTCAGTTCAAACAATCATAAATGTTAGACATGTGCCGGAGATAAAGTGGAATCTAATCAGTCTCTCTAGATTAGAATCACTT
Source organism: Lonicera japonica (assembly GCA_021464415.1). Classification (NCBI taxonomy): domain Eukaryota; kingdom Viridiplantae; phylum Streptophyta; class Magnoliopsida; order Dipsacales; family Caprifoliaceae; genus Lonicera; species Lonicera japonica. The sequence goes on along the minus strand of CM038467.1, from coordinate 16,295,440 downwards.
GGAATGTGGTACTCTACTCAAGGTGGAGTAATGAACGTGTATCATGGCGACGATGTGGTCTTGAAGGCAAGTCATTGCGGGGGCTTGTATAGATTACATGAGAGATTTTTACATAATGGTGCTAGAAAACCAAGAAGCATATGTTCCGGTGGTGCAAACGCAGCAAGGACGAGTTATGGCTTAGGTGGTGGCTCTAGACCGTTGACAACTCAGAGTTACGTGCCAGTGATGGTGTCCAATACGGACATGGTCTGATTATCGACATAGATAATCGGATGTGGCTCGATCATTGACATAGATGGTTGAGTGGCCCTTGTAAAGGGTGAGACAAAGAAGATTTCGTGTGTCATCAAGGCGAAGAAAAAGAAGAACATAGCGGTTGGTTTTGTTACCTTCGCAAAAGGTGGTGATTGTTGTGTTTTTTACTCGATTCCAAACCCAAGAAAAGAGAAGTTTTGTTGGAAATCGGATTTTTTGGCTTGTAATCAAACTTGCAGAAAAAGTGCAAAATTGATTTTGCACTAAACAGAAGTAAAGATTGCACGCGGGAATAGTGCAAAAACAATTTTGCAGTCTTTTTGCGCCTACGCGAAAAAGATGCAAAATCCGTTTTGTACTTGGACGGAAAAATAGGTTTCCTTATCAAATTTGGTTTCCTTATTTATTTTGGTCTCTATTACCTTGTTAATAGTTTCCATATTTACGTAGGATTGTTATTACCTCATTCTAGATTGGATGGACTCTATTATATTGTTATATATAGATAGAATCATTCAATAGATTAAGGCATGAGAGATATTCTTCTTTCTGTGGGATTTGTGGGAGAGTTCATCTTGTTGTGAGAGAGATGTTAAAGGGCTGTTGATTTTCTTCTTCTGTGAGAGCTTTGAATGCAATAATTCTTGTGATAGATTTTGTAATCGTTTTCAAAGAATTAGTGAAATCTTCGTTTGTCAAATATTGTGTGTTCCATTATCTATCTTCTTGATTGTTTCTCATCCTTATTATCTCTAGTTATTAATATCCACTATTTGAATTACGATCCGTGGCGTGATTTATTGTTAATAATCACAACAATCCAAGCACCATGGCAACTCAAAAGATAAAAATAAGGTAAAGAGCATGGAGTACCACGTACGATTGATGGTAAAATAAATCACTCATTAAGTTCTTTGAGTAACAAATTAGAAAAATAAGATAGATTGATGAAAGTTTGACGGTAAAGGGTAAGCACATGTTAGACAAGGCTTTAAGTTATTGCAGACTCAATTCCATAAATCTTATAACAACATACGTATTTATAGCATGAAAATAAATGAGAAAGAAGACGGGTTGTATTTATACCATGAGTTTTTGTTAACTTTACAATATTTGTTTGTGGAATGTAAAAGGACGTAATGGAATTGGAATGTAATGAGTTTATTAGTGGATAACAAAGGAGAGTGAATAAATATAAAATAGTGTAGTTGATGATAATTGAGTTGACCGACAACAAAAATAGAGGGAGGACAATTACACTATTAATTGTAAATTTAATAGTGGAACAACAATATTTTATTTTTTTTAATTATTATTTCAGATATTATAAGGATCATACAATTACAATATTGGGTATTTGCGTTTTAAAAATTGATGCAATATTACTAATATTAATGACATTGCGTACTATTAATATCCTCCTCAGTGGCCTAGTAGGAAAAAAACCCAACCCAAATGTCAAAGGATATGCTCTAAAACACTTGGTTTTGCTTTTGCCTTCTAATTTAAGTCAGATCAAACTTTTCTCTGAATTTGAATTTACTCACGCATCATTTTAATTTTTGTTCCAACCATCTTCAATTACATATCCTGAAGTTACCATCTGAAAAAGAAGTATAGGTCCTCAAATACCAACAATTACAAAATGAAAGCACAAAACAAATAATTTTTAAATATTTAGCATACAATAGGATCTAAACACTCAAATAAAGAATAATAGGAGAGAGAATTCTCTTAAATATGACATTTTTCTTAAATTTTAAGAAAATATTGAACTTGAATTAGAGTTGGCTGAGTTGCCCTAGTCATATATAATCATTTTCTACACTAAAATGCACTAAATACCTGTAGTAAAATAATTCGTGGACCTTCTTTTCCTTCATGCTAGCAATAAATTAACAAAGTGAATGGCACAGTACCCTCAAATTGGTTCAGCAATTAGTTTCCCGTCAACATCGCCATTCTTTTTGCACTTAACGAAAATAACAGGATTCAAGAAATAGGGTTGTCTAGATCGCTAAGAAGAAGAGTCGAAATTATATTATTATTGGAGGGGGCTATTGACCTTTTAAGATTGTTCTATATATCATATTTATTCTCATTTAAGTTAATTTTGTTCAATGTACCCTTTCAAAATAATTTAAATCCTTTGTGCTCCAATGGTTTCTCATGTGTAAAATTTAAATGTACCAATGAAAATCATACAAATAAAATGTATCATTATATGCAACGTTCAATAGTTTTGTATGAAATTTTTTTATACATAATTTCATAGTCACAATAAATCTTATTTTGTAACTCTTAATGATTAGATTTCGAATATATAAATTATATTAAAAACTAATTTTAAAATTTTTAGTTATATCATTTTAAATTTTTTATAAAAATTTAAGGAGAGAGAACGATGACGTGGATGTGTAAATTAGGCTTCTATTTTACACAAATTTAAGTGTCAAAGTTTCTTAAAAAGACTGATGAAAATCATTTTTTTACAAAATGTGTAAATTTTACACAAATCAAAATTATCCAAGACCGTTGGAGATACTCTAAAGTTAACAAAATAATTAACACTTTATCAAGTTTTATATTACTCAATAAAATAAAAATAATATAACGCTTTATTAAGTCTTATATTACTTGAACTAAGTCAAATAAAGCATTCATAATAAGAGTAAAATCAAGACAATTTGTTCAAATTATGAACTTAATTTTTAACAAACTATACATTTTGAAAATTGTCATATTTTATAAGTACAACAAAAGTGATAACAAAAACCATTAAGTGAACAAAAACCACTCCATATATTATCATGTTATGGAATATTTTCCAGTAAATTTGAGAGTCCTGTAAAATTCAATCCTAATTTCATCGGTGTTGACCAAGTGTAAGAATTTGTAAGAGGGAATGGTTTGAATTCCTCGGCTGCATTATATCCCTCGAACACCCATATTTACCCATGGCTTGTACTAAAAGGAAAAGTGCAAAGATAACCGGAATTTACCCTTCATATTGGACACGAGAAGATGCAAATAATTAATCAAATTGTTGTCGCTCACAGCTGTTGGTGAATGGGCAAAGAGAGAGTCGGCGAGACAGACACCCACTGTAGTTGCGTGCTTCTGTTCTGTCCCGCCGCGTATACGCAAATGCACTGTCCCTTTCCTCAATCCATTCAGTTCAAAAACACCCTCCTCCTAGCTCCTATATCTTATTTTGATTTGCTCGCCTGTACTCCACACTTCCCTCCGTCTTCTCCTCTCATATCTCTCTCTATAAATATCTCATCTCATCTCATCTCATTATAAAGACTGCTCTCCCTCTCCCTCTCCCTCTCCCTCTCCCTCTCCTGTATTTAATTTATTTTTACAACAAAATATGCCTCTCTTTCTTTGGCTTTTCTTCTTTCTCCTCTCCTCTACATCTGCATCATCTGATTGTGGTGATCACTGTGTGGTTCAAACTAAGGCTACTTACTTCTCTACTGCGGCCTCTGCACTCTCCGGTATTAATCATTTTTTCCCCCAAAACTTCGTCACTTGGATTTTGATCAAGAAGACCCATATGAATTCTGATTCACAAAATAGAATTGTGGTATCGACCCACATGATATTTCTTCCAATAATTTAGTGCGTATATATCATTTTGTGAATTTAATGCAGGTGGAGCTTGTGGGTATGGTTCCTCTGCTATAACCATCACTAGTGGTCACCTTGCAGCTGCTGTTCCTAGCCTCTACAAAGATGGAGCTGGTTGTGGTGCTTGTTTTCAGGTCCTTTTCATTTAAAAGAAAGACTTTTTAGTATAATTTAATTATGTCTTTAAGAGTGTTCACTTTCTTTTTGAATTCACATTTTTTTTATCGGGAATATTTTTTTAATTTTTTGCAGATAAGATGCAGGAATACAACCCTTTGTACTAAGAAAGGGAGTAGAATCATTGTAACCGATATAAATCTGAAAAATCAGACAGATTTTGTATTGAGCAGCAGAGCTTTTAAGGCAATGGCTCACAAGGGTTTGGGCCATGAAATCTTGAAACAGGCCATTGTCAATGTGGAATATAAGAGGTAAACCGGATAACAAGCTAAGCTGTTTTAACCGTTGGCTTACTATCCTTACCCATATTCTTATCGGGTGTATTATATAAGTTATATATTTATTATATTTTATAAATATATAATTTGTATAATGCATGCGATAAAAATAAATAGTAAGTATTACTCCTTTAACAATGCATCCATATAATTAATTAATTAATGGTTTAATTTGTTGCACCCTTCACAAACATAATGGATAAATATGTCCAGATCTATTAGAAAATTAATACCAATTAATATATACTAGAATCAAGATAATATTATACTTATCTAAAACATTTTATTAACATATGATTGTAGTTTTTCAAATGGAAAAGTGGTGCTTGTTATGTGTATAATTTTATTGTCCGAAACCTTTAATTGTATTTTCTTTATTTTCGGAACACAGAGAGGTATTTCGATAATAATTCAATTGAGATACAAAAAGTTACCTCACCCTTAATTAATAGTATAGATTTATTAAGCTTAAAAGAAATTCATAAACCATTCTATATCCGTCTAAGAAACCATTTTTTAACTTCTTCTTATGTATATTAATTGTTATGGAACAGGGTACCTTGTGTATACAATAATAATTTTGGAATTTTCGTAGAAGAATCAAGCAAAAAGGCGGAGTATCTAGCAGTTAAATTCTTGTACCAAGGGGGTCAAACAGAAATTCGCGTTGTTGAAGTAGCTCAGGTAAATCGAATCTTATATTTTATAATCATAGTTTCATATAAAAATTTCTAGTGTAATAATAAACAGCGAGCATTTATTTCAACTTTCATATGAAATTGAATTATATTTTTTAAAATCTTATTTTACTATTTTAATTTATTTTTATGTAAAATATTCTAGCCTTAATTATTTGTTAGCTACTATGCCATCAATTATTCTGTTAAACATTTCTATTCAAATCATATATTACTTTGCTAATGAATTGACCAATTATTAGATGTAATAAATGTGGGGGTATAGGTTGGTTCTTCAAGATGGAGTTCGATGAGCCGGAGTAAAGGGGCTGTTTGGGAGACAAGTACAGTTCCGACGGGGCCACTCCAATTCAGGATAGCGGTGATTGGGGGATATGATGCAAGATGGTATTTTCTAGAAAATGTGATGCCTTCTGATTGGACGGCTGGGGTCACTTATGATTCTGGTGTCAAGATCGACGATATACAAGCCGACGGTTGTTCTTCATGCGATGATGCCACCTGGAAATAAAGTTATAATTTCACATTAATTATTTTCTTTTTCTTTTATCTCTTTAATTTAAAACACATTTACATTTAGCTCAGCAATGAATTTAAGATAAATGGGAGCGATTAAATTATGTCATCAATTCTGTTATTGTGAAATATGAAACACTGCTTAGTTCAAGCATATTCACAAAAAATTTAGCTCCAAACACAATATCCTCTTCAAAAATATTTTGCTCTCAACACCGGTAAAACTAGTAAAGATAGACACTTGGGGGTGTAAATCAATTTAAAAGAGGTTGGCTTTTTTTACCCCCCGTCACAGTTCAACCTTTGGAAATTCCAATTTCATCCTCTCTCTAATACCCGTGTATATATATATATATATATATAAGATAATGATAACATGTAACTTAAAGGTATATATTAATTATATTATAAATGAAAAAAATAATACTTTGTATGAAAATCTGTACATAATTTAATATATCTTATAATTGTATGCATTTATTTATAACTAGATATAAATAATGTAAACACACGTTAACATGACTCATATATATAAAAGCTAAGGATTAACTGGTTTAACAAGTGGGCTATGTTGGGCTTGGTCTAAATATTTTTAATTTTTGGGCCATAAACATAGATCTGACCTTTTCATCACAATTCAACTATAGGGCTAACGTACATCTCCCCAAACATGCAAATAAAATTTATTTTTTTATTAATTAAAATAAAAATTCAAATACCACCCAAGAATCAAAATTGTTGTGTATTAACTTAAAACTCGTTTAGTTGCGTAAATTATCTATAATTATTCCATTGTAAATTTCTTCATTTTACCAAAAAAAATTGTTATGTGTTTTTTTCTACATAAACTTGTATTATAGTTATAAATTATGTAACTTTAACTATATCTCTACGTTTTCTTATTTGATGTAATAGGTACTAACTTAAATTTATGACTTTACAGACTAATTCATTTTTACAACCAACTGTTCAAATTAAATAATTTACGAATTAAATTGTTTAATTCGTAAATTGAAATACAACTAACCGGGCTATTATTGTATGGCCTTTGCATGTCCAGTATTATTAAGCAAGGGGAGAAAAAAAAAATTGGGGGGGAGGGGCATAAACAGTTAGCTCGCCTAGGCTTCAAGTAGAAATTGTTAATCAATTTCAGGTTTAGATTATTTGCCCTATGTTCCATATGTGTCGTGTTTTTGTACGTGTAGATACCACATAAGTATGTCACACGGTGATCTAGCAAAACACAATTTGGTAGTTCTGGTGTAATTCCTGAGTATGGCTTTTGCAGTTTGTATTTTGTTAGTTGTTTTAATAAATTTACTTTACCATAAAAAAAAATTACTATTCGATCTCTATTACAAAATTTACTTACGAGGATCCATCATGTCCAGACTTGTCTGAATCAAGATTCTTGTGCTTAGCAGTTGATGATATTGAAAAGAAATGCTCGCGTTTTGATTAAACCTCTGTACACCCATTCGATCTAGTCTTTCTTCATCATAGAATTCTTCTTCAGGTGACTGATGAGCGCGTACAGTTAATCATCAACCTTCTTTACTCGACTAGTTATTTCTAGCTCTCCTTGTCATGATACGCGCTTACTCATTTTCAAGACCAAAAACCAACTGCTTGGCTTTGATTGCAACTTTGTCCCAATTACAAATGAAAACAAAGAATCGAATACTGTGAAACTGATTGATTCCGTCCCTATCAATTTCCTGGCAGTGGATAGTGTTCTCTGCCAATCTCCAGTGGGTTAGATATTCCTCAACTGCTCTTGCGAGCCAGAGTTTGTCGCCTCTTTTTCTGTGAAGAACCAATTGAAGTTCTTGCGTGGATACCTTAGTTGTCAACAAGACTTCTTTAGCAGCGCTACACACATCAAAGAGTAGGACAAGTGAATCCAACGACTCATTCACCCATTTTTTGTAGCATTCTTTGGCGAAAGTCCGTTAAGAAGTTTGCAACAGAAGCAATTTGTCAACAGAACTATACATATATTTAAGGTCAACTAGTTTGTAGCATAGTGATGAAGAAGAAGAGGAGCAGAGGAGGTGGCCTCTTCAAAGCTTTGAATTGGGAGAGTGTGGTGTAGCGGACAAGCTTGTTGAGCGAGCATGGCTATGGGTTTTATGAATTAAAGGGGATGCAGATGCAGCCATATATATTGTAAAGAAAACTAGAGGCACAGTAGTTCGGTTGAGCTATTTGCCTTGCTTTACCGTCAGATGAAGGGGTTAAGGAGACGCAAGGGAACTCAATCTGCTGAGCTATCAATTAGTGACGGTGAGATCTTGGATTTGGATCTAATTGCTTTCTCAACTATGTTACGAAGCGTCTCCTTCCTGCCGTATAACCACCTGCCTAACTACTTATTATCTTCCGTTAAGCATAGGGTTATTGACACACTTCAAAATTCTCTGGAATACTCCCTACATTGATTCAGTGTAATTAGACTGAATATGTGATCATTTACTCGGTACAATAAGACCGAATTATTGTTGGAAACGAAAAAATTATACTGACTTGACCCTATTGTACCGAGTAACGTGCACATATTCGACCCTATTACACCAAGTCAATGTGAGAGTGTTACAAAGAAATTTGAGTTGTGCCAATAGCCTCCCTCTTGGTTAATATCATATACCCAACTAGCCAACTTCTTATTATTTTTTTGTCAAAATCACACGGCCACTCAACATTGGTTGTAATAGCTTTTATTGATGCACTACACGAGTGGCGTTGACACTGTTTGCAACAATTTTGTTCCTGAAAAAACAATTATAAGCTCTGAGAATAACTGTAACATGGAGAAATTGTGTCTTATTTCTGACATGCTCGAAATGCTTTGGTAACAAGTAGAGATTGTACAAACAATATAAATTAGACTAGTTGCTAAAAAAAAAAAACATAATTCCTAGCCTGCTATACAAGATTTGATGATTCGGCAAATCCGTGTCTTGCGTTCCCAAAAGAACACACAAGCCTAAATGATTAACTACTCATTCTTAAGCTAAACTCAAGTGTACCATTTGTGTTTCCTTAAATAAGAAACCGGAGCTTGCCTCCGATTGTCTTCATTTATGGAGGATGCATGGTTTCAATAATTCTCCAGATCTTCTTCACCCTCCCCCAATCTAATTCATGCGCTAGAAGGTCATTTAGCCTTTGGCGACTTTATTGGTGAAAATTCGTACTCAAGTGAGTCAACAGCAGCACACTGGTAAAGAATCACTAAAACCAATAATTGGTGTTGTGCATAAGATATCAACTCCCACCACCAATCCCACTGTTCAGAAACCACAATGCATTCACCACTGTCCTTCAATATGATTAGACTGAAACAGAGGCCATTCCATTGGCCAACAGAAACGGCAAAATTTCACTGTACTATGAAACTCCCTCGTCCCACATGTTCTTGAGCACATCTATCCTCTTCTATGCTTTGCAAAAGCTCCTCATAAGATCTCGAGGAGCTAGTTGCAAACCTTTCCATGGCCTCAAAAACATGTTGCAGGCCCAACTGTAGACTTCTATTTGTGCTAGTGTCACTCTGATACACAACCTGCCCCGTTTCCAAATAACTATTACCCATCCTTTTGTCTAATGCTTCAATCTCTTTGTGTATCTTTTTATCTTCTCTCTCTATATCATTTCTCTCCATCGTCCCTTGACCCATTTCCAATTTATCGCGCTCCCAGAGCTGAAACACGCTTGTGGCTAAATCCCGCATAGAGTTGAGCACTTCTTTCTCAGAAATTCTCTCTAATGCTTGTGACCACTGATTACAGGCTACAAACACAGGTGGTGCACCTATTCTACAAGGAGAAAAGGGAGCTATTCCATCAGGGGTTTCTTCAGGTTCATATAGAAGACTTTTGAGAAGCCATTCATTCAATGCTCTAACACAATGTTTCTGGGCGCTAACCCAGCAAGAGAACTTTAAAGTCCAGTTAAGAAGCTCCTTTTCTAGCTGCAACGTGGCCTCAAGATGAGCATCCCTCAAGTGTTTGCGGGTTGAAATGGCATCCAATTGTTTAGCCTCTCCAATAGCTTGACATTGACTTTGATGGCATTCAAGCATGGATTTCCACATTCTACTTGACCTGCAATAAATTTTATAGCTGGATAAGATAATAACATAAACATTAATGCAGGTATCCAGGAGAAAAGTCGTTGAAACACGTACCCTTGAATGAATTCATATATCTGAGGCCACAACTCTTCATCCCTCAACTTATTAATCTTCACAGAGATCTTATCAACAACCTGGATTGCAATCCTAATTTTTGTGGACAGGCTATGGACTAGACTTCGTGTTGTGTCAACTTTGTGAGGCTCAGCACCCCTTTCATCCAAATGCTTCAGCTTTCTGCATTTTCTCTCATGTAAAACCCTCATTTTCTCCTCAATCTGCAACAGGTATAGACCGTATAGTAGACATTAACAGATCCATCAGAAGCGCGCTAATTAAATATAAAAAAATAAAAATAAAAAAAACAGATGAAAACATTTTCAACACATTTAACAATATTTAATGTTCAACAACATGCCTTAATTTCTTCATATAATTTCTTCTCCCAAAGATACAGTTTTTTTAGAGTTGAAGAAAGGTTTTTGGACCCCATCCCAACATCTCCATCAATATCTTGATATGCAGGATCAGCCATCTCAACAGAGGAAGACTCTGCACTTCTTGAGGTAGAAGAAGGCTGTAAGGATGCTACCGATAATGGAGCAATTACATTCAACATCTTGGAAGAACCTGCTCCACAAACATAAAAATTAATGTTAAATGGAAATGCACAATTCTCAATTTAAACATATAAGGGTCCATTTGATAAAAAGTACGAAAGTAATTGAAATAATTTTTATGAGCAGTTATAAAAGAGATGCTCTTGGCCTTTTTCATATTTTCTGCTAAAAAAATTTATCACCCATCACCTAGAGAATTCCATGCGAAAACAGAAAAAAATAATAGATCATTTTCCAACTTCTCTTAAAAATTACAAGTGTTTTCAAGTACTTTCCAATTTCTTTTATCAAGTCAACTCTTTTATGCGGAATATTCAATAACAAATATGTGGATCCATGTCTTCAAGTAACTAAGAAATCTGTGCTAGAAAAAGGTAACTAAAGAACCAGTTCAATCAACAAAACAAGGACAAATTAAATTGTTTTCAAGCATTTTCCAAATTCTTTTTATCAAGTCAACTCTTTTATGTGGAATATTCAATAACGAATATGTGGATCGGATCCATGTCTTCAAGTAACTAAAAACGAATACCTTAAAAGGCACAAAAAAGCATCTGTAAAAAAAAAAAAAAAAATTACAGAATTTCTCACCTTGATAAGCAGCATGTTTCCGGTTATACGGAAGCTTACCAACTTCAAGGATCTTAGCAAGCTCATTCCCACACTCCGTAGCTCGCTCAAATTGAACCTCAATTTCCTTAACAACTTCAGAATCATCCCGAGCCTTAAACACGTGGTGAACGTTCACATTTTCCCGATCCCCTGGTTTTTCCTCCTTCACAACTTTCTCGTCCACCATATGCACCTCATCCTCCACACTATCATCCTCCATTGATACACTTTCCCTCTCATGCTCAAGTGTCTCCTTTACATTATCATCATCATTAGCAATTCTCTTCGATTCATTGTTACTACCAACACCATCAGCTGACTTACGGTCCTCAAGAACTTCCTTCAAAATCTCCGGCCGGTGATCCTCATCCTCCAAATCAGGTATCCCTTCCTCCTTCGAGTTCCGGCTAGGCGTGTACGGAGGGTAATACTCCTCATAGCTCTCAAATGGATTTATAAATTCCCAAGCTGACCCTCTCGGAGGTGGCGGTGGCGGCGGCTGTTTTGAAGACGTCGACGCCGTAGAAGTAGCTAACACCGGAGGAGTTTGCGAAGATGAAGCAATGAAAGCACCATAATTATATGATGAATAAGAGCTTGGATTTTGATCAGAATAAGGATATGGATTAGGATTGTAGGAATAAAATTGAGCCCTCTGTACAGTATCCGGACTGGTCGGCCGTTGCTCGTACACCAGCGACGACGTCGCTTGGTTCTTCATATAATGAATATATGTAAAAGGACCTAGGGTTTCATTATCCCCATAATCGAACTGGCCGTACGGATGAATGGAAGAATAATTATCCAAATGATGATGCAGGTATTGCGCCTCCGAGCCTGATTCCTCAGAATCGGAGTTGAATTCCAGATGCCCTGAATTGGATGGAGATCGAGGAATAACGGAAACCGGTGCCGGCGCCGGTGAACCGGAAGGTTCGGGGTCAACTTTTCGGTTGGGAGGGAGATTGAGGACCGGCGAAGGGGGACCCCCGGCGGTGGTGTCACTGAGATGTTGGTGGAAGAAACGGTGGAGAGAGAGACCGACGCATTTTAAGGAGTGGAGATAGGCGGCGTGAGCTTCGGCAAGGGCGTAGCGGCGGTGTATGGCTTCGTCAAGGAAGGCGCAGCGTTCCCGACACAGTGCAACCGCCGGTAGGTCATCAAGTTTAGAGCTTGTACAGCCCATACAAAAAGGGAAATAAAAAATGGCAAATGGTGTGTAAGTTGATAAAATATGGGTTAAAATAGTAACGTATATATCTGTAGGCGAGGAGGGCCTATGGGGTCGATTTTAGAGAGAGGGTGTGAAAGACAGGTCGGAGTTTGCCGTCGGATTGTAGCAGACAGAGAGAGTGAGGAGGGAGAGGAAAGCTGCAGCAGAGTGAGGAAATGAAAGAGCATTTCATATCATGGGTGTGTGAGAGAGAGTGATGAATTCTCTCTTCTTTTTTTTTTAATAATAATATGGTAATTTCATGGGAGTGGGGTGAGTATGTGTTTAGTGGAGTGTACTTTTTTTTAGATTGGGATAGATAGAGATATATGACACCACACCACACGACACGAGACTTGTTATTATTAGTACTTTTATATCAATCATATCAAATCAAATAACAAACGGACTTTCCCTACCTCTACCTAAGAATTAATTCATTTTTCTGCTAGGGTTGACTCCTACATTTCACTGCAATTTACTAACGGAAATTTGAAATTGGACCAGACTTGTTCCGTGTTTGACGGAACTTTGACGCCTGTTGGTGATGCCAATTTTCAAAGTAAAATAACATTTTCTTTTTCTATTTATAAAATGTACTAAATGGAATAAGGATATTTTTGAAAATATTTTTCATACGAAAAATAAAATTAAAGCTAGCCTCAAGGTAATTCAAATGGCACATGAGATAGCTTTCTTCCACAATTAGGATATCTTTGAGAGAAGCCTTAAAAAAAGACCTTCGAACGGTCCTTAGAAACTACAAATCTTATTGGAATTAAAAATTTTGGGTGATTTTGATCACTCACACTAAATATTTTTATTTATCCATGATTATTAGACAAAAAGTATATAGAATTGAAAAGTTTAAAGTTAATGATGATTATATAATAAATCCCGGCATTCTTAGCAATCATATTATTAACCATTTCAATAATTTGTTTGCCAAATATTTGAATCTTGTGCTGGCCAATTGTGTGTTTCCTCCTTGTCCCACAATCACTAGTACCATGAACAATATTATTACTTCCCATATTAATTGGATCGAATTCAGAAATGTTGTTTTTAGTATGAAACCATGGAAAGTCCCTGGAGTGGACAGGTGTCAACCTAAATTTTATCAGCATCATTGGCAGTTGTTGGGAAAGGATCTTGTTAGTTTTGTGAGTAATTATGTTGTTAATTGTGATTACCCTCAATATCTTAATAAATGTTTAATTATCCTTATTCCCAAGCTAGAAAATCCTAAATTTGTTAGCAATTTTAGGTCTATTACACTCTGCAATGTGGTGTATAAGGTTGTTATTAAAGTCATTGTTAATAGAATCAGATAAATCCTCAAAAAAAAAAAAAAATCAACCTACTCAAGCTAGTTTTATCCTGGGCTGTAAAACCACTGATAATATTGCCATTACCTAAGAATTAATTCATAATCTAGATAAATCTAAAAGTAAATCTAGAGGTCTTATTTTTAAAATTTATTTTGAGAAAGCCTAAGATAGATTTCGTGGGACTTTATTGAAAGAACTTGTAAGCTCCTCACCAATGGGAGAGGACTAATGTAAGGGGATTCCTTATCCCATTATTTTTTTTGTCCTTTGCTTGGAGTACCTCTCTAGCCTAATCAACGAGGAGACGAAAAAAAAGAATTAGTAAGGCCTTAAAAGTTTTATTAATAGGCCCATCATCTCTCACTTGATGTTTGCGGTTGACATTATTCTGTTCGCTAATGCAAATGAGAGCAATTGTAGATGTGTGTGATGAATGTTCTTTTATTTGTGGGTAAGACTACTCTAGTCCAATCTGTCACTTCGACCATCCCTAATTATACCCTTCAAGTGATTAATCTACCTATTAGTGTTTGCATAAATATTGATAAAATTAACATAGATTTTTTGTGTGGGAAAAAAAACAAGAATATATTTCATCTTATTATATAGGAAAATGTTTGTAAACCCAAAAAGTTTGGGGGTTTGGGAATTAAAGATTGTGATGAGAATAATCAAGTTATATTGTCTAAGTTATGATAGAAATTTTTACGTGACAAAGACCTTGTGGGCCTAAGTCATGAGAAAAAAAGCATAAATTAACTCCCAACACGAAGAAGTGGAAACACAAGACTGGGAGTTCTCATATTTGGAGAAGAATTATGAAAAACAAAAGTTTGGTTGAATAATCCATAAAGTGTGAAGGTGCAAACAAGTGAATTAATTTACTCCGCCAACCACAGAGAAATGCGTGGTCGTCCATGTCAATAGCTTAAGTCCACCATGACATAGGGAGCTCGAGAGCTCTGCTTGAACGCTAATTGGAACCATGCGCTCCAGAGAGTTTGAGTACTGAGCTTGGGGATTATTTCTGTACAACAAGTTGCGGAACACAAAAACCAGAGCTCTTTTAACGAGCTTTGGGGCTCTCTCGCCAACCACCGTGTCAAAACCGGCGCAGATAACATGGGCGACTGCTACCAATTTCACCAACGCCACAAAGGCCACCTCAACTTCATTAAATGCATAATAACTATATATAATGCGTCGAAATCCATGGAGAAATAAGATCAGAGTTGGTGGAGACGAGGGATAGCCTTGGATTTGCTCCACAAAGCTCCCTCCACTCGTTTCCTCTCTGTCAATTAAATAGGGGAATCATTTACTCCCCTCATCAACCAAGAAAAACCAGGTAATCAAGAGACAAACAGTTAGCAACTGAAAAGGATTTGAGCAACCAAGTTTTTATCACAAGAGAGACGGAGAGATAAAGCTAAAAGGCCTACGACAAGAGCTCCTGGAATAGAGAGTCTAGAACTTGTGCGGCTTAGTAATACCTCTGTTATAATCTTGTGATGATAAAATTGTTATAGAGACTTTGTCAGGTTGTAATACAAACTCATTCATTATAATGTAAAGCAACACAAACTCCTAGCTTTATTTTTAAGAGGAAGACTACCCCATATTTTCACATAATGTGATGTTCCTCTATACATCATTGTCTTATTCAGTTTAATTTATTACTATTATTCTTGTCTTATTTTGTATAAGTCATAATTACTACAATCATTTGACTGTGTGGTTGAAACTGACCCGTTCTAGTTTTTCACACTAACAAAGTGGATTATCGATAATGATATTGAGGTGTCTTTATGGAAGGATTAGTGATGTGGAAATAAGAGCTTTGCTAGAAAATTCAATCATAGCAAAAATTTAACTCCCTCTACGAAAGTCATTGATATCATAATTGACAAAATGAATGGAACTTATAATGTGTTAGTGTTCTTGTTCCATAGCAATGCTTGCCTTTTATTGCTACCACCCCTCTCCATATCTCCTCAGATAAGGTAAATCCTCCCCTTAGAGGCTTAGCAATAATGGAAAATTTTATGTTGGGAGTTGTTATAACGATGTGCTCGTTAGTAAAAATATTATAAATGATATGAGCCCAAGTTGGAGTTTGTTATGGAAGCTTAGGCTATTAAACAAATTAAACAACTTTATTTGGTTAATTGAACACGATATAAGTTTGATGAATTCATGTGTATGCATAAAGGATATATTTCAAGATCCCTATTGTAAATCCTATGGTATGGTCGAAATCGTTAGCCATATCTCTAAGGATTGTAATATGGGCAAAAGAGTGGAATAACCTAAAAGGAATTAGGACCAACGAAGGAAGTGTAATAAATTTCCTCTTGTGGTATTAACAATCCCATCCCACTTTTTAATACCCGAATCAAACGAGGCCTAAGGGGATAAAGCCAAATGGGGAATGATCTTTGCCACCACCATTTGGCATTTACGGAATGATCTTCAATTTAACGGGATCATAAGTAATGAGTAATCGGTGGCCATTAAAAACGTTATATTTGCTATGGAAATTACTAAAGCTTTCACCCGTGACAGGGGATGAAGAAGTACACAAAATGATAGACTAATTAAATTAAATTTCCCTTCTCCATAATACTTAAAAATAAACACGAATGGAAGCAACACTAAAGACCATTGTCAGGAACGATTGTGGAAAATGGGTTGAAGGCTTTTGTGGTTATATATATTGGATACGCAAACGTGCTAAAAGCTAAGGTATGGTGAATCCAATAGGCGCTGCAGTTGTGCAAGAAGAGAAATTGGAAAGGAGTTTAAATCGAAACCGACTGCCTAAATGCCATAAATCTTATCAAAGAATACGGAGAAGAAGAGACCCGTCCCAACCAGAGCTTGATTGATGATTGCAAAGAGTTACTAATTGAAATCAATGCCTTCCTAACTCATATCTTGAGGGAGGCAAACCACTGTGTTGATATCCTTGCCAAGATGGGTACCGAGCAGAATGAAAAGCTAGTGAGAATACTAGTGTTTCCAAATGAAATTGTTGAGGAAATAATGTGTGATCTCTGTGGGGTTGCTTGCGCACGGGAGAGGAACCTAGTCCAACTATGTTTGACTATTTTTTTTGTTTTCTTTCTTCGTGTAACCGAAATAAAATGAAGTGTTGACCAAAAATATTATTTTATATTTTTTCTTGCAAATCATATCCTTCGTGTAATTAAGGTTAACTATGAAATTGTACAGTTCTCACACACAAGTGACTAATTATATAAATATTTTAATATTTACTATGTGCGATTAGATCAAATTAATTAGACCTTTTTTTTTTCAAACTAATCAAAATACGTTGAATGACATAAATATCTAAATGCTACTTATATTGTCAAATCAATTATCTCTTTATTATATCATAGTACTTTTTTAAGAAATTGTCATGTATGCTTTTGAAATTATACATTACTCTAACAATATTAATAAGCATAATTGCTTTGTCAATATTATCATTCAGTATGAGATGCATTCAACATCGATATGTGAAATGCATAGTTAGTGGGATGTTGACTAAAAGTGTGACGGAAATAAGTATACCTGTGCATATACAAAAACTTTTAGTTATTTGCTTTTAAAATTGATAGTCTCATTTTTTTATTCTAAATATCTCAAATTAATAATTCTTGTTAAAACCCCCATGTGGCCATATTTCACACAAGTAGTGTAATGATGAGATTTTTAATTAGATTATATGAAAGTTCAATAAACTCAAAATTAGAACTTGAGCTAGCCAGTTAGAATAACAACCCGAATTATTACATAGAGCCTGATTCTTCAAATGCTAAAATTTGGTTCAAGAACTAGTAATCCTGAATTTTCCTTGTATGTTAAGTATGGCCATATTAATTCATAGGTTGTAACTACCGGCAGTTTAGGAATCATTGCATTATCAGCATCACAGCTCAACATTTTTTATAATATGGCAATTATCAAATTAAAAGATTTTCATGCACGAAGCTTAAAATAATGTCCAATTTAAGGGAAAAAAAATCCAGACTCTTATAGAGGGTCATCAAATAATATTCTAATTTAAGGAATATGCCTTTTTTTTAAGCCCCTGTAGCTTTTGAATATTTTTTTTCCTTTTTGAAAGACCCTATCTTTTCAGTTGTTTAAGCACTCGTCTTGTAAAAGAGAAGAAAAAAAGTATAATATACATACAAGTATGCTTCAAAAAGAAACGGATTTTTCTTTAGAGAAGTAAATAATTGATTTTTTTAATAAAATTTGATGAACACGATTTTCATGATAAATATATTAATTCAACCAAATTTTATAAAAAAAAATCCCGAAAAGTAGAAGATCTAAAACATCTAAAATTTCAAGTTAAAAATGCTCACGCACACACACTCATACATATATATCAATCTTTAGTTCACCCACTTATCGATTAAATCTTTTAATGAAATTTTATAGAGTTGATTTACAGTAATTTCATTAAATTTTATCAAAAAAAATAATTATTTACTCTCCTAAAAAACAAATTTAATTTTTCAATTAAAAAAAATAAACCATTTCTATACTCTGGCTATATATATTATAATTATATGCAATGGACATAGAGCGAGCATGTACAATTAAATTCACGAGAGTCAGTTTTATAAAGGGTAATCCAAACAATCCTCATCACTGCACGTTAAGTGTATCATCTCCTTTTTCATGTAGCATTGGATGATCTATGATCCTGCTCTGACCCCACGATCACTTATGATTGCATATATATATATATATATATATAATGTGGGCTCACCACCGTAAATTAATTGGAAACATATACAGGGTGATTAATTCAATGCATATTCGTTGCTTTATATATGGTATAAGAGTTATATTTTTTTTGTTTGAATAGTAAAAGTTGTCTGGCCCAGACCAGACATATTTTTTTTTATTTAGACCAGTTCAATTTATATTCTTAGGAATGCTCAGTGGCAAATTCACAAATTAAATTAATAAGGAGTAAAATTTGGTTTAAAATCAAAACAAACTAAATCATATTTAAAGTCATAAAATTTGAACGCAAACATAATAGTATTAATAATAATAATCCATACAACTCAAATGGCAAATTCGAACATTACGATAAATTACAATAATATTCTACGGATTTTTCATATGGTAGCGTTGTGGTGGTGGATCGTTGGCTAGTGTGTAGATAAAGAGAGCTTAGAAAGGTGAGTGAAGAAATGGTGAAGCACATGCTCCAAGAAGAAGAAATGAGAGGAACGAGAAATTTCGTCACCAGCAGTCGGGTTTAATGGGTTAGGTTTGCCGTTTACAAACTGTCTCCTAAGTTTCTGCCATTTACAATTAGGTCATCTCAAGTTTATTTCTATGCACATAATTCCCTAAATTTTTATTTTCTTTCAAAAAATGGGTTAATTGGTTAGGTTTACTGTTTACAAACTGTCCCCTAAGTTTCTGCCCCTTACAGTTAGGTCCTCTCAAGTTTATTTTTATACACATAAGTTTTTAATTTTTATTTTTTTTCAAAAATTACCCGAAATTAAGGTGGGGCACCTGCCCCTGCCCGCACACACTTTCGCCCCTGCTAGTGGTGCTCCAGTAAAATTTTAGATCTACGTAGGAAGATTTATTTTGATAAATGCCAAGGTTTTAGGATCGCAAATTTTAAGCTGCTAGCGATAGATTTGCTTTCTTACTATAAAACTTAAAGAAAGAAGGGGCAATATATATCACATTTCTGCAAAGGAGATAGTGTACGTGGATTGAGATGGAGGAGTTCATTCCTCTGCTTTACTTTTTCATATGAAAGAATCATAGATCCACTTAACCAAGTAACTAGTGTAGTAGTGATTGCTTTGTATTCGTCCATTTCTAATTAAGATTTTAAATTTTAGGTATTTGAAAATTTTAAAATATTTATTTAATTTGAATTTTTATGGTTTAACTTAATTCAAATTAAAAAGTAGGACTAAACTCGCAGTCAGTTTCAAGAGAAATTATGATTCGATCTCCATTATTTTTTTACTAAATTGTGAAAAAAAAAAGAAGAGGAGAGACTTATAAACTTTATTTTTAAAATTTTAAAAAATAAAATAAAGAGAAAGGAAAGTAATCCCCTTAGGAGTAATAATTTATCAGAAAATAAAATACCAAGCTAATTAAAGTAGCACCAGCCTAAAAGAGTACCTGTTATTCTGTGCTAAAGTCTTAGTTGTAAAATATTCATATTCCAAACACAGGTGCATGTGCACGTGGTGGAGGGGGATCTCTTAGGGGAACTTTAAAAATTAAAATATTAGAAGGAGAAGAAATTAAGAAGAGGGAAAATTTTGGGCACCAAATTGACTCATGTGCTCATAAATACATCCACCCAATTTGGAATGTTCTGTCAGTTGGCATTCCCATACACAATTAATTCATTCATTCTTAAAAAGTATTTATATTAATATTTAAGTTATAATTTACGGTTGTTTTTTTAACTGACATTAACCCGTCGTAACGGGGAAACGATTGTATACACGGATATTCTAACACTATTTGATATATTATCCCACTAGAAAAAATAAATTCACAAACAAAGGCGTAGCCACTATTAGACTCGGATGTTCTTTTTTGTATGTATGGTATTATTTTTTCTTATAGGGACCCTTGTGTAAACTTGACAAGTATGAGGTTTAATAGAGTAGAATAATTGACAAATCTGCCCCGCCAATCTCATCCTGACACGTGGCCTCCTACATCAGCGGCGTATTACCCTCTAGTGAATGGAGCTCAAAAGCTCTGCTCAGGAGCTGATTCGGAGCCAGAACTCTAGAGAATGCGAGCATTCAGTTTGAAGGATTATCTTCGGGCAACGGATAATGAAGCTCGGAGGAAAGAGCTCTTCCAGGAAGCTCCAAGCTCCCTGACTAACCACTGTATCAGAGAAAGGCAAAGACGGTATGAGCAACTACTACCAACTCCGCCAGGCACCAAAGAACCTCTCTCACCCTCATTAAATGCATACCAACTGCATTTAATGCACCGGAATTCATGGAGAAGAAAGGTCAGAGTTGGTGGTATTCAGGAGATGGCCCCAGACCCGCTCTGTGAGCTTTTCAACACGTTTCCTCTCTTTCATATATATATATATATAGGAAGCATTTACTTTTCTTAACAAAAAAAGATGACTTAACAACAATCAAAAGACTCTAGCATTCAAGCAACAAACGGTGAACAACCAAAAAAATATAGAGAGAAATAGAACTAAAGAGCATATAATAGAGCTCCTAGTATAGGGAATTAAGAAGTCGTGTAACTTAAGTATACTCATGTTGTAATATTGTGAGGATAGAATAGCTAGAAAGACTTTGTAAGCTTATAAATATCAACTCAGTTGTTATAATATAAAGTAACCCGAACTCCTAACTCCATTCTACAGAGGATGACTAACACATATATTCATATAAGGCGAACCACCTTTAAAAATCTTTGACTCTTTTAGCTCATTATGTTTATTAATTGGGTCCAAAAATTGCATTTCTAATTCCTCAAACAAGGCTCAATAAGCTTCTAGTTACCGTTTAAGACAAAAAATTATATGTAAATTCAGTTTAAGCATGAAAAAAAGGCATTGCATTATATTTATGTGTTATTAAGACATTTTGCAGGCCTAAAGTAGTTAAACAACTGAGGTTGTTTGTAAGATAGAAGGTTGAAAGAGGAAAAGTGCAAGAAGAATGTCCGAAGAAGAAGTCAATATTCATTCCGAGACCCGAAGCGAGAAAAACTCCGCAAACTACCCCCAAAGCACTACCAAGAAGAGAAAAAAAGTCTCCAAGCATGAATGAAATGAATGCAAGTGTCCAAGAGTGATTCCAAGAGGAAAGAAGCTAAATCGAATCAATTCCAAAAATCTCCGAGCAAAATCGAGAACTGTCGTAAAAAGCTCGAAATTGTAGCTGATTAAAATTTTTCTACAATGGTAATTTGAAAAAATCTCTAGAAATTTAAGTTGTATAGATTTAAGTTGTATAGATTTAAGTTACCTACGCGTATAAAAAAATGGTACGTCAATTGGAGTTCGGAAAAAAAAAGTTATAAGCGAAAGAATAAACAACAAAAATAAAAATAATAAATAAGGATGATCCCCACTTCATTTTTTGATCCATTTTCGATTTTTAGCTCTTTTGGGCCCGTTTCTTCAAAGATCATCCCACTCACGACCAGAAATACTTGTAGAACATATAAAAAGTCATATATAATATATTTTAGGGTACGACACAATTTAGAATCGAAAACAAAGAGGCTGTGAGCATTATAACTTTTTGGGAGCTTTTACATTTGTCTGCTTATCGAACTTTTAGTGATTTTTTTTGTTTCTTCAAAACAATTGTTAGGATACTTAATTTATGATATTGTCAAGCTAGAACATCAGTGAATGCTACGTTTATTTATCAATCAATTCAGTTTCAATTGCAGGCCGGGTAAACCCCTAATTTTTCGTTTTAGTTCAATTTAATTACTTTTAATTGTTTGTTTGCTTTTCTATTCATAGATTAGATATTTGAGATCATATATATTCTGAAATCAACCTTAAACCCTCATTTTTTAGGGTTGGTTCTAGTATTTATATGTCTGTTTTATCGATTTTTCGTCGATTAATACTTGATTATCGCTTTATATTCAAATATTTTATAATTTTCAATGTTATTCATGTGTAATTCATTTTTGGTCATTAGTAATATGATTTTTTAAAAATTTAGGGTTTTAGTCGAATTTCTTCAGTTTATGTCGATTTTGAGTTTGTTCATTATTTTAGCCGTAAAATCTTTATTTTAAAACGGAATTGAGAAATTCCAAAGCTAAAAGTGTTCAAATATAATTTTCTACATTATTAAGTACTTGTATACTATTTTTCATGATTTTTAAGCTTTTTTCATGTTTAGTTTAATTATGTCTAGCAAAATCGTTAGTTAAAGGTCCGTAGTGAAAGATGCATGATTAACCTTTGAATGTAATTCAATTTAGGTTTGAATCTGATTTTTTCATTGGTTATAGATTACCTAATTAATGAATGAGTATTTTCTTATCTTTACATGCGTTAAAAATATATTTTCATAAATTAGCTCAGAAATTTCATTTGAATAAAAACCGTAAAAACGTCAATTCATAGATTTTTGCACCAAAATTCTAACGTGGTTGATTTGAGAACGGTATTTATCCTATAATTAATTGGTTTAGTTTCTTAAGTGAATTGCCTAATTTGGCGCTGTTTTGGTATTTATTCATGTAAGTGCCAAAAAAGTGCTAGTTTTGACTTTCGATATTTTTTTAAGACGGATTTGCTTTGAATCACGTTTAAACCTATTCAAACCTTATAAGAGTGTTAAGCTACTGATTTTTGAGAAGTTTAATCAACTTGGATTATTTTTGTCACGCACTAACAATACTAGGTTATAAATTATACTTTCTCAAAGTCAAAAAGTTTCATTGTCGAATTCTCTTCCTCAAAGCTAGTCTATATAGTTTTTTTCATGCATGGGATATCATATACTTATAGTAGCAACATAATTGGATGGTTGGAAGGTCTAGGAGCTGAACTTTAGTGAAAAATCTTGTTTAAACTTAGATTTAGATTACCTGATTAGACTAGTTTCGTATTCTCTAACTATGGATATCCTTAACGTTTGTTTCCCATTATTTTAAGTTCATTTAATAAT
Organism: Lonicera japonica; assembly: GCA_021464415.1. Lineage (NCBI taxonomy): Eukaryota > Viridiplantae > Streptophyta > Magnoliopsida > Dipsacales > Caprifoliaceae > Lonicera > Lonicera japonica. The sequence goes on along the minus strand of CM038467.1, from coordinate 16,272,253 downwards.
ATGTTTTATTTAATTAGTGCGTTATTTTAATTAATTTATTTATTTTTAGTTCATTTGCATGTTCCTTTAGTACATTTATGAAGCCTTTTAGGTAGATAACTTGCTCTTGTGAATTTTCTTTATTTTTGCACCCTAGATTTATATTTGCCTTTAGTTTTAGTTTTGTTAATTAGTAGTTTTAATTTAGTTTCATTTTCGTTCCTTATTTATACAATTCTATCATCTTTTCTTTTTATTTTCCTTTTCTTTCCCCTGGGAGAGATACCTAGAAGAAATATATTCCCTACTTTCCCTGTGGTTCGACCTTAGATTTCCCCAAGTATAATATAACCTGACCGCCTACAATTGAGTGTAATACTTTGCATTTTTGCGCGTAGTCATTTATTACCTTAATAATTTGAACTAATCATTTAATTACTTGGTCTAAACTACCCTCGTCTAGTTTACCAACAACGGTAATTAGCAAAAATGAGCCCTGAAGTTTCACCAATGTACCTCGCTCGTCCTTACAGTTTAATTTTCAGTTGAAGCATCCTTAAAATTTCTAATTTGTCCCTCACTTGTCCAAAATTGGATGCCCCGTTAAAAACTTGGACGGAAAAAACACGTGGATGGAAAAGCGAGGGACACATTTCAAACTTCAGGGGTTATTCTCAAAGGTTTTCAAACTTCAGGGGTTATTTTCTAAGGTTTTCCGTCCAGTTTTTAACGGAGCATCCAATTTTGGACGAGTAATGGACAAATTAGAAACTGTAAGAATACTTCAACCAAAAATTAAATTTTAGGGGCGAGCAAGGGACATTGGTCAAACTTCAAGGGTCATTTTTACTAATTACCCCACCAACAAAGTTGCTTTTGTAATTTATTAAAACCTTGCGGGTGGTTTTGCAATTGTTATTATGAGAAAGAGTAAGGGGCAATTAAATTATTAGGAAAGGCCGAATAATTTTTTCTAAAATAAAGCACATGTGTCTTTTTTTTTCAATATAAAATGACCATATGGATTGCATGAACTTTGCTTCACTGGGGTCATTTTTACTGCTGCAGTCCATATTTTACCAGTCCACCATAACAAAGAACTTTGTCCATATTTCTAGTGTTTATTAATAACCTGTGCGGGTGGTATTGCAATTGTTATTATGAGAAAGAGTAAATGAAAAACGTCTCCTAAACTATAGCGTCACTTAAGCATTTCAACTTAAAATAAAACTATATTGATTAATTTCACTTTGATTCTTGAATTTACTTCGGTGAAATGCACCACACGTGACCATTTATAAGAATATTTTTATTCAACTATTAAAAACTAAATATACATACATATATTTGGTGTTATTGAGAGATTACACATGGTCCAATTAGGAAAATACCCAATTTAAAAAATGTAGTGATCATGATTTGTAGTAGGCATAATCAAATTCAATCACGCCCTTTTTAAGAGGAAAATGATATTTTCATGAATTTGAAAGCTTAAAGTTCATGTGTTATAGTAGTATAAATATATTCTTTCCAAGAAATATGATCAACTTATTAGTACAACAATTCCCTTATTATGATAGTTATTTTTACATTTGGTAATTGTCACATTTTGTTGCATTTATTTCTTATGTGTTTATAATTATTAATGTAAAATCTCAAATTATCTAATAATTTTTGTTCTTTCTTCATTTTGTTTTTACAAAAGAAGCAAGGAAATATATATCATTTTGAATTAAAGAAAATCTAAGTGTATTACTAGAACAAGAAATCCATTTTTTTTTAGTTTGCAGTTCATCTAGCACAATTTTTGATAGCTAACAATGAATTGCAAGGTATCATCAATGCAATTCAAGACAAAATCGACCCACCTCAGACCAATTGGATCTTGTTCTAGTCCAAATATTTTAACAATTGTTGTATTAATTATACAAAATTAAGAAATATCTTTATTATACACAACATATAATACATACATACAAACATACATATATGTCCTAGTAGTATGTATAAAGCACAAATTTAATTTTATAATATTAATATTAGTCGATAATTCCTCGAAGAATTCTCAAATCACCCTCAAAACTAACCAGCAAGTATATATATATATATATGTAATTTTCAAGTATTTGAGTTAGGGTGGTCAAAAAACAAGGACACTGAAGCCCTAATGATATAGATTTGAATCTCATGTTAAGTACAACTATAATTCAGCATTGTCATAATAGAATATTTAAGAGCGGTCAAAAAAGTAAAGAGAGAGAGAAAGTAATAATTGAAATATGTATATATGGTCCCCGCGCACTGCTGCCCATGTGGGTATGCAAACAAATTAGACGTACCAACCTCAAATTCTCATTCCCATCAAAAAAAAAAAAAAAAAAAAGAACCCTCAAATTCTCATTAATTTACTTGTTTTCGGATGGACAAGGGAGTAGTAACTCTCGACACTCCGTCACTATTAGTGATAGTTTTCCTTAATTTTGTGACTAATTTATATATCTAGAGTATTTTGTTAAAGTGTCTATAATTATACCTCTCGAAAATTTATTTATATAAAATATATTTATGTGGCTAAGATCTATATATTGTGGATAGTTTGTCTACAAATTGTACTTTTAGGTTTCGTTTGATTCACGAATTTTAATACTCAGAAAAGAAAAGTCTTTTCTTTCTTTTGTTTGGTAAGCACAAATTCCGGAAATATTTTCACGAGAGAGGAGAAAGTTGGGGGTAAAACCATTCCTCTCAAAACATATGGTATTAATTTTTTCATGTGATTTCCAAGCATTTATTACAAAAAAATTAGACAATAATAGCCTTACATAAATACTTTCCATGCTTTACCAAACACAAGAAAAGAAACTTGACAAAAAAATTAGTTTCCCACCTCCATGAGAAAGATAAAGGAATTGATTTCCCTTTCGTGAACCAAACGATGCCTTAGGGTTTTAATTAACAACAAATTTTTATTGTTGAAAATGTCTCTTAATATTTTGACAACTGAAGTTCATCATTAAGGGTTCAATCTCAACTATATAATATACATACTTGCGATGTACTGATGCGCAGTGGAATTTTTTTTTAGTAATAATATTATTTGTTATATATAAACTTGTTATACTATATTAGACCTTTCAAGCCTTTTCCCATATGACATTTTTCGAATTTTATGTATCTTTCTTTTTTAAAAAAAAACATATAAATACAAATTTTAACCTTGCAAACAATAGAATTCAACCCCTCCCCCCTCCAAAAAAAAAAAAAAAACCCGGCAATTATAGGTCTCACTCGGTTATATAATTTTTCACATTAATTACTTATATGTAAAAAAGTTAGTTGTGCTTTGACCCCTCAAATTTAAAATTGTACATCCATTACTAAATTGATACAAAAGAGTGTGGACAATCACTTTCAAGCTTTTTCTATAAAAGCTATTGCTTTAATTTCATCAAAGAAACTGCCATGCAATACTTGTTGCCAAAACTATGCTAACTCCTCTGCCACTTTCCTCTTTCCCCTAACTTTCTATTTAATTTATTTCAAATTAAAGGACCCCCCCAAAAAGGATAAAAAGTAAAGGACTCTATACTTTTATTATATGGCCATGCACGCTGAGCTTGCTCCCACCGTAGTAATGCTTTATATGTATATATATATATCCATTTACTTGTTGTAGGAAACGTAATTCTACTAATGTGATAAATATTTTTGAATTAAAATTTTATTTTTAATAATTATCAATTTGATTGAATGAGTGATTAATAACTCCAAACCTGCTCCTAAATACTTAATTTGTGTTTTAAGAAGCTTTTATTGTTCAGTTGATAATTTTTTCTATTACATTATTAACATAATATGTTTAATACGTATATATGACCATACTCATGGATGGTGTTATTATACACATAATCCCAATCATTTAACCTCAGCAAGAAATGAAAGTTTTTGTAAGCACAATAAATGAATTTACTATAAAAGCACTAAAAATGTGTTCTAATGACAAATAATGTGCAAAGTATAAATGTGTGTGTATGTATACATACATGTATATACATCTATATATAAATTAACAGATGCACTATATATCTCACCTGAACATTTGAAGTGAAAAGGAAAAGGAGGGAATCAATTAGAATATCCTGGCTGCCTTTACCCATTAAAAGAATTCAAAGACTTTTGGTCTGATTGGGATCTTAGTTTTTCTCCCACTAAGAACATCCATATAAATGAGCAAATTTACTATACTCAATTTTACAACGAGTTTAACGTAATAGACAAATTTATTTTTATATAATAGACATTGGTCAAATTTATCATATGTTTAAATTTTACTTGTACGAGTATATATTATTTGTATGGGTCAAAACGGTGTGGCTTACCCATACGAAAAAAAACCAAAACAAAATATAAGAGTGTGTTTTACTCGTATGATGACCCATATAGGAGTAACACACACTCTTATAACCCTTTTTTTCAAGCTTTTTTGTAAATCCATATAGGCTTGGCACATTGGTACGATTATTTTTTTGCCATACTGCTGTATCATCTCAAAAAAGTTAATGCTCTATTTATAAATTTGAGATTAAATTTTACCATCACATTCTGAATGCTCTAGTCAACTTATTATAATTTTGAAATTTTAATCATAAAGCTCCTGTGTGCAAGCAAACGAGAAACTTGAAAGGAAATACTTTATTCTATTATTTTATTTTTAAGATATTTTGACTTAATAATTTTATTTTTTTCAATCTATAATTAGTAAATATGTCACGTCTCACAATTAAAAAATAAATAAATTTATAGTGTTAGCCATTTATATATAGACAGAGAGGGAATATTTGTGTGTGAAGAGGGAGGAACATGGGCGCAGTATAACATGGGTCCTCTCCTAGCACTGTTTCAACAATGGACACAGAGAGCAAGATTTCTTTCGTGCGACTGTCACACCCACTAGCTTGTTTCTCTGTACGATGCAATAGTTTTCATATATTTTCTATGATTGGTTTAATTCTCAACAATGTTTTGGTAGAACTTTGTTCATGTACGTGTAAATTTTTTTTCTTCTTTTAAAAGTGTCTAATTATCTTCTTTTAATTATAATAACAAAGAAACTACTTCCTCCTTCTCAATCTCAAGTGAAAGTGTGAAACATAAACTCAAGATTGATTAAACTAACTTGCTTGTTCTTCATATATATGTAATGTATAAGTCTTCATATTTTTAAGAGATCGTTTTCAAATATTAGTCATTGTATGTATCTATACATCATAACCACAGTTTAATATGTTCAGAGTTTTATCAATGGTCTAATAGCATAGTAAGTAGTAAGTGTTGGTTAAGACCTTAATATGGTGAGAAAGCGGTTATAAGTTCAAATCTCATTGATATAAATATATAATATAACTAATAGTTTAGGAAAAACAAATTATTGTGAATTTTAAAACGTTTATTATATTTTGAATAAGAAATAAAGTTTATAGGTTCAGTTTGATAATAAGATGAAAAATAGTAAAAAAAAATTAATATATTTTTGTAATAAGTTAAAAAATAAATTGAACAATATGGTAATATTAACTCTTACTTTTTAGTTTCTTCCATGTAAAAATTTTCTTTGAGTTGTGGCAAATACATTTTTTTCATAAAACAAAAATAATGATAAATGACATATACTCACAAAAATAAGTATGGGCCGGAGACTAAGTGAAAGTCTTAAATATACTAGTTGAAATTGATTAATTAATACGCCCAACTTCCTAACCCACTTTAGAGACTAAGGATGTATTTGTTTCGTTGTTTAAATATAAATGTTGAATCTGAAGAATGGATGCTGGTTTTAAAGTCTGAGAATTAAATTTCAAACATCTGTTTGTTTCGTTTCTGGATGTCATATCTGAGTAAGTATGTTTGTTTGAATATATACATCTGAATGCTAAATAAATGTTATTTGGACAAATTTTTCCCTATCCACCTATTTAATAGAAATGACTATATTAAAAGGATTAAGGGTAAAAGAGGTATTTTACCTATTTAAAAATTAAAACTTCAAACTTGAGAGATAAGCATGCCTCTTATGTATTAATCAGTAAAATAAGTGTTTAGATCTAAATTTTAAACCAACTAAACAAAATTAAAACCTCTAAAGGGTTTGTTTGGTTTGTGTTTTGGGAATGGAATGGGCATATCTTAGCTAGATTCCTAAAAAGTTTTTCTCCTAGCATCTAGGACGTCTTGCCTATACTTGTTTCAAACATGAATTCTTCTTTCCTGGAATGTTAAATTACCTTTCTATATTTAGTTCAAACGAGAATATGAGTAAAATGCATGTGAATTACCAAAATATTTTTCATTTTATAAAATTAAAAGACAAGTCCTAAAAATTTACAAATGCAAACATTTGTTTTTATTGTTAAGAATTGTGAAACGTCGTTGTATGTATTCAATAATAAAAAGAAAAAGTTCAATAACAGAAAAAAATATTTTTTTTTCTTTTGAAAAATATAAATGAAAAAAAAAATGTCTGGATAAGTAGAAGATATTTTGGTCTTAAGAGATAATCTTGAAAGAAAATCTAAAAGAAAATACTTAGAGTAATTCTCTACCCGTCTATTTAAGAATGAGAGGTTTAAAGGAATACTCTATTCCTGGAATGATGCATTCCTAACTCAAAACCCGAACCAAATATCGGAATCCTTTTAGAATGGAATGTAACATTTCAGGAATTATTTAAAATTAGAATCAAATGAGCTTTAAATCTAAATGGACGAACCATTCAACTTGAGAGCATGAAACAAACGCGCCGGGAAACTAAAGATCTTTTGGGTTGAGGCATTTCTACTTTAGTTTTAAAGACAAGATTTGAATATATTTAAATCTTTTACCCATCAAATTGAAGTAGGAAGAAGGGAGAGAGAGGGGGGGGGGGGGGGGGTAAGGAATCAGAACTACCAATAAATTGCGCACCATAAATAATTCTATTTTAGTAGATAGGAGTGGATGTTGTTGAGAATCATGATATCTAATCTCTATTTTAGTAAGAAATTTTAACAATCAGACTAACATTTTTTCATTTTTCATTTTGAATTTGTTCACGTTTGTGTACATGCATTACAATGCTTACCTGTCTAATTTATCTAACTAAAAGATGGCAACGGAGCTAGGTAATCTAAAATCTATGCGACGAAATTAGGTGTGATATTTAAGGTTTGGGTTGGACCTGAAAATCAGGCAATTCATACCATTAGACTATCCTCCACAATGATTAAGTTCTAGATTAGTTAACAACTTGTTATATAATGCATTGCTTTATAAGATATCTGAGTACTATAATGTTTTACACGTAGGGCTTGATTTCATATGATAATCTTTTTTTAAATTCGATGTTATGGGATATGTGGGGCAATGACCGGTGTGCAGATAAAATGATTAAGAAAATGGTGGAATTATTGACACCCCTAAAAACACTTGGCCTAACACTCCCCCTTTCATTCGATCATTCACAACCGAGTAAGGTGTTCGTTACTAAGTTCTTATAGGTTGAATATAAGCTTATATATTCGGTTCTTGACAACCGATTAAAGCATTATCAAGTTTATACTCGGTCATGATCATTCATAACCGAGTAACATACATTACTCAGTTGTTAAGAATCGAATGAAAAGTGAGTGTTTTCAAAAAATTGAGGGTGCCGATATTTACGCCCTTAAAAAAATTCTCTCTTCCACTCTTTAACATGTCGCTATCAATTTATGTGCTCTAATTATTTTATTTATTTCTTAACTAAGACATGCCCAAGGCCGAAACAAACAAGCCCGAATGTCCAAAACAACAGAACAAAAACCAAGCCACCAGGAACTCAAGCAGAACATCTAAGGAGCCCTAAAGCCACAACACAAAGCGTCAGAAATAACTGGAAGGGCAAAACACCCAGTTTGAATCAAGCTTCTTTTACTAGCTAAGGCCGCAGCCCATAGGATCGAGTTGCTGAATTGAACTCACGCTTCACAAAAACCAAATGAAAGGTGGCTGACCCAAAACTGCCTTGATGTCAGAAATAATAGACGCAATCAGCCATGGAGGATCCTTCAATGACGACACACTAATGTAACAATTATATTGATTAATTAAGAATCACTTCTTTTAACGACGACACACTACAGGACTAATTATGATATATGTACATTATTCTGGACATGTCTTATATCTGTTAATGTCCCACATATCCTAATATTTACGTATTGTTTTTTAAAAAGAGTAATTTTATTCTCAAACCAAATATAGTTACTTCCTTATTTTATTTTATTTTGAAAATGGATGAATGAATTAAATACCAAAATCAACAGCTAACAAATCCGAAAGAAACGGAGGGGAACAAACTCCCAACACTCTAAGCCAGATAAAAATTTAGTAGACCTAGCTAGAGCATGGGATACTTGATTTCCTGACTTACGAACAAACGGGAAAGAACGACTATCAAAATCTTGGGACAAAACTTTACAATCGCTAATAACCAACCCAACATAAGAGGAGTCTATAAAATCACTGAGTAAAGCAAATATCAGCAAAGACGAATTAGACTAAACTATAACATTAGAAAAATTCCTCAACTTGATCCAGCTTAAGACTTCGCGCAGGCTAAGAGCTCCGGCTAAATACGGGTCAGCCCCAGCAAGAATCGAACCGTGACCAGCTGCAATAAAACCTCCCTCGAAATCTCTGACAATAAAACCAAACCCAATTTTATTTATGTCTTCAAAGATAGCAGCATCCATATTTATTTTCATATAGCCCAATGAAGGCTTCAACCAGACCAATGCCCCCATTCCTTCTCCACCATTACCAGTACCCTCAGCTCCAGATGATCGAGTAAGTACCCACTGCGACAGCATCGATGCAGTGAGCCGGACCATCGCCGAATTAGAGAGGCGCTTATTGTTCCACAGTAGCTTATTTCTTCGAAACCAAAGGCACCACAAGATCATTGCTGCCAAAGCCATCTCTTCCTCTGACAAAAGCTTCGAACACTGAAACCCACCATTGAAGTATAGACGAAGCTCCACACAACCAAATTACGACTTTTTTATCCAAAGCATAAATTACAACTTTTTTTCTCCATCAAATTCTTTTGCTCTCTCCACTTGACCTCCTTTGGATACAACTAGTACAAGTTAGAGGTGTTTTCGGTTTCGGTTGGGATAAAAATTAGGAAGAACCAAATATAAACTAAATTCATCAAATTCTTTTGCTCTCTCCACTTGACCTCCTTTGGATACAACTAGTGCAAGTTAGAGGTGTTTTCGGTTTTGGTTGGGATAAAAATTAGGAGACCCAAATATAAACTAAATTCAATTTAGATACAACCATTGCAAGCTTTGGGTGTTTTTGGTTTTGGTCGAGGTAAAAATTACGAGACCCAAATCTAAATTGAATTCGGTTCGACTTCGGTTTCTAAATCTTTCAAACCTAAACCCAAACCAAACTTTTTAGTTAGGTTTAGCTTCAGTTTATTTTGTTTTTATATATTTTTTAAAAATTAAATAAATTGAAAGACAACACTTATTTTTGTTAGGAAAATACTTATTTTGGATTGAAAAAATATTAAGTTTTACAATAATAATATAGTTTCAATATTCATGATAACCCAAAGATTCAACTTCTCAATAGACTTTGTAAATTTTAGGTACATAAAACTTTAAATAGTGAAGTAATATTATTTTTGAATCACATATTCAATTATTTGATTTAGTTCGATTCAGTTCGTTTTTACAATGTCACATCCTAAACCAGAACCAAATATATTTGGTTTCGGTTCGGTTTCTTTGTTTTGGTTTTTTTTTTTGGGTTTAGTTTTTTACGGGTTTCGTTTTTTGGTTTAGCTCAGTATGGTTCGGCTATTCGATTTTTAGGTTCACAACAACACTCTTAATGCGTGCTAGCTTTTTTAACTTCATTTTGTCAACGTTTAGTCATTCCAAAACTTTTTACTTTTTTCCCCAATCTAACTAGGAACTCACTTTGGTGGAAAAAAAACAAGAAAAACTCCAAAGTTTGGGGGTATCTGTAATCTCGACCATGATATTTGAAATCTTGCAAGCATGCCTCCAAAGTAATTTTTCATTGCAAATTTGACCCTTCGTCTCACACCGTCCGTTAAAGTTGACGAAAAGCTAATGTGTTAATTCCAACTCAATAATAATAGATGATGTGGCTACCAAACTTCAATGTTTTTAGTGTGTTTTTTTTCCTAATTATACTAATAAAACAGTTACTTTTTTTTACCCAAAATACCCCCTAAAACTCATATCTAAATAAGTCTAGACTAATTATAAAATAACTAAAAAACTAATTACTGAAATAAATATTTTAATATAAGATGAAAAAATAAGTAGGCAATGAAAACACATCAAAAAGCCAAAAAAAAAAAAAAGTACCTAAAATTTCTACTGCTTTGGAAAAATAACTTTAAAAAAATAAACCCTATTAATTTACTCAATAAAAAATCAAAATAATATTTTTTACTAAATCTACATCCTTCTAATCTAACATAACCACTTATTTGTATATGGAGTGTATGTATTTAATGGGTTTGATGCTTGAACTTCACGTAAGGGTAATGCGAAAGTGTTGAAGTAATAATGTACTTTTATTAATTCATTCTTGATATTTATGATTAACCGATAAGTATTTGTAGTAACACAACCACTTTTAGGTACTTTTTTTTATGTGTTTTCAATGCCCAATTATTTTTTCATCTTCTATCCAAATATTTATTTGTGCATTTATTTCAGTCGTTAGTCTTTATTTAGTTATTTTATAATTTGTTTGAACTTATTTAGATATAAGTTTTAAGGGTATTTGAGTAAAAAAAATAATTATTTTATTATTATAATTAGAAAAAAAAATGAAAAACTCTGAAATTTGGTAGCCATATCATTTATTATCCAGATCGAGATTGCATATACCCCTAAACTTCAGGGTTTTTCGTATTTTTTTCCCCACTTTGGTGAAAGGAAAAATGTGGGCCGAAAGGCAGTGGTAAGAAAGGCCCAGCAGCCATGTAAGCTTTTGGCTTGTTCTTGCTTTTGCTGTTTTTGCTCACCTGCACCATTCTGCTTTTATCAACTCTCATTCACTACTACCCCGCTTATGCCTATACTAATTCACTCTTCGGGTTTTGGAGGGTCGGATTTAGGAATTCACTGTCCGCCGATTCAACCATTTAGGCATTTACAAAATCACCAAACAATTAACAATCAATTACAAAAGACAATATAGGTAGTCCCCGGGAACAAAGAAGTAAAGACTATAAGTCCTCAAAAAGAGATACAGGCAGACATTGACTGAAATGGACTTTGAGACGGCTAGCTAGATATGAAAACGATTTGAGGAGTCCAGCCATGAGCAAAACTACGGATGTAACTCTGGCAAAGCGCAACACGGAATCACTCTCCTTACCAGTTTTACATGTACACAGACTTTTCTAAGCAAGATGATAACTCTGTCAAATTTAAGTTTGTCCCTTGCTACTGATCCTATGATAAAGTTTTATACACTAACTACACTTGAAACCTCAAATAGGCTTACCAAATTCACATTGAATGTGAATGCCAGTGATAAATGAAAGGTTAATACTTGCTTGATCCTTCAAATATACGTGCATAGCACTAGCATCCAACTTCCTACGCATATTGATGTATCACGATTAGTTGGTGAGTCTCGGTGGGGGTGGCTGTTGACCTTCTGTTTGATCCTTTATCTCCATTGATATTTCTGTTCCTTAACTATGAGAAAGATAAATGATTAGGTAAGCATTTTACAGAGATTTTGCAAATGAAAGTGGTTCCCTCTGCCTCACTGTTACAAGTAATAGAAACCTCTCCGTAGATACAACTTCATGTACAAACACAAGCAAAAAAAAAGGTACTCGCTCTAGATGTAGAAGTCGCTTTGTTTTGATTGTGCTTTGAGGCCCTTCAATTTCTTCAATATGTTTGTGAAGTAATCCTGCAGATACTTCTCGAGTGTAGCAATATCTTTCGAGTCCACACCAAGAAGTTTATACGTCTCCGTCATTGGAACCGAGAACACTGTATCACTCGAAAGAACCTATAAGAGTTTGGAGTTCATTAATTAGACATTCATAAGATTTTGCTTAAGCCAAACAGTTAACCATGAAAGACATAGGATTAAGTACCTCCGAGAATGCCAATCTATCAGCAACATCATTTGTCCATTCAAATAACCGAGTCAGTTGGCGGGTTAGTTTCAACACAGAGACGGGGACTGTAGTCACATTTGCGTCTTGTCCTCCAAGCCTCTCGCACAATGCTATCACCTTAAGGGGGACGAAAGAAGGCAGGTAATTTGTTAACACTAAAAGGAACGAAATGTATCAGCCAATTCATTTCCATGAAAATAAATTCCACAAGAAAACAAAAACTTAGGGGGGGATGCAACCAGATGCTATTAGAGATGGAAAATATGAAAAATTGAGCATATTTCCATGGAAATTGGAAAAGAAGAGTAATCAAAGACACCCGTAAAGCTATTAATTGACATCAATACTCTAAACCAGGTAAATAATCTGACGGGAAAAAAAAAATCAGCTGTTGCTTCCTTGATCAACCTATTGCAATCAAGTTGTCGTTTACCCTTTCCCACCTCAATACGCTGTTTGGCAGTCGTGGGTCTTAACATAAATTAAGGAAAAGAATGGGATTAAATCTAGCTCTTAGATTTCGAGTGCAGAAAGATCCCCAAAATTAGCTTTTAGTATTAAGATGTCTAATGTGAGACACAAGAAGGGTATCTAGAAAGCAAGATTCATCATGTGGGTCTTAACATAAATTAAGGAAAAGAATGGGATTAAATCTAGCTTTTAGATTTCGAGTGCAGAAAGATCCCCAAAATTAGCTTTTAATATTAACATGTCAAATGTGAGACACAAGAAGGGTATCTAGAAAGCAAGATTCACAAAGATATATATATAGACTTATGACTAGTTTAAGGTGTTCATAGTTACCTCTTGGGTTGTCCATGCACGAGGTCCAGCAAAGGTGAGAAGCTTCCCATTAGCATTTTCATTGCGTAAAGCTATGAATGTCAATCGAGCTATATCCTGTAAAAGTACTGAAAACATGTTGAGACACCATTCATAGTCAAGTAACTTTGTCGGGGAAAACGTATATAGGGCAACTTACTTGGGTGTCCATGTAAGCTATTCGTGTTGGAGCATCAGTTCCCCAGACCGATTTATCTTCTAATATAGGTACCGCATACTGCCCAATCAAGCCCTGCAATCATCCCAAGAATTCATTCACACTTATTTGCCAAAGAGAACATTAAAAAAGGTTAAACAAGGGATTTCTTAGACAGGTTAGAGTCATCATCACATATTTGAAGTTACTACACAGCTAAAAATCATATTTAGGTAATTTGAAAGAAGCTTATATTCGTTACTTTTGATGTTCAGAGAAGTACCATAGTCAAGAATTATGAGACTTGGGAGCACAAGTAAATCAATCTTTAAATTTACCAGTAACAGCTAACAATATCTTCAAAAGAATCTCAAAAACTGCAATCTAGGTTACAATTACCTGCATGAAACCACACAACCGAATAATGGTATGGTTTATTCCCGAGTCCTGAAGAAACTTCTCAGTGCAATATTTGATCTCCATGAGCGGAACTTCAGGGTGCTTGTCACAATTGTGAATGGAAAAGAAAATGAACTTTTGGATTCCCATTGCTTTTGCACATTGTATAAGAGCAACTTTTCCTTCCCAATCTACCTAAAATGAATGTGGGGGATCAAACATAGCTGACAGTGCTAATATAAATCGTGAACAGATACCATGTGAAAGCACAATGAAACTTTTAAGCAACTCTCTCCATGTACTTAATTTAAAACTAATATCATATCATATTATATATTACACTCTTTAAATCTATTCCCTAATATCCTTCAAAGTGAAGTTAGTATCAAATCATACCAGAAGTGCTAATGCCTTACAGTTTTTATTGGCTCTTCTGGACGGCCTGTAGCACAGTCAATGACAGTATGAACACCAACCAAGGTCGCAGGTATTGTCTCGGGTTTGCTTAGGTCTGCCTGCTCAGAAACACTTCATATTCAATACATATTTTTTGAAAGACATACCTAAATTAAAAGTGCAAGTTAGAAAAATAAAATGAAGCCCAAAACTTATATTTATATATATAGAGAGAGAGAGAGACAGACCATCATACTCTAGCACAAGTGCTGGTGGAAATTCTACTCATGAGATGAACGAAAATTTGCACAATTAGGCTCCGATTGATAACAAGATTGAAATTATATATGATTTTGGTTGCATATTTGGCTAACTTAACTTGGAAAGCAAGGAGGAAATTAGTTTCCACAAGGAAGTAGCTAGCATAATTAAAGGTGATTTACTACAAACTTATTGTTGGAAGAGAGAGAGAGAGAGTACATTGACGACGGTGGCACCCCAATCACGAAGGAAATCGGCGGGAGCAGGTCTAGGCCTGACTAGGCAACGCACATCATAGCCCTCATCTAGTGCCCGCCGCACTACCTGTCGTCCTAGTGTTCCGGTGGATCCCACTACCAATATGCTGGTCGGCCTCACCGGTGTTCCCGGTGCCAGATTTGCCGCAGACGGCGCTGCGCCAGCGGTGCAGGTTACTAACGGTTGCGTATACCTCCGGGCTTTTCCTGAATATATAGTAAAAAAATGATTCTGAATACATTTCGGATTGACAAATGAAATAGAATTGGTGAGAAAAGTAAGTAGTACCTCTGGGAAGTGAGAGTGAAGATAGAAGACCGTCGGTTGCTAGTGTTGTACTCCACGATAGTGAGTTTTGGAGGGGAGAGGAAATTGAAGGAAAATTAGAATTATTGAGCTTGATTGGAATCACTTGTTGTATTGAAGCCATTCTCTTTTCCGTCTGTCTGTCTGTCAAACACAAGCTAGGTATATACAGTGTTTGTTTCTTTGTTATGTATGTATGTGTGTGTATCTACAGGTTTGTTTATACAGACAATAGAAGAAGAAGAAGAGAAAGAGAAGACAATAGATGGAAATCCTGCCACGTCGTTCCTTCCTTCTCCCATTTTGGATTGCGATTTTACCCCCACCCAAATCCGCTGTCCAACTCACGCCTCTCCGCTAATGTGCGCCTCGAGTACAAGACGCTGTTTAAATAGGACCAAAAAGTAATAGTGCTGCTTTCTTTAATTTGATTTGTGATTAAAAAAATAAAATACTTGTATTATTAAAGGATTTTGTCTTCGTTTCAGACTAAAATATTATTTTAAAAAATTATCTTGTTTCTTATATTACTTTAATAATAATAATATCACTCTTAAAAATAAAATGTTTTATGCAGTCTTTTAGTCAAGAATTTTCATGTGATGGCTTGTATAAATTAAACGTTAATTTGGTCATTCATTTTGGATCCAAATAAAAGGTTCAAATTTGAATCACGATTCCAACACTCATTTTGGATTCATTAATAATTTATTGTTATCATCTTTATATATTAATAGGTGGTAATCCGTGTTACCGTTCAAAATGTATCTTCAATTTCAACCAAAAAATTCTTCTTTATCTTTTATATATTTTCAAAATTCAAAAAATCATTTATCCATTTATCATATAAAGTTATTTTCTCTCAAACTAAAAATTGCACTTTGGTGTTCGTCTGAAATCAAAAGTTCCATTATTTCTAAAAGTAAAATCAATGTACTAAATCATCAACTAGTTTCAACCTAGACCCAGAAAAAAAAAAAAAAGTTCTCCACAAATAGTGCGGCTATCATCTAATGTTTCTTTGAAAATCAAATTATATTATACGCGTGTGGAAGACAAATTAAAGTGAATCATCAATTATTAATAATTGAACTTGAAGTCTTAACACTTCAACTGCGTTCAAAATTGGTCCTCATTCAGATGATGGATGTTCTACATATTCAGAAGCATTGTAACAAAATAAAATGGAAACAAATCTACAGAGAAAGTAAAGAAAGAAAAATAGTTGATTGCTTAAAAAAAAGAGAGAGTTCTACACAAAAGGAAAACAGGTAAAACAGTTTTCTTCAAATCGTTGGTAATCAAATAACCTCAAAGCAGAAATAATAATAGACTTTTTAAACTTACAATAAACTCTTTTAATCCTTGAAGGACCTTCATGTAAGCCTTTGGGGCGGGCCTTTGTAGTCCCCCACCTTTTGTATTTTTTTTAGTTATTTATGGCATGGTCCCTCTATGAAGGCTAGTGAATTTTTTTTTTTAAAAAATCTATATTCTTTGCCAAGAGAACTAAAACCTATTATACAGATTTCTCCAAAATATGAATGAATTCTAATTTGTTAGCAATTCTCATATGAGAGTTAATACTATCCTCTCACCCAATTCACTAATGCTGTAAGTTAGTGAAGGAGGAATTACTATGTGTCATGTTTCTTAATGCATTAGCAATCAACTGAAACGCTTAAATAAAACTCTTACACGAGGAGTCAACAAATCTGGACAATATAAACGGCGGAGCTCCCTTCTTTCATATGAAAATACTAGCCTTTGAACTACTACTCAGCTTGCAAGAATTTTGTATCCAATTGCCTTCTTTCGTCCTTGCCCAAATAGCTTGCGCACATAAACATACTGTCAATTCATGTGCATGGGTAAGGCAACAAAAAGAACTTCGTCATAATCCCTGTCGGGAAAATATCTCTCTTCAAATCCGTTTTCCATTCTCCATATCTTGTGTATCAAGTCCTGCTCGTCCTCAATAAGCAGTCCGTCCATCATTGTCCACATATTCTCCATATCATCGTCAATTCGCCATCATAATCTTCATAGCCATGGGTCACCTGATAGCAACTTATTCCTTCACATATGCAGAGTGATGGATTTTAATGAATTCCGGTTTTGCCAGGGTTCAACTCCTTTGGTTTCCCCATGAACCCAACTTCGGCTCTTCTAACTCTCGATTCAAATTCTTCCCAGTTCATGTTGGGTCGATTCTTGAATAAAAGATTTAGTTTCTTGGCATTTGGACGTATTGTTGGTTTGTGCCCAAAGTATTTCCTGCAATGAGATTAAGCGCCAGAATAGTCAGCCAACCTACTGTTATAGCAAAAATAATAGTAGCTTGTCACTGTATTTTCTAGTTTGCAGAAATCCTAAATTGGTAAATTCACCCATTAACTATCATAAATCATGTTTAGATCTTGAATATACTACTTCAACTCATCTGCTGTAAAGCTTGGGCATTATATGTGATATTATCAATTTTATTTCATTTAATGTGACTCTGAGAAATTTTCATTACTCTTAAGTATCACATGACTATATTAATCCGGACTCAATGGGTGATTGCCAAATAAGCCAGGCCACATTCAATATTTATATTAAGTATGATAAATACTCATCATAAGACTAAATTTATCATTGTAGATGCTCTATATATGATAGTTACTCAGTGAATATGAGGGTCAGTGGCGTTGATGGTGAAGGTGGGCATTTGCATATCTTCATATTTGAAATTAGTTTATTTTTACTTCTTGTTTTTCTTTTTTAAAATTAATAAATTTAGTAGTAATAATTTTGTGATGCCCCACGCATGGGGCGATAAATAATGGATATTAGTATATAGATACACCATAATTAGTTCTATCCAAAATACATCGGTATTAATTTTGCAGTTTAAATTACAAAAATGTTTTAAAATCTTCTACGAGCTAGCTTTATGCATCCCTATATTATTATCTTACACATCAATATCCTAATAAGCAGAGCCGATCTTGACCATTTGATAGCCCTGGGCAAAATCTTAAAATGTGTCCTCTTATAAGTAATATATTAAATTTTTATATTAAAAAATTAAATTAATTTTGTTTCTTACATGCCACCAAAAACACATTACAATTGCAAAGAACCCTGCAAAAACAATACGATTAAATATTTAATTCTCTCTTATTGTTTTGAAATCAATATGAGTGAAAGAAAAAATATTGATGCCCCTTTAATTCTCTCATATAGCATGAGAAGATTGAGATTGAATTTGGGAAGAAAGAATCAGAGAAGAGTTGAAGAGGTCGTTTCTCTATATGCCGTTATAGTTTTGGAAATTTGATTTTTTTTTCTTGGAAATTTGCATTATAATTTTTTTTTTCTTTTTTAATATATATATATATATATAGAGAGAGAGAGAGAGAGAGAAATAAAATATTGGTGTCCCTCTTAATTTTTGGACCTTGGGCGGTCGCTCTGTCAGCCCTGCCCCAATGCCAACTCTGCTAATAAGTAATAGTTGTATAAGGACACTATTGCAATAAAACTGTATAAGATTAAATTGTGCATAATAACTTGCCTTTTGGTACTAAATACAAACTTTTAATCTAGAGGTGAAAAAACATTTTTTTACATCTAAATTATTTTTCATTCAGCACTAAAAAAATATTCAGTTGAAAACACATTAATAGAAATTTTTATTTTTTAAGTTAAGAGACCGGCTAGTTCAGTTATTATAAATTAACCTACCTTGACATTACATCAACGTTAGTGATTGTCAGCAACTTACCCCCTTTTCTCAATCCTGTACATTGCTTGCCTGCTGCAATAGAAAAGTTCATTTTTTGAAGCATATATAATTAGGAAAGTTTTAGTATTAGTATCGTAATTTTATTTTATATTTTAATTTGAAGTACAATCGGTTATAAGTACACCTAGTGTTTAAAGGACTTGATTCTCTTTTATTACATTTTTCATGCATTCAATTTAGTCTAATGGGGTTTAATTCAACGTCTAAACGGATGAATTTTTTCCACAATACTAGGTGGAGATGATCTGTTTAATGAGTGACTCATCTCCACAAAATCTCATTAATGAATTCAAACTGGAAGTAGGTGTACTAAAATTTTAATACACATGTTAATTTTCGACCATTAAAATTTTAAGAGATTATCTCACCCACTTCTGATTTAGATTTTTTGATGAAATTTTGTAGATGATTTACTCATTATAAAGATCATCTCCTACCAAATTTCGTGAAAAAATTCATCTGTTTAAGTTTCGAAGAAAACTCGATTTGACGAAATTGGATAGAAGAATAATAAGGAGATTGTTTGAGCTAGGGGAAGGGGGAAAGAGATTCTCTTTGTTGGTCAAATTTTAACCCTAGAGGGGGGTGAATAGGGTTTAAAAAACTTAATGCGAAATTTTAAAAAAAAAAAAATCGAAAATGTTTATGTAAAACAAATTTACTAAACAAATATATCAAGGAAATAAACAATTCAAGCAATCAATCCTAAGACAAGCAAATAAGCAATCTAAAAAATAAGCAATAATATAGTAAGTAAATAAAGAGATTGAGTAAGAAAGATTGAATCGATTTGAAACTCAAGACTTTTTGTCCTCACAGTTTTGGTTTTCTAAACCATAGTCTATGCTCGGTTAGTTTCCCGAGAAGTTTCACTAATTTTGATTTTCTTTCGGATGAAAATTAAACTGCTACAAGTGTTGTTGTCTCACTACACTCTTAAAAATATTGCTTTACCACAATATTCTCACAAGAATCACTCTTACTAATTTATGAGATTTACCTCTCACAAATACTAAACAATAATTTACCTTCTTGTTTTCTTATGAGATTACCTCTCACAATTTGAATATTGATTGTTTGGTGATTCACACCAATTAACAAAAACTCTCAAGTGTTTAAAGAATACAATTGAAACTCACACTAGAGTTACTTGTTTGATTAAGATTTAATTCAATAAGAATGATTGATCAAAAATAATTTCTTGAATCTTTTTATATTGAAAATAGATGAAGTATGGAGTATAAGAATAATTCAAGGTGTACAAAATATGTCTTGGATAGTGTATATATAGTTCCAAAAGTGATATAGCCGTTTTTGAGGTTTGGTAAAAATTTGGTACAAAAAATGGTAAAAAATTAAAAATCCAATGGCTATATTATGGCCCATCAATCGACTGAGTAAGCGCTCAGTCGACTGAGCGCTCAGTCGATTGATGGACTTTGTCCATCAGGCCAAAATTCTAATTTTTGGACTTTTGTATGTAAGTTTCAAAATCAATTCTAATACTTTGAGGGCCTTAAAAATAAGTTCCTAAGACATCTATTTTCGGAAAAACTCAAAATATGATCATTTGAATTTAATATGAATTTATTTGAAAATCAGTATTTGTAAGAATGATGTTTTGAAATGATTTTGATTCAAACTTTGTTTTGATCAATTTAAGAATGTTGTATCAATGTGTCTGATCTATATAAATAATCAAATAAGAAACTTTACATAAATCCTAAGTACTCACTCAATTATCGAATTAACGAGTCTTTGAATGCTTCGATTTGTTTCTTCAATTTGATCTTCACTTGAAACTTTTGTCTTGAAGCTTTTGCATGTGATCCTTGATCTTTTGAGCTTCATGGATTTGCATTGTGATAAGATTGATCTTCTTGTCTTGTCCAATGTTTGTAGAGGAATGATCTCGATTTGGATAGATCGGTTTTAGTCCACGAATGATGATCATTGAAATGTGGCTATAATAACTTCAACACACATGTTTAATTACGCATGATTGATTTATTGTTATTATCAAAATAAGATTAAGAATTTCTAGGTCAACACTCTTGATTACAACCAAGATCATTTCTCTCTTTATTTGCGAAACTAAAGATTAGGTCATCTCTAATACATAGGCCAATATTATAAATATATCATTTTTTTTAATATGTAGCACATGCTTAAAAGAGAATAATGTGGGCTAAAAATGTATTGGTAGTGTAAATATAGCATACGGATACTATTTCTACCGCGCGATGGACAATCTATTACGATGTAGAGAAGACGTAAATCTCGATGGAATGAATGTTGTGTGGCTTTTGGCGCAATGTTTATTATATCACACGGTAGGTGAGATTTCTACGACTCTCCCATAATAAAAGTTATCAAGCTACAATGCGATGTACAATACATATAATAAATTTAGACATTTACACTATATTTTTACAACATGCATTGGAATTAGGTGTTGCTTGATAACACCACTTGAATTTGAAAATTTAAAGTTTTCAAATTTAAGTGATTTAAAATTGTTTGTTAATAAAAAAAAATTAAGTGTTAATTTAATTTTTTTCACTTAAAATTGAAAATTTTCAATTGAAGTTTTAAGAGGTAACCCTCTTACATTTAAAATTATATGATTCAAATAAATTAATAAGAATAAAATTGCCATATTAAAAAAAAATAGTTTTTAAATTTGTTATATTCAAACAAATAATATTTTTATATATAATTTTTAAAATTAAAACAAACCATTTTGTGGATTTTCAATTTTTGGATGGAACGTAACCTTAGGCCTCGTTTGGTTAACGAAATTTAGTACTCAGAAAAGGAAAGGTTTTTCTTTCTTTTGTTTGGGAAGCACAAATTCCGAAAATACTTTCTTGAGAAAGAAAAAAGTAGGGGGTAAAACCATTCCTTTCAAAATACATAAAATTAATTTTTTCATGTGATTTTAAAGCATTTATTACAAAAAATTTAGACAATAACAATTTTACCTCAATACTTTTTATACTTTACTAAATAAAAAAAAATTTGATAAAAAATTTAGATTTTTACCTCTATTAAAAAAATAAAAAAATTGATTTTTTTTTTCCGTGAATCAAAACGAGGCCTTAAAGTTGGTAGAGCGAAAAAAAATTAGACGGGAGATAAGTTGATGACTGAATGCCATGGGTAGTCGAAAACCGGGACCTGCTTGGCAAACACGCGACGGCGGTTATGAACAAAGAACCGCCCTCCCAACTCTACTTAAATATTTCCTCATGGTTTAACTCTTTCCACTTCTTTTCAACAATAAACCCTAGATTAAGGTTCTCTCTCTATCTCTACTTATTCTTCGTTTTTCCTCTACCGTTTTCTTAATCCCTGCTTTCTATTTCTGTTCTATATTTCCTTTCTCTTTTTACAATTTTCTTGTTTCTTATTGCGTTTGGAGTTCTTTCTATTTATCGGTTATTGCGCAATTAAGGTCATTACGATGTCGTTCGTTGTTTATTATGTCTCCTCTCAACACTCATTTGTGTATTAGCAGTCCTCCTCTGTCCTGTTTGTATTTCTCCTACTTCATCCTTCTCAATAAGTATCTTATCTTAATATTATTATTATGATTATCAATTTTACCATACATAAAATGAAATTCTAGTTTTTTGGTTTTAAAATGGTTCACTTCCGAATACAAAGAGTGTTGTTTATATATATATATATATATATATATCTTTATATACATCAAAATTTACAATATAAATTAAACTTTAGTTTTTGTTTTGAAAAAGAAGTGTCATTTCCGAGTAAAGATTCTTAATTTCAGATGGAAAGACTGTTATGTATATACCGAATATTTCTATTTTAGTTATTTAGTAACTTCTTTTGCGCCTCTATGTTTGTGAACCACTACTTTATTGGTTGATTGATTGTTTGTATGCTTTTTGGTTGCAATTACTTTGTTGAGTTGTTCGTAAATTTTTTTGTTGCAGCTTTACATTTGGTACAATTATTTTGGAAAACCTAGAATTTCTCTTGCCAAAACAAGATTGAGTCAAAGCTAAAAACCCTATTGAATCGCAGTGAATTGTGTCAGTTCTGTTTGAGTAGTTGAGTTAAAAACAGTTTCTTTTTGTTGTTCGAGTACCTTGTTGTTCTTGTGAAGCCCATTATATGATCATCAACATGCACCAATGCAGTTAGCGACAATTTGCTGCACAGATTGGATACCCTCTTGAAACATCTGGACTGTGAAGAATTTATTGATACTTGAAACAGTATAATGAAATTAAACTATAAACTGAATTCCTTCGGTGATCTTACTTTTTAACTAGTAAGTGAAGATGTGTTGATTGAGACATAGCACCGGAGATATGAGTTTCTTACAAAACGATTGCAAAGTTTCAAAGAAAATATGTAATAATTGGTAACAGAGTAGGTAGCTAGCTAGAAATCAAATGTACTTTTACTGGCAATCAATCTTGAATAAATAAATTATATGGTTGTGATTGTGTTAGTTTTCATTATTTATATGATAATCTGACGCTTCCATTGTTATACATAGGGATCTCCCTGGGTAATCCCTTTAATACAAAAGGAACTGAATCAATCTATTACAATGGCTTGTGCGCAACTAACCGGTGGTGCACTCTCAACTGGGTTGACAACTGGAAGTAGAGACTCGAGCATGATGAAGGCAACAGCAAGGTCAAGTCCACCACAACATTCACTTCGAGTTCACAATTGCTTGGCTTTAGTTGATGGGAAGAAGTTGAGACATGCACATGTTGGGCGTTGCTCGTTGTCTACTAATCACACCAGAATGGTTTTATCTTCACCGATTATTCATCGAAGGAAGTACTCATTTTGGTGTGTGAAAACTCAGTTGAGGTCAGATTGTAGTGTGCGCTCAGCTGGAGTGGAGGAGGGTTCTGTTACTGAAGAAGAACATGCACTCCTAAGTTCAAAGGAGAAAGTTCGGTAAGCCTTACTTCCGTTCATCGTATTCCTCTGCTACTTACAGTCTTATTTAGTACTTGCCTCGCATTTCTTGGCATTTTAGTGGACATTATTATACTGTAATGGTAAATGTTCATGGAAGCTGCATGTATCAATTTTTTTTTGCCATATACATGGTGACATACAATGTCAACATAACATGGCATTTTGCAGTCGCATGTCTTAATCATGTTATTCTTCATGGAAAGCCCCTTTCTAGAATCATAAATGTGATATGGACATTCTCCTTGCTTTCTTGCCTTTTTTTTTTTGTGAAGACTCACTCATTCCAAATTTCCAAGTACCAATTAGCATAGCCTTTGATGTTTTTAAATTAACACTTAACATATCTATTTCAAATTTGTGATCTTGTTCAGGTGGAACTTATGAAGAATTTTTTTCGATAGATATTTCTATGTTAATGCAAATTCTTCACATATACGAATACCCTACGGAAAATCGTCGGAATTTTTTGCTATTTAACTTGAAGGATTAACTGTTCTAATTTTGTTGATAAATTAGGCACTATAGCTTAATATGATTCTTCACGCTAGTTATGAATTATCTTTATTTTATTTACAGTGAGTTGATGGAACCTATTTTATCGGAGACATCAGATACAATTGAAAAGAGTTTACAGAGAACGCTTCAAATCAATCACATTCTCAGGATGTCAAACGCGAACTTATTATGCTGTCGTTGCCGGCTATTGCTGGACAGGCTATTGAGCCCTTCTCACAACTGATGGAGACGGCTTACATTGGTAGATTAGGTATGTGGATTGTTTATGTTTATTCCTTGCAATTGTTTGGTGTAGTTTGTTGGTTTATTTATTTTCTTTAATTCCACTTTTTAATGTTTGTTGAATGTTAACATGGTTTTTTTTTTCTTGCCCATTTTATACGAGTGTAGTTCCTTTTGGAGGTCGTTCCCTGCTGCAATAGCAAAGTCTAATTCTATTTGTCACCAAGACTTTCTCACCATCTTACCTCTCCTTTACTCTGCTGTGTGGGAGTCTTCTGCACAAAGTACGACATTATCTTAGTCTATATTCATTTGAAGAGATTTCAGCTTTGTTCTTCTCTTCCCTTTTTTTGGCGGGGGAGGGTTATGAATTTTTTTATGGTTTATGTAGTTTGTTTGTGTTTGGACTTTAAACTTGGATATTGAGAGCTTGAACTGATTACTTCTATATTATCAATTAAATCTCGGTGCATCAAGTTGGTTTGGTTCACTCACACTTCATCTCAAAACTTGAGTTAACCCATGTTTGGTGTTAGATGTAGAATTGTAGACTACTTAGCCGGGTGTGTTGTATACTTGTATCATACTAGACCGAAAGGGAAGTCTAATTAGACATATCGACCCCGTAAAGAATCCTGCTGCTTGTATTGTGCCAGAACAAAGATTTGGTAGTTCAGGTATATTTTATAGTTGTGTTGTTATCCACTTATTACCTCTGAAATTCAATCCTTCTTAGATCTTATTTTATCAAAACCAGGAAGCTTGCTAATTTGTTCTGTTTGGTTTTTTCTGTGTCAAACGTCAGAGCGTAACTTATGAATGCGATCTTCTTTTTGCTTTTATTTACTCATCAAGACTTGCAGTCTGTAGATCTCTGAATTTCTGGCATCGTGTTCATAGGCCCTGTGGAGTTGGCTTCAGCTGGAATTTCCATGTCAATCTTTAACATTGTCTCAAAGTTATTTAATATTCCCCTCCTCAGCGTTGCTACTTCTTTTGTGGCTGAAGACATTTCAAAGAACGCAAATGGAGTTTCCCTTTCAGGTGAAGTAACATTGATGTTTAAAGCCTCAACAATGTTTTCTAAATGGTCGAGGACACATGTGTTTTTGGCTAATGAACCATGACTCCTTTTAAATTCCCTTTTTTTTGAATTGTTGTACAGAAGAGGATGGGGAAAAATGTACCAATGGCAAACCCTTTGATGGTGTAACTCCACGGCCACAGCTTTCCTCCGTATCTACAGCTTTACTTTTAGCAGTTGGCATTGGTATCTTTGAGGCTTTAGCCTTGTCTTTGGGATCTGGACTATTTCTTAATCTGATGGGTGTATCATCGGTAAGCTTCACATATTTAGGATGACTCCAAAACTTTTTTACATGAAAGCAAGATATACTTTCACTGGAGAAGTAAGATATTAGAAATAGGTAGTAGATTGGACATGTCCTTTATTTATTCCTACGACTTTCTTAGTCAGAAACTGTTATTTAAAGAGTTCAAAAATTAGATCATCCTGTATAATGTCAAGATATTGTTTTGTGATAATGTCGTTTCCTTGATTGACACTTGAAAAACTGTTTTATTAGTATAAGTAAATTTGGTGTTCCAGAATGGAAGTGTCCATGCTTTGATAATAATAGTTCAACAATTTCAAATACAAAACAATTTTTTTATTATAAAAAGTATAGTGTAATGACTATAATAAATTCAATAAGCTTTATCTAGTATCTAGAGCGTCACCTTAGCACGTGTTTGATCTATCATGGGTACAATCATGAATTTCACCACGTCAGGGTTGGTATCAAACAATTTGAAAGATGAGCTACATAGTAGCTGCTTGTCTTTTCTTTCTATTTGTGAAATAGTGTAATACATTTACACCATGGCAATTTGGGTAGCAGTTTATGATTTGTACCCAATCTTTGGTTAAATGGGTTTTCACAACTTCCATAGTTTCTGTCTGTATTTCTCATTGTACTTCTGGCTTGTTTGCAAGGAGGCTGATACTAAAGAAGCCAATTTTTTTCACAGGCTTCGTCTATGCATGCTCTGGCACGAAAGTTTCTCTCCTTGAGAGCCCTTGGTGCTCCTGCTGTTGTAGTTTCTTTGGCTCTTCAAGGCATTTTCCGCGGGTTTAAGGACACACAAACTCCTGTACTATGTCTAGGCAAGTGTTTGGTTTATTATTAAAGGTATATGCAATAAGTAGATAGATTATTACCTCCAATTAGGTAGATATACTCTTCACCTACATGAAATTGAGGCAAGTAGATAATGCAATATGCATGACATTTGGAAGCAATCGGTGCAGGTTTTTAACTTGTGGGTATTACTGAGTGATATCTAAATTCAGTAGTTGTAAGAATACAGGATGCTAGATACTCTATGACCCCCCCCCCCCCCTTCTCCTCCTTTTCTCTCATATTGAGGGCTTCTGCTGGAACAGCACTTGTTAGATTAAAATTTGTGGTGCAGTTCATGCTCTTAGTTGTTGGCAAGCAATGTGTAATTTATTTTTGCAGCATGCAACAAAATTACGACTTCGACATTTGTCCGATTTCTCAAATCTACTTGTGTATATATATATTATATCCATCCATCTGGTGTCCTTCTATATTTGCTGGCATTTTTTAATTTTTTCTTGCCTTTCTTTGTACTAATTTATCTAATTGTTATATGCACAGGCATTGGTAACTTTTCAGCTATATTTTTGTTACCCATTCTTATGTACTACTTTGGGTTGGGTGTAACTGGAGCTGCTATATCTACAGTTATCTCGCAGTATGTACTTTCCTCCATTGATCTGTATATTCTTTGAGTTTCAGTGTTTTGCTTTACTTGACATTATGAAGCTATATTTATCATTACTATTTTTGTTTCAGATATATAGTCACCTTTTTAATGATCTGGTATCTGAATAAGAGAGCTGTTTTATTGCCTCCAAAAATGGGGTCGCTTCAGTTTGGTGGTTATTTAAAATCTGGTATGTGTTTATTTGGGAATATGGTATGATTAAAATTTCTTTGAAGGCATTTTTTGTTGGATTAAATAAGAAAATATTCCCCAATACAATGTGTTATTTCTGTCAAGTTGGACATTGGGAGAGTTGGATCTTGTATGCACTTATCCTTGGGCTCTTTGCGGACTTCCATTGTAATAATCAACCTTTGTGTGTCTTAGTGTTGACAATATTTAGTTGTAGTTCTGCATAGTGAATCAATACATATTTTAGCTACCAATTTACACTACAATAACACTTCTGGTGGAAGCCTGGAATAGGTAGTGATGATCTTCGCTGGAATTTTAAGGGGAAGAATTTGTTTCCTGCAAGTCTCACCGCTCGTTTCTTCAAGAGTTCAAGGTCATAGTGCCTTGGTTTTTCCTTTGAAAGGGGTGTGGAGGTGAAGAATGGGTGAGGCCTATAGACTGCAATGAGAGAAGAGACGCATAATGTCACAAGGGTATAATTGTTAATACATAAAATGCTAGTAATAATATCAGGATTGACTTCTTATCGGGTGATGAATGCAAATTTAACAATTTGGTGAAGTTGTTATCGGTTTTCTGCTCAATATCAGGATTGAAACTAAATTTGACTAAGAGTAAACTTGCCGGTGTTAACATGGAGGTGGAGAAGTTAGAGGAGTGGGCTACTAGATCAGGTTGTGAGATTGAGAATTGGCCAGTAAAGTACTTGGGGTTGCCTCTTGGAGGTAATCCAAATTCTTTGAATTTTGGAATCCGGTGTTGGAAAAAGTTAAGAAGAAACTTGATGGATGCGGAAAGGTGGTTGCTTGTCAAGAGGTGGGAGACTTATCTTGATTGAATTGTTCTAGCAAGCCTTAATTTTTTGTCATTTTTCGTATTCCTATGAAGGTTAAAAATGTTTTGGAAAAAAGAATGAGAGACTTCCTGTGGGATGGGTGCGATAATAATAGAAAAGATCATTTAATAAATTGGGATATAGTGTCTAAAGAAAAAAATAAAGGGGGGTTGGGCATTGGTAATTTGGTGAATCGAAATAAAGCTTTGTTGGGAAAATGGTTGTGGAGATTCCCCGTAGTCAAAATTCCCTATGTATTCCAATTAGAAGCAAATAATTACATCCAAATTTGAGTAGTGGGACTTATAGAAACCCTTGGAAATATATTTCTCATTTGAACATTCTGGAGCACACAAAACTTGAAGTGGGTGGGGGTTCCACAGTTAGATTTTGGAGGATAAATGGAGGGGTGAGACAACCTTTGATTCTTTGTCCGCGTTTGTAAGACTCTCCATCAACAAAGGAGATTCCATCGCTTCTTTAGCCTCTTTAAATTCGAACTGTATTGTGTCTTGAATTTATCTTTTTCCAGAAACTTGAATGAGAGAGAGTTGGAGGAGTATCTTTCTTTGTTGAGAGTCATAGAGGGTGTTAGATTGTTTCCAGGGAGTATGGACTATAGGCGATGGTTGTTGAAAGGGGAGGGTTTCTCGTGCTCTTCTTTTTACAAATCTCTTATCGATTCTCCAACGCATCCACAATTTGCTCCTTCAAAAGTCATTTGGGCAGCTGGTATTCCCACTAAAGTGAAGGTGTTCTCTTGGTTAGTTGCTCACGGGAGGGTTAATACCTATGATCTGTTGCAAAAGAGAAGACCGAATTGTTGCCTCTCCCCATCTTGGTGTGTACTGTGCAAGAGCGATGCAGAATCTTTGAACCACTTGTTGTTACATTGCCCTTTTTCATATTTCATATGGAACAAAGCTTGTGCGGAATTTGGGTTTAGTTGGGCCATTCCCAAAGATGGCACGAGTCTTCTTATGCTGGAAATCAATAGCTATAGAGACAAATCTAAAGGCAGGGAGCTTTGGAGATGTGTCAAAGTTGCTTCATTTTGGCTATTATGGATGGAGAGGAATTATAGAATTTTTGAAGGAAAGATAGAAGAAAAGGAGTGGCTGTGGGAAAGAGTCAAATTCATGGCTTCGTTGTGGGCTTCCAACACCAAGCCTTTCAAAAATTATAGAGTGGAAGACATCAAGAACAATTGGAGAGCTTGGATTCTTGAATAGTGTTCCATTGTATTATATTTGGGTTCTATTCTAAGGGTGCATTGTTGGCTATGGGTTTTGGCAGGATTATATTTCCTTTATTTTCTTTTTGTGGGTTATATGTTTGGTTGGTGGACTCCTTGTCCCCTCTATATTTGTACTTTTAATCTTTATTATGAATGGAATCTTGTTTCTTATCAAAAAAAAAAAAAAATTTACCTTAATATTGGTTAAACTCCTCATGTTAGAACAAAATTGTTAAATAGGGACCCTACCCAAACCAACATTACAAAATCACCCCTTCTCTAGAAAAATATTATTCCTTGGCTTTTTTCTCCATAAATTTTACGATGCAAGGAGGTGTTCCTAATTTCCAGAAAAAATAAATCTCTTTTTGGTGGTTGAGAATTACTGACATTAGATGGTAAACCACTGTGGCTTTGCCACCAATGGTATATCACTGTAGCTTACTGTGCTGTATTTATCTACTTATTTTATTGTGGGGGAGGCAGTTCAGATTTGCTGATCCTCCTCACATGAGGGTTAACTTGAGTCACTTGATTGGCTAAAGTACTAGATTAATGATAAGAGTAAATTACTGTGGATCCCTGCCTTTTCAAGCATTAGCTAATCAAGTGAGAGAGGGTCCTCACATGTCATCAATTCTACACTCGGGGTTTTTAACACTTGTTTTAGTTGTTTTTCATCTTCTCTTGACAGGTTGAAAGAACCCTTTTGATGATTTCGATATTGGGTTTGTATAGGTTGAACATTTTGCAGCATTATCAACATTATGGATTTCACTGGGTGATGTTATACACCCCTAATTTGTAACAAAGACACCACAAAACTATTTGGTGTTGTGGCTACATAGTTAGTGGTTAATTGCCCAACTACATGAAATACAAGTCGGTGGCAAGTTGCTAATTTGAGTGTTTCACATTCAATGACAGTTTACCGAGATAGCAATAAAAATTCAGCCAAAGGTTGCAGTTTAGGTCAAGTCGGTGAAACATTACCGAATCAAATGTCTAAGCTCGGCAATGAGCCACCAACTCAATGCTTAAATTTTGAGTGTCCCTTGTGGTGGTCTTGATCATTAATGATAGAAAATGTGGTGTTGAGATTACAATGGTGTCCCGGCTACAAATTAGGGGTGCATATAACATCACTCGTTTTCACTAGGTCCATGACACATGTCATTCAAAACTTGTATATTTATGCTTTGTTATGTTTTGTTATTTTTCTTTTGTTGTATTTTTAAGAATAATCTTTATGTATTTCTGGCCTCTTCAGGTGGTTTTCTGATTGGGAGAACTCTCGCGGTCCTTACAACCACAACATTAGGGACATCAATGGCTGCACGTCAAGGGCCGCTAGCCATGGCTGCTCATCAAATATGCCTACAAGTATGGCTTGCTGTATCTCTTCTCACAGATGCACTGGCTGCATCTGCACAGGTATATATTTTCTTTTGAAACAACTCGTGTACATTTAAATATTGCATTGCCTTTGTTTGCATTATTGTTCCATATAGTTTCTCTTTGATTTTTATTATCGCAGAAGGGAGGTGGGGGGCTGCTATTAGGTACTCTAGTCAATAGGAATTGTCATTAGAATGTCATAATCATATTTACTGAGAAACGCTAACCCCCTGTTTCCGTGATGTTATGTACATACTGATGTGGCTTTTCAATACATCAAAATAAGCGATCCACGCCATATTTTTCTATTTCTTCCCTTGGGATTGTTTTTATGAGAAAGAAATAGAAGAAAAGGACAGTAGATTCATAACATGGGCATTCTAATAGAGTTTTCCAACATAAAAAGTATGTGTTCCAAAAACTTAGCATATGTTTGTTTCACATGCAAACGTTAATTGTTTCATTATAGAATTTGTAAAGGAGTTGATTTTGATTATTTCAAATTTGAGGTGAAATTGACTGAAATTCGTGCATATTACCAATATTTTACAAGGGTAAATACTATCTCATATTAATCACCTTAGTATGTACAAGAAGCTCAACTATTTGAATAGTGTTATTGATTGAAGCCTGCCCTACCGTACCCCATTTTAGAGAACGTGTGTTCACGTACCCATTCCACGTTCTAGGTAATATTTATCATGATACAGAAAGGGTTTATCAACAAGTCTAAAATTGTATGGTACTCTAGTCCATTGTTCTTGGGTTTACTCTTTAGAGAAGTCCATGTCCTGGTCTTTGTTTGAAGAGTTTGTGGTTTATGTTTTGTA
The DNA here is from genome assembly GCA_021464415.1 of Lonicera japonica. Lineage (NCBI taxonomy): Eukaryota > Viridiplantae > Streptophyta > Magnoliopsida > Dipsacales > Caprifoliaceae > Lonicera > Lonicera japonica. Next base: position 16,240,668 of record CM038467.1, on the reverse strand, counting down.
CCTCTGATTTCGGATTTTGTTTTCTGTAGGCCTTGATTGCCACTTCTGTCTCAAAAGGTGATTATAGGGATGTGAAAGAAATCACTTACTTTGTGTTAAAGGTAAGTACTACTAGTATGTTCGAGATTCGGCCACAGCTTTGAGGAGGATGAACTTAATACGAAGTTACTACTTTAGAGATTCTCTACATTGATAATTTACTTGATTTATTTCCGATCTTGTTACATTTCTTTCCAGATAGGATTACTCACAGGTGTTTGCTTGGCTGCGGTTTTGGGCATGTCTTTTAGCTCCTTAGCCACCTTGTTCACCAAGGATGCTGAAGTACTAGGGATTGTTCGAACTGGGGTATTGGTACGTGGAAATGGCCATGTCGTTGCAATCTTTTGATTCCTCGCATTTTTTTTTTGTGAATTGTGTCAATATCTTCTAATGTGTTTTCCATCTGAAATCATTACAGTTCGTCGGTGCTAGCCAACCTATAAATGCTTTAGCATTTATTTTCGATGGCCTCCATTATGGCGTATCAGACTTCTCATATGCAGCTCATTCTATGGTATGCGTATGAACTATTATGATGATATATCAGTATGTTGACATAGTGTTTCTTTAACATATGATGTGGATTCTAGATGCTAGTGGGGACAATATCTTCTGCATTTTTGCTGTATGCTCCATCAAAATTTGGTCTACCTGGTGTTTGGTTTGGCTTGACTCTCTTTATGGCTTTGCGAATGGTAGCAGGATTTATCAGGTAAAGTGGATGACACTAGCACAAGTTTCTTATAGTATAACTTCATAAGATAATATCCTTTGGAGCAAAATTCCTTGCGTTTCGTATGTCTTGAGATTTCTAACTTGGGATATTTAGGATGGGTGTTGAAGTTTGGTCTACTCTTATAGGAGATAGATGGATTTTACTTAAACAAGAATTTTCTTTTTATATTTGTCATATTACTTATTTGAATATCTGATAGTCCAGTGTTGCATTGGGTTCACAACCTTTTGCTTTAGAATTTATTATTATGTGAAATCCGATCAGTTGAGGCTCGTTTTGTTGGCATTGTTGAGTCTGCAAGCAGGACAGAGAGAATTCAGATAAAAGTTCCCCGTAAACTAACAAAAATCAGCAATTTGCAAGAAATTTTGATTCAGCTCTAGTTTTGATCGTGAGAATCCACTAATACATTTTCCTTCATGATGGTTTCACATGTATCTTATTACGGTCGTCTTGTCATTACCTTCTCAGGTTATCATCAAAAACTGGTCCGTGGTGGTTTTTGTATGGGGACTTGAAACCCAAGGTTAGCTATTTTTAAGATTTTGATTGTAATTAGGCTTTATGGATTTTCACTGTTTAACATGCTATCTGTGAATACTTGGTGTTATTTCTGTATCACAAGCGAGTGTTAAGCATATACTACTAATGAAAACAAGTTCTTGAATAGATAAATAAGGTTTGCATATCTGTTGGTTAGAGAGATTCTAATATTAGAGGGCTATTTCCAAGTCCAACTAGAAGTTTGTAACTGCTCTTTACTTCGTTGTTAGATGGATTTGGTACATGATTTAAGGCCCTTCGTCAATTTTTCATGGTTCTGTTGGAATATTATTGCCTGTACTCATTTCTCAAATTAGAAATTTAATGTGCTGGGTGTACTTTTAACTTTTACATATTTGGACTTCATATTTGGCTGTGCAGTTTCCGAACTCCATGTTCTATATTGTCCGTGGTCATTAACTTTTCCCTACCTTCTTTACTCTTCAGCTTTGAGACAAGGTAAATCTGGACGGTAGCTGGGCCATGGCACTATTAAAGACGAGTCTAATTGTAGGTAATCTCCCCCCCCCCCCCCCTGATGTGATTGGCGGAGGAACGTCTTGTTCTCCATTCTTTTCCATCTGTTTATTTCTTTTGTGAACAAACATATCGGAGGTGAGGGAAGGGGGGTCACTAATTTTTTTTCTGAGGCTTTTTTGTTTTAATTTATTCCACATTTTTCTTTCGTTTTGGATAATTTGATTGAGACACTATAACAGTAAACTATTTATATATTTGATAGATTACCGCTAACAAATTAAATATCAAAAATGCATCATTAATGGTTATTGCTTTCTAAAGCACCAACTTTATGTGGAGCACAGATACGCAATACGGATATGATACAATACAGTATCTTTGATTGTATTATTATTGTTATTTTGTTATACTATGGAATGGTTCCGACGGCTTTGCGATGAAGAGATACACCAACCTATTACCCAATGAATTGTAGCGTATCAGTTGCTCGGTCATATTTGCTTTGTTAAATCACTAGAATTAATTTTTATATGAGCCTTTGTCAGTAATCTAAGGTTATAAATGCGAACCTTCGACTACTTACCCTAAAACTTGTATCCCCTCCGCCCCCCGGCCCCCCGGCCGAGTGCATGGGCTCTCTCTCTCCCGTGTCCTGAGCTCTCTTGAATGTATTTACATCATTGTAATCTGTTTTCAATTGATTGTAATTTTCAATATCTTCGGGTTACGCCTCTCTCTCTC